>CAUDMG010002141.1:175000-442500 GCA_958450375.1 Homarus gammarus
AGTCCGAATATCTTCATACGTGTAGCTGTAGTTTGGATGCATTTAAATTCACCAGACCCATGGTTCATACATTCTAGTAATTCTAAGGAAACAATGTTATCAGGATCACCACGCAAGAGCCTCAGGGGTATCATCAGGTTAATTTCAATTATTCTATCTTTGACACTGGGTATACCTAGCTCTTTCCTCATATTAAGTACTTAAGCGCTCATTGGACAACCTAGGATAATTCTGAGGGCTTTATTTTGCATTTTTTCTAGCTTTTCAATACCTTTCCCGTCACGAATGACCAGGGCTGGTGCGTGGTAATCTATCAGGGATCTTATGTAGCCTAGGTACATTGTTTTAACAATTCTAATATTAGCACCATAGTGCGGGCTGTACCCCGCTACACTTCTATGAGGTTTCAGTCTGTCAGTACATTGGCGGGTTAGCTGTTGTATGGCAGTTAAGGTACAAGGGACGGAAACATCAAGATATTTAAAAGAAGAAACATAGTCAATAGTGTTGTTACCTATCTTGAACTTGGCCGGGCCCCGTTTGCGGTTACCAGCATGTTTGTTGAACACCTTAGTTTTCTCAGTGGAGATAATAAGTCCGAGATTCTCACTGGCTGCATGTACATGGTTCAGGGTGGTTTGCAGTTCACGATGAGTTTTAGTATGTATAAGAATATCATCAGCATAGGTGATTGTGAAATTGCTGGGGTTGTCTGGTATTGAATATAATAATGCAGTCATAAGAACATTGAACAAAGTTGGACTAAGTATTCCACCTTGAGGGGTACCAAGTTGTTTAATTTCACTTTTGTAACCCTGAAACAGTGCAGCAGCCCTTCTGTTGGTTAGGTAACCATTTATCCAGTGTAACAGCCGATCTTCTATATCCATTTTGGTTAGTTCGTACAATATCAGTTGCCTATTGGCAATATCAAATGCAGCTTTTAGGTCAAGAAGTGTGGTGTATCTGTGGTGATGCAATTATGTACACCTTTACCATGAGTGAAGCCATTTATGTTAGGAGAAACGTGTTCTCTGATTCTATGTAAGAGTCTGCCAAGAACCATCCTCTCAAAGGTCTTACCCAGGCAGCTGGTTAGTGATATGGGACGAAAAGCATCAGTCTGTCCTGGTTTCGGTATTGGTACATCAATACTGCTGGTCCATGATGTGGGTAGTTGGCTCTCAACATGATTCATATTGTGCAATGCCAATAATGGATTGCCAGGCACAGCCTTAGTAGTCTAACGATGTTTTAGGTGACTCCGTCCTCTTCCGGGGAAGTAGACCTACCTATGGCAAGGGCGGCGTCAAGCTCCCACTCAGTGTATGGAACATCACACTCATCGTTCTGTTTGCCCAGCATAAAGTTAATAAGATTACTTCTCTCTACAGGCTTTGCATCAAGGAGTCCTCGAGTCCTAGAGACACGAGCCCACTTTGTTATTAGCTCATTCGACTTTTGCAGAGGATTTGGATGGGAGACGTGTCTTCTGTTTTTACCTCTGATTATGTTATGTCTTTCCAGGCTCTGTTGACCTATGTCTCCCATGCCTTTTATCTGAGTTCGTTTACACGTTCCATGGCTGCAGCAAGGGAGGCTTGATACAATTGTAGCCTTTGAGGTGTTCTAATTTGTTTTTAACCTTTACCCACCCTCCTGACTCTAGCCCTGAGTTGTTGTTTTTTTCAATTTGGGATCATCATAGCACTGCTGTTGCCGTCCACGTTTTTTCCTTTTTTGGTGGAGGCATTGTTGGTGAAGTATGTGTAAGTCCTATCTATCAGATCATCATGGTGACTTTGGGAGTTGTCAGGCTTGTAATCCTTGTACCAGTCATGGATGAAGTCTATGAACTGACTTTCATGTTCGTGCTTGACTGTGAGTTTACATCTGTTGAGTTTACCACCAGTGGGGGTGTCATTAAATACATGTACTATACATTAGCTTGGATTGGGTTGTGGTTAGACATAAGATCAGTGACAACATCAAAGCTATGAGTTGTTTATGATAGATTAACGCCAATACACTTGCCTAGAGCCCCGCCATAGATGTGTATTGGTTCAGTATTACCTATAATTTGAGCATCTTCATATGCTCTGAGAAGTGAGATAAGTCTCCTACCATTGGTGTTAGTGGTAGGGTCACCTAATTTCTTGTGTCTAATATTCAGGTCACCAATTAGGACAGTGGATTCAAGGTGTAAGAAGTTTGGGAGATCTGTGTATTGAAGTTGATCTGAGGGAGCATAGGCGTTTAGCACTTTGAGTGTGGAGTTGCTCAGGTGGAT
Source organism: Homarus gammarus (assembly GCA_958450375.1). Taxonomy (NCBI): domain Eukaryota; kingdom Metazoa; phylum Arthropoda; class Malacostraca; order Decapoda; family Nephropidae; genus Homarus; species Homarus gammarus. The sequence continues at coordinate 177,291 of CAUDMG010002141.1, forward strand.
AGTGATCCCATGGGACTGAAGGTTGGTAGTCTTTTTGGATACAAGAGGTACATGCAGTAGTGACTTCTTAACATACATCAAACATGTGTGAGTAGAACTAGGATCATAATATACATAACTGGGCAGACTGGGTGGGGGCTTACCATTAGGTGTGAGACACTCCTGCAGACACACAATATCAATGTCCTCAGTCACAACTTTGTGTTATACTGTAGGTCAGGATATCGTTTTCTGAGGGATGAGATGTTCCAACTCATCACCTTCACCTCTGTATCTTTGTCTGGTATTAACACTGGCCATTATGTACTATATTTGGAAAGAAGCAGAAGGCACTGTATGATATTGTTTTTTTTTCCATGCCCATGCTGCCTGTCCCTTCTGTAGGCAGTAAGCCTTTTAACCTTTTTGAAACATTTCTGGAGCATGTGCTGCTCACCAGTTGTTGTATTTCAGTGGCAGACATCACCAAACTTTGGTTACACGCGACATCACCATTTTCTGTTTGTCTGGTAGGTATTGGGGGGGGGGGGGTGGCTCTCTCTTATTCGTCATATGGCTAGTTATGTTGGTTGGCCTTCTCTCAGACCTCTGGCTAGTATTGAAGGTCGACTCATTCATGCACTCGACCTCTGGTAAACAGGAAAAATCGACCCTCTCTCCCACTCGACCTCTGGCGAGATAATGGTAGACGGCAGCCTGCAATAAAAAAAACTCACCCAAGCTTAGAGCGTCAGCTGGTGTCATTACTTCGACAGTAATATTATAGTATGGTATTCATACACACAAACCTGCTGGTTAGATGGAGTTCTTTCCCTTATGAAGCTTAGCACACACACACACACACACATACACACACAAACACACACACTTCCTTCAGCCTTCATAGGGTAAGGACGTGTGTAGTCGGCGCTGTCCACTGATGCGGCCCTGGTCTCTTGACCATGGAGACAGCTGCCAGCGTGGTCTGCCCAGGCCTTCCCTTTCCCCATCTTCTCTTTCCCATCTGGATTTATCAACATCCTCCCACCAACAGTACAGTGCAAAGATTGACCATCAACCCACAAGTGATATACAAAAGTTACAATTTCAACTCGAAATAAAGAAACAAATGCTAGTGACAATTGTGCTTATCAGTCAGTGTTGACCTGACCCTTGACGTGACACACCTAGCCCACAGTACACTCGCCACCATCAACACTAGATGAGAACCCAAGAAACACTCCAAACTACACCAGGTGAGGAATTATGAATTCCTAACTACATCACATGAGGAACAAGAGCCATCTCCAACACACTGTGTGAGCTGGAGGACCTACCCAGACAACGTGGTGCATCTGCAGCAGTGAGGTAGCAGCTTAACAGCTAGACTTGGCGCCGACATCAGGTCACAAGAATGTCTACAAGACCAGCTCCCAAAGTACCAGGGGCCGGATACTCAAAACACCTCATAAGTTACGTATATTAGCGAGATACAGTACCATATATTGCAGACTCCTTACAGTCCCGTAAATTTAGCATACTCAAAATTTAATTACAGTTCCGTAAGCAGTTAGGTTCTGTAATTAGTTGTTTTAAAAAATTGTCCTGTACTGAATCTAGGAAGTTTTCCGATTCATAATCTTCCTACAATATTGTCCCAGTCAATATTTCTGAAGTTGAAATCCCCCATAAAGCACAGGTTATTGTATTTTGCTGCCCTACTCATTTCCTGCCATATGGGCTGAGCTGCTTCTTTCCCAAGACTTGGGGGCCTGTAAATCACTCCCATAATTAGTTTTTCCATCCTTCCACAATTTCTACCCATACAGACTTGGATCCTATTTAACCCTTTATTGAATTATTAATACAACATTTCAATTTATCCCTGACAAAGAGTACAACCTCTTTCCCCCCTTCTTACCTTCCCTGTCCTTGTGAAAAAGGCTGTACCGTTCTATGTGATACTCTGATAAAAAGTTTGTGTACTGTTGTCAGATGCATTATTTCTTTTGTTAAATGAATTTATTTTAATTTACTCTAGAGTACTGCTTATTCTTTTTATTTATTAATTTTATTGGCGGCTTTGTTTTTTTTACTGTTACCGAAGTGGTGAACCTATGGTTTGACACAATCTAGGACCACCAGTCCCATGACCATAAGAATATCTTAATATTACCATTTCACAAAAATCTCTCACACATTCCTTCACAACTAAAAACCTGGAACTTCAATGTGGCATTTAAAAACTCATGCACTGTTAAACAAATGTTAATCAAGAACTTCCCCAACAACACAATTGGTTGCATTTATAAAGTTCCTTGCAAGGGATGTAATATGTTTTACTTAGGCCAGACAGGTAAAATCTTGCAACTAGAATTAAACAACACAAATAGAGTGTTTGGACAGGCCAGGAATCCAATGCTCTGTTTTTTCATTTGAGGGATAACAAACATTGCATTGACTGGGATAATGCCTCCTCAATATTACCTTGTAATTCAATTGATAGTAAGAACATCATAGAATCTTGTCTTATTAAACATACCGAAGCATTCAACATGAATTTGAGTAATAGCCTGTACAAACTGGACAATTTTGTAATTAAGAAGATTTGTAACCAGATGAGAAAGTTGGGTCACCTTACCCTCTGACCTGACCACCAACCGTTGTGTGCTATTTAAAGATTAGTAAGGTCATTACCTAATACCTGACCATTGTGGATCTGGTCTCACCCTCCTCTGGAATATACACCTTGGTTTGTATTTCTCTTTAGTCTGTACTCACCCCTGAAGATGTGAATTACACGAAAGCGCTTGGGAACTTCGTGTTTTCTTCTTTCCTTGTGGTTATCAGCATATACCTAGATCACGCGCACCTACAGTGATTTACTTGCATATATATATATATATATATATATATATATATATATATATATATATATATATATATATATATATATATATATATATATATATATTTATTTATATATATATATATATATATATATATATATATATATATATTTATATATTTATATATGGCGCCGTGAACCTCTAATGGGGACCACCCGTACCACGTAGGTGGTCAGAGTAACGTTTTACCAAATCCGGCTTCGAAACACGAGGATCCAAATATATTTCATTAGCCCAATAAAGCACGCGGACTTCTACACACGCTCAACACATTCAACCCGCCAGGATTCGAACCCACGGCCCACAAGCCTATGACGGCGCCATAAGGTCGTTGAACAGGCTTTGTGTGAAATATAACAAAGTCTAGGACTGCTTTTGTATCCTGGTGGTCCAGCGGTTAGCGTTCCCCGGTCACAGTCATAGGCTTGTGGGCCGTTGGTTCGAATCCTGGCGGGTTGAGGTGTTGATTATATATATATATATATATATATGTTAATAAAATCACACGGGAAAAGGGAAACAACAGAGTACCTTAGCTTTCGTTGCCTCTGAAGATGTCTTGAATATAGACGAAACCTAAGGTGCTCTGTTGTTTACCTTTTCCCGTGTGATTTTATCAAGATTTATCTTATCTACGTTTTCATTGTGGATCTACATGAAATATATATATAAATATATATATATATATATATATATATATATATATATATATATTTCATTAGCCCAATAAAGCACGCGGACTTCTACATACAATCAACACCTCAACCCGCCAGGATTCGAACCCACGGCCCACAAGCCTATGACTGTGACCGGGGAACGCTAACCGCTGGACCACCAGGATACAAAAGCAGTCCTAGACTTTGTTATATTTCACACAAAGCCTGTTCAACGAGCTTATGGCGCCGTGAACCTCTAATGGGGACCACCCGTACCACGTAGGTGGTCAGAGTAACGTTTTAACAAATCCGGCTTCGAAACACGAGGATCCATATATATTTCATTAGCCCAATAAAGCACGCGGACTTCTACATACAATCAACACCTCAACCCGCCAGGATTCGAACCCACGGCCCACAAGCCTATGACTGTGACCGGGTAACGCTAACCGCTGGACCACCAGGATACAAAAGCAGTCCTAGACTTTGTTATATTTCACACAAAGCCTGTTCAACGAGCTTATGGCGCCGTGAACCTCTAATGGGGACCACCCGTACCACGTAGGTGGTCAGAGTAACGTTTTACCAAATCCGGCTTCGAAACACGAGGATCCATATATATTTCATTAGCCCAATAAAGCACGCCGTGGGTTCGAATCCTGGCGGGTTGAGGTGTTGATTGTATGTAGAAGTCCGCGTGCTTTATTGGGCTAATGAAATATATATGGATCCTCATGTTTCGAAGCCGGATTTGGTAAAGCGTTACTCTGACCACCTACGTGGTACGGGTGGTCCCCATTAGAGGTTCACGGCGCCATAAGCTCGTTGAACAGGCTTTGTGTGAAATATAACAAAGTCTAGGACTGCTTTTGTATCCTGGTGGTCCAGCGGTTAGCGTTCCCCGGTCACAGTCACAGGCTTGTGGGCCGTGGGTTCGAATCCTGGCGGGTTGAGGTGTTGATTGTATGTAGAAGTCCGCGTGCTTTATTGGGCTAATGAAATATATATGGATCCTCGTGTTTCGAAGCCGGATTTGGTAAAACGTTACTCTGACCACCTACGTGGTACGGGTGGTCCCCATTAGAGGTTCACGGCGCCATAAGCTCGTTGAACAGGCTTTGTGTGAAATATAACAAAGTCTAGGACTGCTTTTGTATCCTGGTGGTCCAGCGGTTAGCGTTCCCCGGTCACAGTCATAGGCTTGTGGGCCGTGGGTTCGAATCCTGGCGGGTTGAGGTGTTGATTGTATGTAGAAGTCCGCGTGCTTTATTGGGCTAATGAAATATATATGGATCCTCGTGTTTCGAAGCCGGATTTGGTAAAACGTTACCCTGACCACCTACGTGGTACGGGTGGTCCCCATTAGAGGTTCACGGCGCCATATGCTCGTTGAACAGGCTTTGTGTGAAATATAACAAAGTCTAGGACTGCTTTTGTATCCTGGTGGTCCAGCGGTTAGCGTTCCCCGGTCACAGTCATAGGCTTGTGGGCCGTGGGTTCGAATCCTGGCGGGTTGAAGTGTTGATTGTATTATATATATATATGTGTGTGTGTGTGTGAATGTCAATATGTGTGTGTGGTCCACTTTCCGCCTCCCTCCACTCGTCCTTCTATTCTCTTTATGTCAGCCAAGTTAACGAAAACTTTTCCGCTTGTTTTTCAGGTGAAACTTTCGTCCCCACAACTCTATTATAGGGCCCTCAAGACGAACACAATAGACGCCACGACAGCACAGAATTAGACGTTTTTGTACAGTCCGGCGTGCATGTTCTTGTCTAGGGTACACAAGAACGACCCATGTCGGGGCTGCCTCGGAAGTTTTGAAAGCTGTGCCCTCCATGTCTGGTGGAGCATAATGCATATATCGATCAAGGGGGTTTATTGGTCTGAGGGATTTTTTCGGTGGCTGAAGGAGAGAGAGAGTGTGGGGAGGGGATAGAGGGTAAGGATGGATGAGTATCTAATGGGAGAGTAAGAAGTTTGTCTACCATTTTTTATGTCCGAACTGACAAGAAGGCATCGATATCATTGACGTGCCAAGGATGCCTTAGTGTACAGTATACTTGTGTGTCTAGAAATAATTACGTGGACGTGTGGGCGTACAAATTGATTATTTATTAATTTCTTTGTCCAAGCCCCGTAAAATCGACGCATTGATTATCCCTCTCGACTCCATACTACACAGCCAGGAGATGGTCCTATTGGCCTTCCTGCAGGAGGTGGGAGGCACAAGAGTGTGACCCTGGTGATCTTCCTACAGGAGGTGGGAGGTACAAGAGAATGTCCTTGGTTGTCCTCCTATTGGATGTGAGAGGCACAAGAGTGTGGCCCTGGTAGGCGTACTACAAGATGTGGGAGGCAGAAAAGTGGCCCAGGTGGGCGTCCTACACAGGACTTTGGCTAGATTGAATTTGATTGCTTTTGCCACTTACAGCTGCTAGTTTATTGTGCACCTCATACTCATCCTGTGAGCGGGAGCGCAAAAGGATTGACAGAGTAGAGTTCACAAAGGATCAGTATAACTAACCCCCGTGGTAAGGATATTATGGCATTGAATGCTACAGAGTATTTCAAATAAATTCTTTGTTTAATTCTATACTTAAAGGGTAACTTATTCGCAACTACGTGAGTACAGGAGTGAGGCAGTATATCTGACCACACACTTTGTTATTCACATTTGCGTGAAAGGTATTCAAGCACATTATGTGCTTGGTTCTAGGCGTGGGAGCTGATATAGCTACTAAGTGCAAAAAAGTGGATACAATCTTAATATGTCGGCCATCTTGCCATTAGAGATAACATGCTGTGCCATTTCACACGCAGTATACCTGGACCTGTCCCTAAAAGGTTCTATCTTCACACTGTCGAGGACGTAGTGTTCGAGTGTGTGGCCACATGTCTGGCCACACACCTTACATTTAGTCTTGTTCACATCTGCTTGAGGAACATACTGCCAGAGGTACTTATATCCTAACGGTTCTAGCGGTTCCAACATCATGAAATCTAGTGATCTTGTTGCTTGCTCCATATACATGTTTCACTTGATAAGTTGCATTATGGTAAGCAATCGATCGACTAGTGCCTGTTTGCACTTGTCTGCTTGCATCAAATTCATCTATAAATTCATTCCTAATTACAGTTTTAAGGGTTCCTTTTGACAGACCCAGATTGTATTCAACAGTGTCTTTGTTAGACGCGAGTTTTGCGAGGGCCTCAACTCTGTCATGTTCTTTGAGGCCTATGTGACGGGATCCACAGCAGTTTGGTGCACATATTCTAGCAATTTTAAGGAAACAATGATATCAGGATCACCATGCAAAAGCCTCAAGGCTATCATCAGGTTGACTATATTATTTTATCTTTGACACTGAGTATACCGAGTTCTTTCCTCATATTAAGTACTTTAGTGCTCATGGGGCATCCTAGTATAATTCTGAGGGCTTTATTTTGCATTTTTTCGAATTTGTCAATGCCTTTTCCTTCACGAAGGATCAGGGCTGGTGCGTGGTAATTTATCAGAGATATTATATAGCTTAGGTACATTGTTTTAACATTTCTAAAATTAGCACCATAGTGACTGGAACTTAGCCGTGTCCCGCTTCGACACTCTCACGATCTTGGGAAAACAAATCGTGCTCGCTCCACTGATCACCATCAGACCGTGAACTTAGACCAGTATGTGCATTAATCACCCAGGTAAGCTCCACATCGAGAAATTCGAGGTCATAAGATTCTTGGCTCATTAACCGAGCAATATCCTGCTTAGACAAAGGGATTTATGCATCATGTTCCTGAAGATAAAACCTGCATTAGGGTTGACCTCCACACATCCTTAGCACAATATAATCATAAAAAATGGTCTTCTTTGGTATTTATATATCTAGTTACATTTCCACATCATTCTAGGTATACCAGACTCTCCGTAGCAACGGTTTACTTTATCATGAGGATAGTTTCTATACGTATTCGCTCAATATTATTATGTGTCTGGCAACACTAAATGTTCGTGTTATTAGGAATTCACATATAAGTGAGGAATTATAAGCCAGCCAGAGTGAATTCTGCTTCATGCTTGTTTATGGCTCTTAGTACTACATCAACTACCTACGCGTTACGTACCTGAGCTGGTCTTAAGGGGCATTGAGCAACTATCAAAATTTCCTCCTGGGATCGATTTCTGTGCGTAGATAATTCGAGGTCATACGAGGGCTTGTGGGGTCCTTCCATGTACGGATTTGTGCTCCGTGGGTGGCCAATAATGGCATCCCTGTAACATCACCACGATATCTCGGAACATCTAGTTCGATTCGTCGTGGAGTTGAGATCCTCTGCGTGGCTTATGGCGTCTTACAGTACCCGATGTTTAACTGCCTGAATCGTCTCAGGGTCAGCCGTATATAGCAATTGGTCAGAAGATTTACTATATCTGTGAAATTGATCTATGTGATTACTTCTATCTTGTAGTACTATTGTGCATATATAATATTTGTTATTTAAGTTATCTTGAAAAATTTAAACTGTAAACTTAACCGCTCCAAGGATTATATCCGGTCTGTAACAACATACTAATATGGGCATTATTATTATTCGTAATATTATTATTATTTTTATTATTATTATTATTATTATTATTATTATTATTATTATTATTATTATTATTATTATTGTTGTTGTTGTTGTTGTTGTTGTAATTTTAATTTAGTTAGTCGAGGTGAAATTTGGTGTGCACGCCAAATTAACAGATTTCAGGAAGACCTTCAATGTAAATCATTGCATTAACTACAGGTAGTAGGTAGTAGGCAGCTATCAAAATAGCAAGAGAATCTAAGGCGAATCCCAAGGGATTTTTCCAGGTATATAGGACAAAGGTCAAGGACAAAGTTGGGCCTTTAAAGTCAGGGAGGGGAGAATTGATAAATGGCAGTGAAGATATAAGCAAAGCATTGAACAGCTACTTCTTATCAGTTTTCACAGAAGAAATTTGCGATGAAATTCCGGAGGTGGAACTGATATTTAAGGGAAAGGAAGAAGAGAAATTAAAGAATATCACTATCAGAAAAAAGGATGTTCTTAAGAAGATAAATAAACTAAAGAACACAAAATTCCCAGGGCCGGATGAAATTTTTCCTCGAGTCTTAAAAGAGTGTAGGGAACAGATCAGCGGACCCCTCGTAAACTTATTTACAAAATCATTAGACACTGGAGTTGTGCCAGAGTTGTGGAAAAAGGCGAATGTAGTACCCCTATTCAAAAAGGGAGACAGAGCATCAGCGTCAAATTACCGGCCGATCAGTTTGACGTCAGTAGTGGGGAAATTTCTTGAATCAATTATAGCAGATAACATCCGATCGCATCTAGAGAAAAGCAAATTAATCTACGACTCTCGACATGGGTTTACAAAGGGAAAATCTTGTCTAACAAATCTGCTAACGTTTTTTAGGAAAGTCTTCGAGGTAGTAGATAATAACGAAAATTACGATGTTATTTACTTAGACTTTAGCAAAGCATTTGACAGAGTACCGCATCAGAGGCTTCTGAGAAACATTAAGGCTCATGGTATCGAGGGGAAAGTTTTAAATTGGATAAAATCATGGCTCACCGATAGAACGCAGAGGGTCAGCGTAGATGGTGTTAAATCTGAGTGGGGCCGTGTAGCCAGTGGGGTTCCCCAGGGGTCAGTACTTGGCCCACTCTTGTTCATAATCTACATAAGCGATCTAGATACTGGGATCAGCAGTGACATAAACAAGTTTGCGGATGACATCAAAATGGGGCGACAAATTAATTCAGGGCAGGATGCAAATGCATTACAGGAGGATCTAAATAAACTGCAGGGGTGGTCTGAAAAATGGCAAATGAAATTCAACACCAGCAAGTGCAGCGTACTTAATATTGGAAGAACAAATACTTATAATGTATACAGCCTTAACAACATCAACCTAGAGAAGTCGACTTGTGAAAGAGACCTAGGGGTACTTGTAAGCCCGGGCCTACGGCCTAGAAAACAGTGCGTTAATGTTCGAAATAAGGCAAACAGAGTATTGGGTTTTATATCTAGAAGTGTAAGTAACAAGAGTGCAGAGGTCTTATTGCAACTATATCTTGTGCTAGTTAGGCCGCACCTCGATTATGCGGTTCAGTTCTGGTGCCCCTATTATAGAATGGATATAAATTCACTAGAGTCGGTGCAGCGAAGAGTGACAAAAATGATTCCGGGACTTAGAAACCTTCCATATCAGGATAGGTTAAAGAAACTTAACTTGCATTCCCTAGAAAGACGAAGAGTGCGGGGAGATATGATAGAAGTATTTAAGTGGGTGAAAGGAATCAATAAAGGGGATATAGATAAAGTTCTTATAATATCCGAGCAGGATAGGACTCGGAGCAACGGATTCAAGTTGGACAAGTTTAGGTTTAGGAGGGAGACAGGAAGAAACTGGTTCACAAATAGGGTGGTGGACGAGTGGAACAAGCTTAGCAACTTTGTAGTAAGTGCGGGAACTCTGGAAAGTTTCAAAAGGAGGCTAGATAGATTCATGGATGATAGAGACTGGTAGTACCTCGACACGAGCTGCCATGCACAGGCCAACCGGCCTATTGCAGACTCCTTATTTTCTTATGTTCTTATGTTCTTATTAAACAGGGAGGTACTACCGCCTGGGAAGATATTGGAAGCATAATGAATTGTCAAATGGTAGACCCTGCTGCCACAAGGCATTAAAAAAATGTGACCAGTCCCAGGTTGCTCATCTGACTTTTTGCCTCATTTACACTCAATTGCAGGGTTTCAATTGTTTCTCTTACTTTGACAACACAACATACATATATTTTTTCTCACTATTGATTATTTTTTTATGGTGCTTCGTTATTATTATTATTATTATTATTATATTATTATTATTATTATTATTATTATTATTATTATTATTATTATTATTATTATTATTATTATTATTATTATTATTATTATATTTTCGCCCCCGGCCTTGATGTGGGTCATTGACTTGAGATTTATCCTGTCCACGTTTCCATTGTGGATCTACATTAAATATATATTGTTACGATACTAAGCGAATTTTTAACCCTCCCCTCCCATAACAAATTCTACAACCAGATTAATAAGGAAAATTACCTTGAGGATTCAATCTTACTATTTATATACAAAAGTAACTAAAGCTGATGACAGATTTTATCCAAAATATATACAACAAACGATATCAGAAAACTTAAGTAGTAATAAATGATCAATAAATCCTAACTATCACACTATAATATATAAACACTTAATCCTAAACATCACCATATAAAATATAATAACTCTGGAGCAATGAGAGTGCACTAACACTCGATAATTATTGTTTAGAAGACAAGAGACCAGATGTTGAATTCACAGCCTATACTCAGTAACAGACTCTGGAGCACACCAGATTTTCCACCTCCCGACCAGAACCAATCACAGGGCTCCACATACTACAGTATGGTACTAAGACCGGCCAGTTATACCCCAGATTGACTGATGGCCAGCGCCATCTTGTGATCATAGTCTTCCTTACACAAACTGGGAAGTAGCTCATGACACCTTGTCCAAAAAAGAAAACCACCAGGCTTTAAAGGGTTAGTTAATAAAAACATTACCAATCCCCAAAGATAAAAAAAAGAACAATTCACATACAACCAATATAATTATACAAGTCACAATGTACTTCTTGAAAGAGCATCAGCTATGACATTATCCTTCCCCTTTATATGCCTTATTTCCAAGTTAAGAGGCTGCAACTCTAGAGCCCATCTCAATAACCTATTGTTCTTTCCCTTCATTCTATTCAGAAACTGTAATGGATTATGATCACTATATATCACTCATGGAAATGAAGGAGAATAAAATTCACTTGAAAATTTTCAAGTGCTTAAATAATACCCAAAGTTTTCTTTTCAATGGTCACATACTTTCTCTGATAACCTTTCAATTTTCTTGAAAAACAACACACTGGATGAAAAATTTTATCTTTATCATATTGCATCAGCACTGGTCCAACCCCCACATCACTCTCATCAACCATAAGACTGAATGGCAGGTAGAAATCTGGAGCTTTCAACACTGGAGATGTTGACAGGAAATGACATATTCTCCTAAATGCCAACTGACACTCTGTAGTGCATTCAAATGGTTTCCTTGGACTCACTAAATCTGTGAGGGGCGCTGCCACACAAGCAAAGTTAGGGCAAAATTTCTGTGGAAACCAGCGATTCCCAGGAACCTCATGACTTCTTGTCGGTTGGTAGGGACAGGAAACTCCTTTATAGCTTCCACATTGGCAGCTACAGGCGACACTTTTTCAAAGCCAACCACATGCCCTAAATATGTTATCTGAGTTTGACCAAATTCACTATTGGCTAAATTTACAGTTAGGTGGTAGTATGCCAGTCGTCGGAATAGCTCTCTCAGGCACTTCATATGTTCCTCCCAAGTGTTTGAAAACAGGACAAGATCATCGATGTAGAATCGCACATTGTAGAGCCCCACTACCACTGTGTTCATTAATCACTGGAATGTAGCAGGTGCATTTTTCAGGCCAAACGACCTCACACGATATTGATATAGACCATCCGGTGTCACAAAGGCAGATATCTTCTTAGCCCTGCAAGTCAGTGGCGCCTGGTAATACTCCTTCAGCAAGTCAAGGGTGGTGATGAACTTGGTGTCTCCGATGTTGTCGCTGATGTCATCAATCCAGGGTAGAGGTTACGAGTCCGTCTGGGTGATCACATTGACTTTGCGATAATCAATGCACAACCTTTTACTGGAGTCAGGCTTGGACACCAACAAAAAGGGGACAAAAACTCATGTCTCTTGGCTCCACCAGTCCATGCTGTAGTAAGTAGTCTACCTCCTTCCTAATGCGCGCCTTCTGATGAGGACTCATTCTATAAGGAGACTGCTTTATCGGGCGAGCACCGTCCACCAGTTCAATATCATGCTCCACTCCTTTGCACAGCTTCCGCACGTCTCCAAATATCTGAGGAAATTATTTAAGCAGATTGCACAAGTCATCCACTTCTGACTGCAAAAGGTGGAAGAACTTCATTAGAGAATTCTTCAGGATATCACTATTACACAATTTTGACTCTATAATTTCAAGCGTTTGGTCTTCACTAGGACTATCATTAACATTCACATTCAAAGTAACACTATGCTGAGCTCTATCAAGTTATGGTTTAATTAGATTAATATGAACCTTTGGTTCTTTCCTTCTTCTACTAGGAGTATGGATTAAATAATTAGTATCATAAATTTTCCTAGCTTTTAAAAAAGGTCCCTGAAACTTTTCTTGAAATTGCTTGGCATACAGAGGCAGGTAAACAAGAGCAGAGTCACCAGGCTCAAAACGCCGCTTTTGAGTTTTTAAATCGTACCTGTCCTTCATTTGTCTTTGGGTCTCTACTAAGTTTTCTTTGACCACCTTGTAAGCTTTACTCAGACCTTCTTTAAATCCCTTTACATATTGAGTTAAACGCATTTTTATATTATTTCTTATCCATGTTTCTTTCAGGACCTCCAGAGGTCCTCTAACAGTATGTCCATACACTAAAGAGAAAGGACTAAATCCTAATGATCCCTGGGGACAGGAATGGATATCATACGAGTGCAACAAAAAATACACTCCCTCATCCCAGTCCTTACGTTCTTCTATACAATACTTTACTAACATCGACTTGAACGTCTGATGGAAGCGCTCCAAGGCCTCTTGACTCTCTGGGTGGTAAGCTGTGGCAAGATCCTGCTTAATTCCCAACTCCTGCATCACTTGTTTGAACACCTTTGAGGTAAAACTCGTCCCTTGATCAGATTGAACACCGCGAGGCACACCATACTGGGTGAAAAACCTGGTTAAAGCAGCAACAACAACTTGGGAACGAATTCTTCTCAAAGGGAATACCTCAGGATGTCTCGAGGCAGAGCACATAACTGTTAACAAAAACTGATTCCCCTTTTTCGTTCTTGGCAAAGGGCCAACAACATCAATGATTACTTTACTGAAGGGCTCATCTATAATTGGCATGGGTTTCAAGGGTGCTGGCTTAATCAACTGGCTAGGTTTTCCAGCTTCCTGGCAAACATGGCAAGTTTTACAGTAATGAGATACATCCTTCCTTAGCCCAGGCCAAAAGAAGTTAGGTAAAATTTTCTTATATAATCTTGTTAACCCCCAGATGCCCCCCAACAAAATCATGAGCTAAGCTCAAGATATCATTCCGTTAACAAGACTGAGCTACAATTTGATGGACTTCTTCCCATGTTTCATCTCCAGAAAGATCAACAGGTCTGAACTTACGCATAAGAACTCCCTCATCAACATAGTAACATACAGGGGTTTGATGTAAATCCTTCACATCTAACGCTCTTAGTAGCAACGTCGTTAATTTTGGGTCACCTTGTTGAGCTTCAACCAACATATCCCTATCCACTGGTACATTTTCCACCACCAAAGGATCTTCTCCGAGATCAGGACTAGTGACATTAGGCGGCACAACCTCTTCATGCGACTCCCCAAAACCGACACTCGAGCTATTCTCGAACAATCCTCCTCAGTCCACACCATCTTCTAATAGGCTGCAAGTTTCGGAACTATCAGTACCGTCAACTTCAACCAAATCTCCAGTCTCTCTCTGCATACTCGTTTGACTCCTAGTAACAGTGAAGGAAGGAAACAAACCCGGAATTCTCTTCTCTAATTCCTCAGTGTCTCTAACTAACACAGGCTTCTCCATCACAACAGGTTCTGGTACAACCTTCTTACCAGCAATGTCATTTCCCATAACGAACGACACTCCTTTCACAGGCAGAGTATCCTTCACCCCTACAGTGACAAACTCGCTCACAAGGTCAGTCTTCAGATATAACCTATAGAGGGGAATCGGCTGCTCATGTTTAACTCCCTGCAAGAGAGTACTCTCCCTTGCCAAAACCTTCAGAAAAAGCACACTAATCCTCAGTACCAAACTACAGGCAGATACAGTATCCCTCAACAGACGCACAGGAGTACTCTCACAGTCAACTCCAATACCAACTGATCCTTTAAAAACAAAAGGTTCAAACAAATCTGTTAACCTTATCTCACTGCTATTTCTGGGGTTACCAATCACAGGACTAATAATAACCTGGGACAATGACTTCTAATATGACCAACTTGTCGATAATAGTTACACACTAGTCCTTCCTCACCAGAGACTCCAGAAGACCTAGAAATGGACGAGGAACCACTTCTAGTCCTTTCCACAGGGCCACAAGGAGCTGGGCCTGACACACCGACTACACCAGACTTACCACCCTTACACTGAGTCACCCCTCTATTCGGTGCAGTATGAGCCTGGTACCTGCGAAAAAAAAAACTCGATGAGTTAAGGAGTAATTTTCAGATAAGGCAACAGCCTGAGTCAAACGCTCAACATCTCTCTCCTTCATGTATACCCCAATATCCAGTGTTACTGCCCTCTTAAGCTGCTCCAGCAATATTAATTCTACTATTGTCTCATAAGACACTGCTCGGGCAGCCTTAAACCATCTCAGACCAAACTTCCTAACCTTATTTGTTAGTTCAATATAGCTTTCATTATCTTGTTTCCTCATATTTCTATAATGCTGTCTATAAAATTCAGAGGTCAGTTGGTAAGCTTTAAGTATAGTTTCCTTAACTATCTTAGTCTTTACTTTGTGCCACCTCTGGTGCTATAAAGGCTGACCTAGCTTTTCCATTCAACAGTGACTGTAGTAATACAGGCCAATACTCGTTAGGCCACTCTAACTACTCAGCAGTCTTTTCAAATTGTAAGAAAAATTCTTTAAACAATGAGGTCATAATTTCATTATTCGAATGTCTTCTCACTCTATGCTGGGCTGCTTTCTTTTCTTCTAATTCACGCTGAAATTTTTTTTCGTATATTTTCGCTTCCCTTTCCCTTTCCTTCATAAGCAACTTATGAGCTCTTTTTTCTCTATCCGCTTCCAACTTTTCCCTCTCTAACTCCAGTTCCATTATCCTAACAGCATGATTCTTAGAATCGTCCTCTAACTCACAATGTTAAAGCGAACTCGTCAAGTACCTCTGTGTTTACAAGATGACGTAAAACAGCATTTTTTACTTCAGACTTTCTCCAGTGATGTTTAATTTGGGCCCTATACTCACGAGCCAATTTAATCCAATTCTCTTTCCTCAAATGTACCTGTCTCAGGTACTCTACACTAGGATCACCAGCAAATGTTTCTAGCTCAAATACCATCGTTACACAATTTACATGCACTACCACAGCACAGAGAAATAAAACAATTGGTTAAACTTCAGCAAAACTCGCTATTCACAAGTCTAAACCTATTTTGTATAAAACTCATGAAAATTTTTCCACCAGCTCTCGGTCAAGGCCCCCACTTGTTACGATACTAAGCGAGTTCTTATCCCCCCCCCCCCCCCGGAATTTTATACAAAATATATAAAAACGAAATCAGAAAACTCAAGTAATAATAAATGAACAATAAATCCTAACTATTACACTATAACATATATTCACTAAATCCTAAACATCATCATATAAAATATAATAACTCTGGAGCAATGAGAGTGCACTAACACTCGATACTTATGGTTTAGAAGACAAGGGACCAGATGTTGACTTCACAGCCTATCAGTGTTGCCATCTACTAATTTACATTCCAGCTATATGAGACTCCAAAACCCGCTAGATTTGACCCCTAACCCGCTTGATTGTAACTGTACAGATAATAGCATGTGTTATTCTCTTTATATATACCGTATATAAATAAATACACAATTAAACTCATTAATATATATAAACAGATAGAATGATAAATATAGAAATTATGGTACATAGAAGTAAAACTAATTAACTCACCGGTGGGCATAATGTCACAAAAGTAATATGAATGTATAATCAACATCAGAGGATATACATTAGGGTGTGACCGTTGCCCTCCAAAAATAAAAAAATGATCCTACAATGCTGTTCAAAGTTTTAGTGTTGTGTATTTATCTAGGAAACACCCCTGTAAATTTTTTGGGAGATCGGTGCATGTTTGAGCTAGCACCGTCGGCTTTACAATATAACAAGGAATATTTTTATCTAACGAACAAATTTAGTGGAATTTTTTTTATTAGACTTATAAGATATACTAACACCAAGCAAATGATCGATCATATCAATCTTAATACCCCTAAAACAATATCATAGATTCGTACGAAATATAATAAGCCCAATAATTGCATTTCTAGGTTCAAGACCCATTTCTCTCAACTGGCATACAATGAAAAAACGAAATACTACTACCCCGCAATGCCTGGAGTGTTTGAGGAGCGCCAGCAGGAGATGGCTGACTTTTTCCGTGAATCTCTAGCCCAACCATTTACACGTGGCGACTCCAAGGAGTTGGTAGAGCTTTGTCTGCTGCTTGTAACTAAAGGATCCGAGCCAGTGAACTTCACGCTGGTCTAACCCGGCGCACTTCACAAAGCAAGGTGGATGGCTAAACTGCTCTGTACCCTCAAGATTGTTCTTTTATCAGGTCAGATCATGGAGCAGTTTCCCAACGCCGAGGTTGTGACTAAAAGTCAAATCAGCAAGTTAGAACGGTTTGCTGTGTTCACAGTCGTTGTTTATGTCCCATGGTGGATTGTTTGCCCCGTTCCAGCAAGTGCGCCACTGAATGACTTGAATTTGGTCGAAACCTTGGATGAATTTGCCCCATATGACGCCACAATAGTTGACAAAGCACGTGTGGCACTCGGTAGACACACTTGGTACCTAACTGAGGAGTTGGCCCCAATGGCTTTGTTCTCGTCCCAAGTACAAGAAAGGACAAAAGAGGAGATGAGGAAGGCCCTTCTTTACTATGAAGGCACTCAAGTTACTAAGAGAGTGGGGCTCAATCATGGGGGCTATGGAAAGCCATATCTTCCCCCTGTCCCAGAAAGTGGCACTGCCCTGGTGGACCTAATTGGGCTTGACTCAAGCCGGTTCTTCACCATTTTAGGCATGCCCTATCAGTTTCTCCACAGTCCAGCCAGTGAATGGGCGGATCATGACGACTACCTGAACATGAAACGATCATCTGTTTCCGAACAGAAATCATGGTTTCTTGCTCTAGAGAAATAATTCCTTGTGAATATATGATAAAACCCCTTAATGTACCATGAGAGAATAAGAATGATTAACTTTTTTGTGTTAGTGATAACAGCTTTTAATAAGACAGACAAAGGATTTGTGTTAATATCCCTTATGATGGTTGTGTAATCTCATATATAGGTGCGTATGCCGTATAAGCAAAATCGCTATTTTTCAAATTGCTGGTGCTCACTCAAATATGCATGAATTTTCAAAAAAGTCCACGCTGGTATTTTTTATGTCAATATGCAACACCAAAATTTTGAACAGCATTGTAGGACAAAGTTGGGGCAACTGTCACACCCTAATATACATGGCCTGCCTTTAAAACATGAAGAGGGAGGAATCATCGAATTCCTCTACCTCTGCTTCCTCTCGAGATGTACTTGCTCTTGGTGTTGATTTCGGGATTGGTTCACTGACGTATACATTGCAAGTTCCAATCAATTTCAAAATATCAGTCGGTATTTCATATGCAAAACAAGACTTTTCATTTCTTTGCAAACCTGCTCGTATTGCAAGAAGAGCATTATCCATTTTTTTTCCCATTCTCTTTCGAAGTTTATTTTTCACTATATTTAACTGGCTGATTGTCCTTTCTACCTCAGCATTAGAGTCGGGCATGACGAGAACTGATAAAGCAAACTCTGCCAACTTTTTGAATGGATTGCAATGTGATGCGTCCATGTAGTTGTGTACACTCGGAAACCATAATCTCTAGCCCACCTGGGTCGGTGCTGGAGGTTAGAACAGTGTCCTTTCTGGACAGGGGCCCACTCTAACTATCACGAGGCAACACAGGCATGAACACACACAGTCATAGTACGGCTGTATAGATGACATTACGTATGAATATTGTATATGGCATTTTATACTCTGCATTATCTTCATTATATATGAACAAGAAGAAAAAATACCATTGGTTGTAGTTACGAAAGTATGAATGGAAATAAACACTTCTAAACAACCCAGTGACTCCACACAACCTTTACAGCGCTTGTGGCCAGACCACCATGATTCCACGACACCCCATCTATATCTTTTATTTCCCATCATTCGCGTAACTATATGAAAAATCGGGTTTAATTTAACTACATATTTCAAAAACCTTAAATTACATGTGGATCAGTCACTCCTCATTTGACACACTTATAGTGTAATACTTTGACCATCCCACCTGGGCACATGGAAGCCCAAGGTAACTTTCACGGGGCAACATCCTTGCATTTGTTTAGAAGAGTTAAATATATGTTATAATATATATATATATACTTTCCCTCACCCTAGCAAACTAGTTAGCATAGCATAACCAAATAGCCTCACAAGGACCAATAGGTCTGTATTTCTGTATATAATGTGTGTGCAAGCGCTACAATGACCTAGTATATTTTACTTATGTTTTATTGTCCATGGTTTTCTTACAGTTTGGATGTGAGTTTTCTGTTTTGTCTACCTGCCAGTTCAACAGGACTGCTAACCATCCTCCCAGCAACTCATATGCCATCCCAGACCCACAGCCTATATGTATGGTGCAAGACCGCAGTCCAATACATACAAGTCAGGCAGTCAAGCGTTGGTTTGAAGCGCACCTGCAGATTATTCTATTGGACTGGTCCCCTAAAGGAGCCGATTGTAATCCAATAGAAAATCTATGGGCGCATATGGTTGTTGAATGGGATGTTGAGGAGAAAACGAGTGAGGCAGTGAGGAGACACGCACATAATGTGTGGGAGGAAATAAGGAGGAGGCCGAACATCTGCAGCAATCTGGTAGATTCCATGCCCACCATGAAGTTATAGGAGCATATGGAGGTTGGACACGGTATTACCCTGTGGTCAAGAATTAAATCTCCGCCCACGACGGTGCTTTGTAGGGGCTCGCAGGGGAGTTAGCTCTCTGGTGTAACCTCGTTGGGGCCACATAGACTTCGTTTCCTAACTCTCGGGAATTTGTCCAGGTATTTTACTATGTGGTTTTACGTCACTTCACATAAATATGCTTACAAAATCTATGCATTAATATGCATAACTCTTGGGAATCTGTCCAGACATTAAATATCTGTTATATGCTACAATAATCACATAGATATGTTTACAATGTTTAAGCATAATAAATGTGAAAAATATTTTTGGGGTTTCAATTAACCAATAGTCATGCTAACAACACAATCTTGATGCTCTAAGTGCATGTATGTGTTAAATAACGAGTAACTGATCCACATTATTTTGGTAAATAAGGAAACGAAAAGCAAGCACTTAGCCATATAGATATAGTTACATGGAAGAAGGGAAATAGGGATGAACCATGGTTTTGGTGGAAACAATATGCTCTGGGACGATGCTCACAATGACGAATGGGAGAAACCTCGTTATCAAACATCTTACCTACTAAGGATGAAGCTTAATGTTACAGAACACAGACACACACACACACGCACAGTGTAACTTTGTATGACCCGTTGTCTGACTTGGGGTGGCTTTGAGCGAACCATACACTTGATATTACAATTTATGTATCCTTCCTGTCCATGATTTATAACAATAACTGTAGGGTAAAAGTTACAATATTATACTAATAATACTGTCATGTATTGATACTATGACAAGTTACTAAGATACAGAGCACGATGAACATAACATGATAATGATAGTGAAGCCTGGAAGGATTCATATCATAACTTGGGTGTTCGTGCGTATGTTGCCCGGTGAGAGTTACCGTGGGCCTCCATGTGCCCAGGTGAGATGGTCAAAGTATTACACTATAAGTGTATCAATTGAGGATTGACTGAACCACATGTAATTTAAGGTTTTTGAAATATGTAGTTAAATTAAACACGATTTTTCATATAGTTGTGCGAATCATGGGAAGCATCGTGGTCTGGCACACACACCCACACACAAGCGCTGTAAAGGGTGTGTGGAGTTGTAATGGGCCCCTGTCTCACCAACAGAACATATTATATAATTGGTTCAATACATCTGATATTATATTCAGTTTCACCTCCCTGTAACTTTCCATTGTCTATGAGTAAGACATGACTTGTACACGTGAGAGGGCAACTCTCGCAGGAGGTAGAGACCCATCGTCAGCATATCTGTAACCCTGCACAGCGTGGCCCTTACCCGAGTAGTTGCTCACAGAAAGTTATATCGTAAGGACGTGATCTAACGTTTATAATACATAAACGCCGTCCCTTTCTCATTCACTCATATACAGTGCAACTTACGGTCGATCTACACTCAGGAATTACAGATACATTCCTTTTATAATAAAACAAGGAACTACAGTTTGGGTTTCGTTACTTAAACCCAAATAATAAATATATGTGAACGGCCTGGTTAATTGTACAACACAGCCGATTCATATAGGTGGCAAGCGGTGTGTACGGATTCTTAAACTGGTAGTCGTATCAAACCGTCTGTGTTTTGGGGGGGAAAACAGAAAACACACAACAGTGACGCGTTACATAATCCCAGTGTTTAAAACTATATCTCGTATCGAGACGATATTTAGTGAGTGCTCCTTATCTCTGTCACATACAAAACGTGCAGAATTCGTAATATATATATATATATATATATATATATATATATATATATATATATATTACAGCCTGTTGGTGAATATCCAGTTTGTGCTGGTTGAAGTAGACCCCACTCAGCATTTTCATGATACAGCGTTGCAGTGTTGAAGAAAGGTTTCAGAACTTGGACTAACAATTGATATTTCACAAGCAGCTGAACAGTTTTGTTGTGTCGCCAGCGTTAATTACGAAGTTCCGGTGTCATCATACAGATCTCCATATATTCGTAGACTGTGAAGACTTGGCACATGGAGTCTAACTAGTGACCTAGCAATGAACAGAGTGATAACCAATCATCAGCAGTTTCTGATCGACTGTGGAGAACCTCCCCTAGTTTGAAGTGGACTCGTCTCTCGCCAAAGTAGAAGCATGTCTTCGTTGCCAAGGAAACCCAGAGCAGCGCGCGCGCGCATCACCAGGAAGAGGCCCGGCCCACCCTCCACACAAGACTTGACTGGGAACTCTGCTTGAAGGATCACGTTTTCTATACAGACGTCACACCCTGTATAAATAGGTATTTAAATTACATAATTATACACACATGAACACGTTCGAGAGATATCTTCACACGGATAGGTTCGTCGGATAGGATTATTTCAATGATAAAGTGTCGAATGTAAAATTAATGTATTGAAATTCTATAATTTACAGTGGTTTATAAGTGTCTGTTTCCTTATTGATAATTTAATTATTAACTGCAATTCATATTCATTTATCTTGTAAATGAGAGGCAAGTAATCTGCTTTTACTGTTAATTATTCATTGACCCACGAGAGACTAATAGAAAATTTTCTAAGTTTCCCATGTCTAGTGTTGATCACATCGCACACCTAGTGCAACTGTTTGCTTATAACCAACTCGTCTTATCTACACCTACACGTATGTCCAGCCTACATGTTCGAGTTTATTCCTGCTGCAGAGGGAATATGTGAATTGGCAGTCATACAACCAAATGTACGCACAGCGCGAGCGCGATGCAGTTATAGGCCAGTTAGTCTAAAGACTGTGTTCCACGCTCATCTTCACAATGTGCAGTATTTGTTCTTTCCAAATCTCACAACTGTCATTTTAAAATGCCATGATGGTGCTAAGCAGCTAGTTGTGAAAGGGCATTACATGGCTCCTGATGACTGTGAAATCACTTGTAGTACACTACGGACCTTGCCTGCTCATCAGCATTTTGCTTTAAATACAAAACTCAAGTCTGCTTTACTTCAACTTCCTGTCATGAATTTCACTATTAAGGATATTCAAATAGTATCAGAGAAATTAAAAGTTTTAGCTTTCTTGAACGATATACATTTTGCTGATTTGAAAAATAACTTGCCATTTTACCTATCACGGGAATTTGCACTACCAATTCTTACAATTCCCTCTATTTTGTTAATTCTGGCAATTATGTTCCTGTTCTGTTATTACAGGGAAGTGTCATCCAAATTCAACATTGTTCATAACATACTAACCCGTAGGACACTAAAGTATAGGTCCCCTGTAGTAGCTAATACCCCTACAGTAATAGAATCCCCAGCTTAGTGTCTACATATCTGTTTATAACATGGTTTGAGTTGTCTAGGCTGTACTGTACTCTGTGAGTTATTTAGGCCTCAAGAAGCTCGGCTGGTAGGTGACCGAGCGATGTAATGGGCCCCTATCTCATCAACAGAACATATTATATACATGGGTCAATACATCTGACATTATATTCAGTTTCACCACCCTGTAACTTTTCACTGTCTATGAGTAAGACATGACTTGCACACGTGAGAGGGCAACTCTCCCAGGAGGTAGAGACCCATCGTCAGCATATCTGGAAGCCCGGCACAGCGAGGCCCTTACTGGAGTAGTCTCTCACAGAAAGTTATATTGTAAGGACGTGATCTAACGTTTATAATACATAAATGCGGTCCCTTTCTCATTCACTCCTATACAGTGGAACTTAGGGTCAATCTACACTCAGGAATTATAGATACATTCCTTATATAATAAAACAAGGAACTACAGTTTGGGTTTCGTTACTTAAACCCAAATAATAAATATTATGAGAACGGCCTGGTTAATTGTACAACACAGCCGATTCAGAGTCACTGGGTGGTTTGGAAGTGTTTATTTCCATTCATACTTTCGTAACTACAACCTATGGTAATTTTTTTCGTGTTCATATATAATGAAGATAATGCAGAGTATAAAATACCATATACAATATTTATACATAATGTCATCTATACAGCCGTACTATGAGTGTGTGTGTGCGTGCCCGTGGTGCCTCGTGATAGTTAGAGTGGGCCCGGGTCCAGAAAGGACACTGTTCTAACCTGCAGCACAGACCAAGGTGGGCTAGAGATTGTTGTTTCCGAGTGTACTTCATTCCAAAACAGGACAGTTTGTGAAAATTCATTCCACTTCACAAGAGTGAGATCCTTTAACTAAAGATGCTAGAAATCCGCCAGACATCAGTTGAATCAGCAAAAAAAAAACGCTAGCAGCTAAACAGATAATTAACCCGCTAGATGGTGGGTCAAAACATCTAGATTTAGCGGGAAAACCGCAAAGATGGCATCACTGCATTCTATACTCAGTTACTGACTCTGGAGCAGACCAGATTTTCCACCTCCCGACCAGGACCAATCACAGGGCTCCACAAACTATGGTACTAGACGGGCCAGCTATACCCCAGACTGACTGATGGCCAGCGCCATCTTGTGACCACAGTCTTCCCTACAAAAACTGGGAAGTAGTTCATAAAAATACATATATTTTATATATATATATATATATATTATATATATATATATATATATATATATATATATATATATATATATATATATATATATATATATATATATATATATAACGAAGAGCAGAACCAGGGTAAACAAAAACATCTTGAAGTAGGGCTACTTTTAATTGCTTGTTTGTGTTTACCCCATTTCTCCTTTTCGTTATAAAACTACACTTTCCACGTAGCAAGTCCATTGCTGAAGTTATATATATATATATATATATATATATATATATATATATATATATATATATATATATATATATATATATTAATATATATATATATATTTCATGTAGATCCACAATGGAAACGTGGACAGGATAAATCTCAATAGAACAACACAGGAAAAGGGAGATAGGAAGAAACTGGTTCACAAATAGGGTGGTGGACGAGTGGAACAAGCTTAGCAACTTTGTAGTAAGTGCTGGAACTCTGGAAAGTTTCAAAAGGAGGCTAGATAGATTCATGGATGATAGAGAGTGGTAGTAACTCTCGACAGGAGCTGCCATGCACAGGCCAACCGGCCTATTGCAGACTCCTTATTTTCTTATGTTCTTATGTTCTCGAATAAAGACGAAAGCTAAGGTGCTCCATTGTTTCCCTTTTCCTGTGTGGTTTTTATCCATATAAACTACATATATATATATATATATATATATATATATATATATATATATATATATATATATATATATATATATATACTCAACTAAGACGTACAACAGATGCTGGTCGGTGGACGGCGCCAGGTAGTGGTGGCTAGATCATGAATGTGGACGGCTCGGGCTAGTGACCGTGGTGTGGAGAGTAGGGCCAAGATAAGCGTACACAGACATAAGATGGACGGGTCAGGGGAGTGGAGGCGTCTGAAATGTTGACGAGCTAGACGAGTTGACACGGACAGAAAATGAGGGAAGAAACGAACTACAGGAGGGACCCCGAGAGCCAGGACTCTAATACAGTAGGTGACGGGCCAGCCAGTCTTCTTCCCTCTACTTGAGGCTACAAGACTGAGGCAAGTTTTAGTACAAGTATACATAGTGATTACCGAAAACTTTTACTGAAGGAAATATATGGAAGTGACAAGTAAGCAAATGAGGAACACGAGCGGATGAATAAGAGTCATTAGTGGCTGTCTCCCACTGCCCTACACTTACTCTACCACTGAATACTTCAACATTATAACTAATAAGGTAACACAAGTTTTGGACACACACACATATGCAGTATATATATATATATATATATATATATATATATATATATATATATATATATATATATATATATATATATATATATATATATATATTTCATGTAGAGCCACAATGAAAATGTGGACAAGATAAATCTCTGAAGATGTCTTAAATAAAAACGAAAGCTAAGGTACTCCGTTGTTTCCCTTTTCCCTTGTGATTGTATCAATATATATATATATATATATATATATATATATATATATATATATATATATATATATATATATATATATATATATATATAATAACTAATAAGGTAACACAAGTTTTGGACACACTCATATATATATATATATATATATATATATATATATATATATATATATATATATATATATATATATATATATATATATATATATATATATATATTATATATAGATATATATATATATATATATATATATATATATATATATATATATATATATATATTATATATATATTTATATATATATATATGTATATATATATATATATATAAATATTTATATATATATATACATATATATATATATATATATATATATATATATGCTGATAACCACCAGGAAAGAAGAAAACACGAAGTTCCCACGCGCTTTCGTGTAATTCACATCTTCAGGGGTGAGTACAGACTAGTCTGTACTCACCCCTGAAGATGTGAATTACACGAAAGCGCTTGGGAACTTCGTGTTTTCTTCTTTCCTGGTGGTTATCAGCATATACCTAGATCACGCGCACCTACAGTGATTTACTTGCATATATATATATATATATATATATATATATATATATATATATATATATATATATATATATATATATATATATTATATATATATAATATATTATATATATATATATATACATATATATATATATATATATATATTTCATTAGCCCAATAAAGCATGCAGACTTCTACATATAATCAACACCTCACCCCGCCAGGATTCGAACCCACGGCCCACGACTGTGACCGGGGAACGCTACCTCTAGACCACCAGGATACAAAAGCAATCCTAGACTCTGTTAAATTTCACACAAAGCCTGTTCAACGAGCTTATGGCCCCTTAAACCTTTAATGGGGACTACAAGTATCACTCAGGTGGTCAGAGTAACATTTTACCAAATGCGGCTTCGAAACAGGAGGATCCATATATATATTTCATTAGCCCAATAAAGCACGCGGACTTCAACATATAATCAACACCTCACCCTGCCAGGATTTGAACCCACGGCCCACGACTGTGACTGGGAACGCTACCTCAAGACCACCAGGATACAAAAGCAGTCCTAGACGCTGTTATATTTCACACAAAGCCTGTTCAACGCCCTTATGGCGCCATGAACCTCTAATGGGGACTACCCGTATCACTTAGGTGGTCAGAGTAACGTTTTACCAAATTCGGCTTTGAAACACGAGGATCCATATATATTTCATTAGCTCAATAAAGGTGAGGTGTTGATTATATGTATATATATATATATATATATATATATATATATATATATATATATATATATATATATATATATATATATATATATATATATATATAAGTATATCACTGTAGGTGCGCGTGATCTAGGTATATGCTGATAACCACCAGGAAAGAAGAAAACACGAAGTTCCCAAGCGCTTTCGTGTAATTCACATCTTCAGGGGTGAGTACAGACTAGTCGAGAGTTCAGTTCACTCCGGGAAGTGACCACACTAGGATCACCTATCCTGGAAACCTACGGCACAGTGACTACCTACCATCTTCTTCAATACTCAGCCTTACTCGTCAGACACCTCAGTACCACACTTGAGTATTTTATGTTACCTCCCACCTCCACTTGCTTCAGATTGTTGTATGTTGTATAAATATGTATATACTGTTAAGCCAATGTTGAGTATATTTAGGTTAAGTATGGTTAAGGGTAAATTACAGAAAGCTGAATATTTTGTTAAGGAATTTATGGTACTTTATTATACACAACAAAAACTCTCATCCTTTGTCTACCCTTTTATAGTCCGAGTGTCTTTATTTGTTTAAGTTTTTTTATTGTTGTTGCCTGTTGGGATCTGGGTAGACTTTTAACTATATTCTAAATCCCCAACTCGTAACAAATGGCGACCGTGACAGGACAC
Source organism: Homarus gammarus (assembly GCA_958450375.1). NCBI lineage: Eukaryota > Metazoa > Arthropoda > Malacostraca > Decapoda > Nephropidae > Homarus > Homarus gammarus. Next base: position 204,753 of record CAUDMG010002141.1, read on the forward strand.
GACCTTATGTGCCATATTTCTTCCCCCCTTGTTACTCCTTGTTAATTATTCCTCCCAGTCACTTCTGTTCACAATTGCTTTACGGTGGTTTAAAGTTCCCTTCATATGCTTGTGCATATATTGGTACTATCGTACAGTAAGAGTGACAGACGTAGGATATTAGGTTCCGAGTGTCATAAAGCTTACCTGTTATTGCACGTAAGCAGTCGTGTAGTAAGTCTTATCGAATGTAGGGAAGAATCTGGATCTGTTTAATGCCGTACCCTCGCTGCAGAGTACGCTGTTCCATAGTCACTAGTTTAGGGTGAAGTGATATCTTGGGACGCCCCGCTCTACCAGGACCCCATAATTATAAAGCCTCAATTATTGTTCTTCTCATTATCTCATTCGGGGTCAATAATAAAGTAACTCAAGGGTTGTTTATCCGGATCTTTATATTAATGCTGTAATACGCCCTTCCTGTTTCAAGCATCTTTCCAAGTCTCTTATCCTTATTTAAGGATCTTTTCAGAAGAACAATATTCATAAGTGTAATTTCCCTAGGTATAACTTGGGTAGTTTCCGGGACTTTCTGGTTATCCACTACCGTGATATTTTCTAGGGTAATCCGCTTAACTTATCTTATCTTTCGGCCATTAGTTAATTTATCTAGTTTTTCTTAACAATGGCCACCTCAGGTTTTGGTCTCCAGGATTTTATTGAAAATCCTTCCTTAGCTAAATTACTTGTTAATATCCTGAAGAAAGAATGGAAAAGTATAGCCACCTGTTGCAATATCCCATATTCACAGCAACTGACTAAGGAAATGTTAAAAAATCAGGTAATTGAAATGTTGGTTCAACAAGAAGTTTTAGAAGAATCGGCTGTTGACCAATTAACGCCCATGTCCAAGATACTTCAACCACTATCCACCACCCCTCCTCACTCAGAAGTTGCCTCAGGTCTGGCTAGCCCTCAAGAAAAAACACAAAGAGTAGACGCCTTAGAACTAGAACGAGCTAGGTTCGAGTTCCAAATCAAAATGAAAGAACTCGAGTTGGAACAGGCCAAGTTGGAGCAGGAGGAAAAGTTGGAACAGGCCAAGTTGGAACAGGCCAAGTTGGAGCATGAGGATTAGTTGGAACAGGCCAAGTTGGAGCATGAGGGAAAGTTGGAACAGGCCAAGTTGGAGCATGAGGAAAAGTTGGAACTGGCCAAGTTGGAGCAGGTTAGACTGAAAGAACTACAGGTGAAAGAGACAGAAGTCACCTTAACATCGGAGTTTAAATCAAAAGAAGTGGCCTTAGAAGAGAGACTAGCTGCTCTTAACCCTGCTAATGCTTCTTCCTTTGTTCCCGAGTATGATGAATCCGATATGGACGGGTCATTTAGGACTTTTGAGAAAATAGCCGGGAAGAATGAGTGGCCTAAGGACCAGTGGGTGTCGGTGTTAGTTCCTAAATTATGTGGTAAGGCTCGTAGAGTTTATAACTGTTTAGACCAGACTGATGACTATGATAACGTAAAAAAGAATATCCTCACCTCTTATGCTATCACGCCAGATGGATACCGGTAGAAGTTTCGTAAACTAACCAAAACTTTTTCACACACCTTTGTTGAGTTTGCTCAAGAAAAGCTTAGGTTTTTCAAGAAGTGGTTAGAGGCTACAGAGACCTCCACATTTCAGGATTTGTTAAACTTGGTAGCCCTGGAGGAGTGGAAGAGCAAGATACCATTTCACATCTTGAAGCATGTGGAGGAGCAAGGAGAGGTTAATTTAGGGCGTGCGGCTGAGCTGACTGATGCATACGCCTTGCTGGTGGAGTCACTGGGCAGTAGGGAACGTGGCACTTTCCGGCATGTTAGGTCCTCCTCTGATGATAACCTTGGGGACGTGAGTGGTAGGTCGAAAGGTCCCACACCTACCCCCCCCCCAAGTTTTATTGTTCTTACTGTAAAAAACCAGGCCATACGATCCAGTCCTGTAAACACCCAAAGTGTCGAACTTCTAAAAGTAGTTCCCTGGATCCCAAATTCAAACCAATAGCAACCACCAATGTGGAAAGGCGCCGTCAGGATCTCTTCTCTTCATTCACCTATGAGGGAAAAATTTCAATCATAGAGGGGTCTCGTTCTTTCCCTATTCGTATACTACGTGATTCGGGCGCAGCACAATCTATCCTCCTGTTTAACGTCATTCCTGATATATCTACCGCATTTACTAATGAGAGTGTTCTAATTTCAGATCTCTCATCCCATTCTTCCTATCCCTTAGCTAAAGTGCACCTCCAATGTCCCTTGATTACTGGGGAAGTGCAAGTAGCCATTAGGAAAGATCCAATGCCTGTGAGCGGCATTCATTTATTATTGGGTAATGACTTGGTAGGAGATCTAGTGGTTCCCAACATAAAGACAGTCGACTCTCCCTTACCTGTCAACTCCACCACTGACCTTAAAGAAACTGTTCCTCACCTTTTCCCATCTTGTGCTGTCACCCGGTCACAGAGTGTGCGAAATGGGCCCTCTTCATCTAAAACCACCTCCAGTATCTTCCTACCCACGGAAGATCTGTACAATAAGACCATTAGTAAGGATGAACTCATTAAAACCCAACAATCTGATCCATCTTTGAATAAACTTCGTCATGCAGCAATTGAGGGTAAAGATTTTAACACCCTTCCGTGTTTTTATTATCAGGAAGGGGTTTTGATAAGGGCCTATAGACCCCCTGAGCTTACCCATCTGGACACGTGGTCTGAAATGCATCAAGTGGTAATTCCCTCCTCAGTCAGACCAGCATTAATTGCCCTTGCCCATGAGGGTATTTCAGGACATTTGGGAATCCTGAAAACATATAAAAAGCTCCTCCAACACTATTCCTGGCCTGGACTTAGGAAGGATGTGTCAAAGTACCTAAAATCTTGTCATATTTGTCAAATGGTAGGAAATCCAAATGAAAGAATACCAGCAGCTCCCATTAAGCCCATCCCAGTATTTTCTACACCATTTGAAAAGATTGTTGTGGATTGTGTGGGCCCATTACCAAAGACTAAGAAGGGAAATCATTTCCTGCTCACAGTTATGGATACCAGTACACGTTATCCTGAGGCTTTTCCCCTTAAAAGCATCACTTCAAAAAACGTAATCAAACATCTTTTGCACCTTTTCACTTCAATGGGCATTCCTAAAGAGATCCAATCCGATCAGGGCACCAATTTTACAAGCAATCTTTTCAAACAGGTGATGAAATACCTCAGTGTGGACCATTGCACATCTTCGGCTTACTACCCACAATCCCAAGGTTGCTTGGAACGGTTCCATCAAACTTTCAAATCAATGCTAAAAAAATACTGTACAGAACACCAAAAGGAATGGGATGAAAGCATAGACTTGTTACTCTTTGCCATCAGGGAATGTCCCCAGGAGTCATTGGGTTTCTCCCCGTTCGAGTTACTATATGGGAGACAAATTAGGGGACCCCTTAAAATAGTAAAGGAGCAGTGGTTTCACACTCCATCTATTAAGCCCGCAATAGTTTCCTAATACATTGACACTTTACGGGACAAATTAACTGAAATCCGAACCATTGCTCAGTCAAACTTAAAAAAAGTCCAAGAAAAAATGTTGAAGTCCCAACCTAAATTAGTTGAAAGTTCATTTTCTCCAGGTGACAAAGTGTTGCTCTTTCTACCCGTTCCAGGCTCTCCCCTTAAAAGCAAGTTTACTGGTCCCTATATAGTTGCTAATAAACTATCTCCCCTCAACTATATAGTCCATACTCTTGATCGCAGAAAAGATTCACAACTTGTTCACATTAATCTCATGAAACTTTACCATTCCAGGCAGTCAGAGGAAGACATCCCTGAGGCTATAAGCCTACCTGTATTGCATACGGCTGTGTCAGGGTCGGAGCCGGAGACAGATGACATGGACCTATTGGAGAATTTAGACTTCCCTCTACCTAAAGAAAACCCTGCTAACAGTCACATACTCAACAACTTGGATGAGTATTTTTCTGTTCTGAATCCATCTCAAGCAAAAGATCTCACTAAGTTATTATCAACATTTCCTAAAGTCACGTCAGACCTCCCAGGGTTTTGCAATATACTTAAACATGATATTAAGCTAATCTCAGATGATGTACAACCCATTAGGCAATCAGCATATCGGCTAAATCCAAAAAAAAGAGAGATTATGAAAGAGAAGGTAGATTTTTTGTTAAAACATAACTTAGCTGAGCCTAGTACCTACCCCTGGGCTTCACCTTGCCTTCTCATTCCAAAACCCGATAGCAGTTTTCGTTTCTGTACCGATTATCGTAAAGTGATCCAGGTCACTGTCTCAGACTCCTACCCTTTACCTTTGATTGAAGATATAATAGACAGCATAGACTGTGCAAAATTTATATCTACGGTGGACATGTTGAAAGGATATTATCAAGTGGGACTCACGGATAGGGCAAAAAATAATCTCAGCATTTATAACTCCATTTGGTCTTTTTCAATATTTGGTTATGGCGTTTGGCTTTTCTAATGCTCCGGCCACATTCCAGAGGGCAATCAATTACCTGATTCAGGACCTAGATGGGACGTTCGCGTACCTGGATGACCTGGTGGTGGTGTCGTTTGGAGATACTGTTCGCACGGCTGCAAGAGACTGGATTCACCATAAACCTGGCTAAATCTACTTTTGGCCGGGCCTCAGTGACTTACCTGGGACATATCGTTGGGCATGGTATGGTGAGACCCAAGGACGCAAACGTTAAAGCCATCTTGTCCTTCTCCACTCCAAGGACGAGGAAGGAACTCATGCCCTTCCTGGGGATGTGCAGGTACTACCGTCGCTTCTGCAGTAACTTCTCAAGCGTGGCCGGACCCCTCACAGACCTTACCAGTTCTGCAGTCCCTTACATCTGGAACCAGAGCTGCGACCAGTGTTTTCACCGCCCCAAAGCCTTCCTTGCCTCCAAGCCTGTAGTCCACCCCCCTGACTACACCTTGCCCTTCCATCTGCAAATCGACGCTAGCGGTGTCGGAGTGGAGGCTGTGCTCCTACAGCCCGACCCAACCACTGATGTCCTTCATCCTGTGGCATACTACTCAGCTAAGTTAAAAAAACATCAGACCAACTACTCGACCATAGAGAAGGAGGCCCTGGCTCTGGTGTTGGCAATAAAGAAGTTTGAATGTTACCTCCAATCTTGCCTACAAACCACCCTAGTCTTCACCGACCATAACCCACTCACGTTCATCCAAACCAACAAGACCTCCAACCAGGGAATCCTCGGCTGGGCTCTCCTCACCCAGCCCTATAATCTACAAGTCCGGCACCTAAAGGGGTGGACAACCTGATTGCGGACTCCATATCCCGAGCTCTAGTGGAAATGCAGCAGCTACTCTCCAGACGCACCAGGTGGTCACCTCCTTCGCGCCCGCCCTACGGAGGTCTTTGGAGGGGGGGTGTGTTACGAAGAACGCCATCTATTGTCATGATCTACCTACCCAGCACCACGAGCAACGCCATCTAGGGACGAAACCCGAGTATAACTAGTCTTAGTCACTACCCCGGGTTTCCTTTCTCCATATTCTGGTTGTTGCGTCACCTCCTCCAAGTCTTCCTCATCAGCTCCGAATCTAGGAGAGTTCAGTTCACTCTGAGAAGTGACCACACAAGGATCACCTATCCTGGAAACCTACGGCACAGTGACTACCTACCATCTTCTTCAATACTCAGCCTTACTCGTCAGACACCTCAGCACTGCACTTGAGTATTTTATGTTACCTCCCACCTCCACTTGCTTCAGATTGTTGTATGTTGTATAAATATGTACATACTGTTAAGCCAATGTTACGTATGTTTAGGTTAAGTTTGGTTAAGGGTAAATTATAGAATGCTGAATATTTTGTTAAGGAATTTATGGTACTTTATTATACACAACAAAAACTCGCATCCTTTTATAGTCCGATTGTCTTTGTTTGTTTAAGTTTTTATATTGTTGCTGCCTATTGGGATCTAGGTAGACTTTTAACTATATTCTAAATCCGCAACTCATAACAATATATATATATATATATATATATATATATATATATATATATATATATATATATATATATATATATATATATATATATATTTGTAACCGGTCGGAATTTACTGGACTTTATCTTCTCACTTGACTTGGGGTTTATTAAAGATTATTAGATGGTAATGGCAGTGGAAGCGCCCCTTTGAGAAAAATCCCGAACCAGCACAAGAGCACTTAAATTTACTAACAAAATGAATTGTCCGTGACCCATGGAAGGATAGCGTCTGTGACTTGGATGAATGAGACACACTGTAAAATTTAGACACTCCAACACTACAAATACAATCAAATAATGGTACACCATGCGCACCTCTTAACTTGAACTTAAATCACTACTCTGGGGAATAAAAGTTATACATGATATAGAAATTATTAGAAACTCAGGCAACAATATATTTGAAGTAGTAAGAAATGTTGCTTGCACACATGAAACAGGCCTTAAGGGCTTTCAACAAAATAATATCCAGCACTGAGAAAATGGTATTCAAAAATAAGAAATTATTAACTCTACAATGAACAGGCCTTAAGGGCACTCAACAAAATTATATCACTCCAACAGATGCACACTTCCTAACCTAACTTAACCACTACTCTGGGGAACAAAGGTTATACCTGAGATCGGAATTATGAAGAAAAATTAGATGCATTAAAAGAATCAAATCACAGTATCACTCTGGTTCCACTTAGTGACACAAACATTGAAAAAACAATACTATCAAAATTATTTAAGAAATATTAAACTACACACGTCAAGATAATATCAGTAACTGAGAAATGGTATTAACTACACCCAAATATATTGTCACTATTATTGGTTTGTTACTGGGTCCACCAATACCCGTGAACCATGCTTCCTAACCTAACACACACACAGATTCCACCTGCACTCCGTAGTCGTTTAAGGCACAACCAACAGGCACCCGTAGTTTAAGGCCCAAGTCAGCCTTTCTCAACCTTGGAAAGTGTACCTCTAACTCCACTGACTCTTGGCCCCAGTATGCGACCCTGTATCACTCAGCTGGCCTCACTTTACCTCCCAGGTACATCCATAAAGCAGAAGGGAGTGAGCCAATCAGACCTTGTACAGTTGAGAGAAGCTTTAGCTTCCCGTTAGCAAGAGGGTTTCACGAAGCTGCTCGAGACATGTGGTGTTGTGAGCCGAGGTAGAGGAGAGCTGATGACCCCAACGATCGTCCCGTCGTCAGCTGGGCACCCAGACGGCTAGATTCCCTCAAGAGATCCTTTGATACCCCGCTAAACAGTGACAGGCCTACACTGATTCGTACAATGGCGACAATCGCCACCCTCAATCATCAACGGCAGTCTCAAACGGCAGTCAATCTCTCGCGGTCATCACTCTGGCAGTCAATTTCTCGCAGTCAAGTGGGTTCTGACGGAAACCCTGAAATGAACTCACTGTTAGCTCTTGTTAACTTTACCACTGCCCAATCTAACCCTGTCTGAGATCGAATGAGACTTACTTGTTATACTGCAATAGTGCAACACAGGTGACTAGGCCACGTGACTATTTCTGTGGACGGACGCTCAGGGATGTCCTGTACTGTAGGTCCAATCGCTTTCACGTGACTGAGGACCAGCCAGCGTCTCGTCTCTCCAAGGCGCTAGCTTAGGCCTATGTGACATATTTTCCGCCTAACTAATAACTCCTTGGGACACCCGTGACATTATTCAGACTGATAAACGATCTAAAATAATTTCAAATTCAATAATAGTCCCTTAACTTCATGAATCGCATCATTATTAATTCTGCAAATTACATTTAATATCACTTAGGCCTATTTCCACAACCTCTCGCTATGTGCAGGCAGCGCTCTCTTCCCTCAGATGACCTTGAACGCTCAGTATCGCGAATGGCGGGGCATTTGAAATTACTCTGAAATTTCTGAATATTACATATATATATATATATATATATATATATATATATATATATATATATATATATATATATATATATGTATATTATGTATATATATACATATATATATATATATATATATATATATATATATATATATATATATATATATATATATATATGTATATATATATGTATATATATATATATATATATATATATATATATATATATATATATATATATATATATATATATATATATATATATAATGAATTTTGCCATATTAGTGAGTGTAACACCAATCTTGATCTTGTCCACTTCCACTTATAGTCAACTGAACCTAATTTACTGCTCCCTAAAGAAATTCAATTTCCCCCTTTCTCTCAATTGTCGCTTCAGCTTTCATGGTTAGTCTTTTCAAATTTTTTCAAGTTTCAGGTGAGATTTGCTGTTTTGCAATGTCTTAGGTTGCTTTAGTATCTAACTTTTCCTATCCTACTTAGACTTCTCTTATAGACCTCCTAGTATAGTTAAATACAAGTGATCGTGGGCCCTCCGTGCCCGGTGGCGAGTTCGGTGGTACAGCTTACCGAGGCGTGGAAGGTCGAATTCTCGTGCTTGGCTAGCGCGCAACTCGCCGTCTGGCTGACAGGGTAGAGCCACATCGTTTTCCAGATGGTCGTGGTTGTTATAATTATGGTCGTGGTTGTTATAATCATGGTCGTGGTTGATATAATCATGGTCGTGGTTGTTATAATCATGGTTGTGGTTGTTATAATTATATTCGTGGTTGTTATAATCATGGTTGTGGTTGTTATAATCATGGTCGTGGGTGATATAATCATAGTCGTGGTTGTTATAATCATGGTCGTGGTTGTTATAATCATGTTTGTGGTTGTTATAATCATGGTCGTGGGTGTTATAATCATGGTCGTGGTTGTTATAATCTTAGTCGTGGTTGTTATAATCATGGTGGTGGTTGTTATAATCATGGTCGTGGTTGTTATAAGCATGGTCGTGGTTGTTATAATCATAGTCGTGGTTGTTATAATCATGGTTGGGGTTATGATCTTAGTCGTGATTGTTATAATCATGGTTGTGGTTGTTATAATCATGGTTGTGGTTATGATCATAGTCGTGGTTGTTATAATCATGGTCGTGGTTGTTATAATCATGGTCGTGGTTGTTATAATCATGGTCTTGGTTGTTATAATTATGGACGTGGTTGTTATAATCATGGTCGTCGTTGTTATAATTCTAGTCGTGGTTGTTATAATCATGGTCGTGGTTGTTATAATCATGGTCGTGGTTGTTATAATCATGGTCGTGTTTATCAAAATCATGGTCATGGTTGTTATAATCATGGTCATGGTTTGATTGATTGATTGAAAAGGTTTATTTAGCGAGAAAAATACAGATACAGAGTGGATAATAATAACAATATTAACATGGCTGACCCAATTGAGAACCTGAGCTCTCTTTGAGGCACCTGATATATACTATAAATTTATCTCAAGGAAGTATTATGTAACATTTAATATCATCTCGAACAGTACAATAGCATGTTGGTAATAAGTACGTCTGATAATGTTACAACGGATATCACTTCAATATTTATTTATTTTATTATTTATTATTTTCATTTTTCTATTTATATATACATACATATACGCATACATATACATATATACACACACACATATACATATACTGGGTGTGACTAGGGAGCGCTTACCGGCTAGGCCACAAGGACACAAAAGCAGTTCTAGACTCTGTTATATTTCACACAAAGCCTGTTCATCGAGCTGATGGCGCCGTGAACCTCATTGGGAAACTGCCCGTGCCACGTATGTGGTGTCAGTAGCATTTTACCGAATCCAGCTGGTATGAAACGCGAGGTACATATATATACTTCATTTTTAGTCCATTTAACACGCGGACTTTGAACATACAATCAACGACCTCACCAGCAAGGAATCGAACCCTCGACCTACTGGGTGTGACTAGGGAGCGCTTACCGGCTAGGCCACAAGGACACAAAAGCAGTTTTAGACTCTGTTATATTTCACACAAAGCCTGTTCATCGAGCTGATGGCGCCGTGAACCTCATTGGGAAACTGCCCGTGCCACGTATGTGGTGTCAGTAGCATTTTACCGAATCCAGCTGGTATGAAACGCGAGGTACATATATATACTTCATTTTTAGTCCATTTAACACGCGGACTTTGAACATACAATCAACGACCTCACCAGCAAGGAATCGAACCCTCGACCTACTGGGTGTGACTAGGGAGCGCTTACCGGCTAGGCCACAAGGACACAAAAGCAGTTCTAGACTCTGTTATATTTCACACAAAGCCTGTTCATCGAGCTGATGGCTCGCGTTTCATACCAGCTGGATTCGGTAAAATGCTACTGACACCACATACGTGGCACGGGCAGTTTCCCAATGAGGTTCACGGCGCCATCAGCTCGATGAACAGGCTTTGTGTGAAATATAACAGAGTCTAGAACTGCTTTTGTGTCCTTGTGGCCTAGCCGGTAAGCGCTCCCTAGTCACACCCAGTAGGTCGAGGGTTCGATTCCTTGCTGGTGAGGTCGTTGATTGTATGTTCAAAGTCCGCGTGTTAAATGGACTAAAAATGAAGTATATATATGTACCTCGCGTTTCATACCAGCTGGATTCGGTAAAATGCTACTGACACCACATACGTGGCACGGGCAGTTTCCCAATGAGGTTCACGGCGCCATCAGCTCGATGAACAGGCTTTGTGTGAAATATAACAGAGTCTAGAACTGCTTTTGTGTCCTTGTGGCCTAGCCGGTAAGCGCTCCCTAGTCACACCCAGTAGGTCGAGGGTTCGATTCCTTGCTGGTGAGGTCGTTGATTGTATGTTCAAAGTCCGCGTGTTAAATGGACTAAAAATGAAGTATATATATATATATATATATATACATATACACACATACACATATACATATAAATTACAGTGAAATTGAAAAACATTAGCATAATGGGGGAGCAGTACAACCTGGGTTGTACAGTAATAAGGTTGAACAAGAGGACAGAGCTGTCAGGATTATGCCTAGTTGGCAATTATGTTTATTGCAATGGTAATTACTTATTCATTTACATGATAATTTCCGATAAAACGGTTTTGATGGTACAATAAAAGCAGGTACTGTAAATATAGTAAGTGTTACAAGAAATATTAATACTTCGACAATAGATATTTTTTAAGAGATGATTTAAAGGAAGGGAGCGAAGTCTTTGCTCGGATGTGTGGGGGTAAGTTGTTCCACACCTTCACACCATGATATATTATGGAGGTCTGAGACTGAGAGGAGTGCATGAGGAGTAAACTTAGTAGCTCTGGGTGCCTTAAGTTGTATCTCTGATTATTCCGGAACTGGAAATAATTATTGTCAAGCAAGTGATTGATAGATTTGTAAACAAAGAGGGCACAGCAGTAAGTGTTAATATCCTCGAATTTTAAAATTTTCAATATAGCAAATTTGTTTTTTGCGTGATCTGTTTTTTCAAGTAGGTCATTGTCCGTACAACTCTCTTTTGTGCAGTAACCAGAGATTGTGTTTTTGAAGAGCCAGAGGCCCCCCCATAGTGTGTGACAGTGTATCAGGTGTTGGTAATCAAGATCATGATAGATTTCTTTCATTGCTGTGAGAGTGAGTGACTGTCGAGTGTGATACATGATACCGCACTGTTTATTGATTTTACTGTGAATGTCTTGTATGTGGTTTCTCCAGTTAAGTTTTTCATCAGAATAACTCCGAGGAATTTAGTATTTTGTTCGCGTTTTAGGACTATATTACCAAGGTAGAGGGGGTCCAAGTCTGGGGGTAAGTTTTTCCTTTTGTGAAAGATCGTGTAGTGGGTTTTCTCAAGGTTTACGGTCAGTTTATTACGTATTACCCAGGTCCTGACTTTAGTTAATTCAGTGTTCATAGTTCTCATGAAGGAATGGAGGTCTGAGTTGCTGGCATAGAGATTACTATCGTCTGCAAAAAAGTTGTATTTTATGAGTGAGCTGGCGTGGACTATGTCGTTTAAGTACAACAAAAATAGTATTGGACCGAGAATGGAACCTTGGAGGACTCCATACAAGATTGGCGAGGAGTCAGATTGGTGGTTATTATAGCAGACATACTGCATCCTGTTGGACAGATATGAGGTAAACCAATTGTGGGACAGGCCCCTAACGCCGTAATGTTCAAGCTTTGAAAGGAGGATGGTATGGTCGACAGTATCGAAGGCTTTAGAGAGGTCCAAGAATATACCGATTGTGAACTGACTGTCATCAAAGGAATTTAAGATGTCATTAGTAAAGGATAGCAGAGCACTCTGAGTCGACCTTCTAGTTCTAAATCCAAACTGGGAGTCTGTAAGGATGTTATTGGCATTGCAGAAGGAATTTAGTCTATTACATGCTAGCTTTTCCAGTATCTTACTCAAGGCTGGGAGGACTGATATGGGGCGGTAATTCTTGAAGAGACCTTTGTCCCAAGATTTTTAATATGCCGGGTGGACTTAAGCAATTTTCAGTTTATCAGGAAAGACACCACTAATAAGGGAGGAGTTACAAATGTGGAGGAGAACAGGTAGTAATAAGTGGGCCACTTTCTTAATGATGCTCATTGGTATATTGTCTTCTCCTGCTTCTGCATCTTTGGACATTTTTATGATGGCCAGTAATTCATCTGCTGTGACATGGAATAAGAATAGTTCATTTTGCTGTCTGTTTTGCAGGTAGGCTCTAAATTCCTCATGGTGATCAGGGATGCTCTCTGCAAGATTTTTGCCAACATTTTATAAAATATTCATTGAAGTGGTTGGCAATGAGGGAGGGTTCCGTTATAACTGAATCGTTTATTATAAAAGCTGAGTTGGGGGCCGAAGGCTGAGTGTTCCTGTTCTGAATAGAATTTATGATATTCCAGGTTTTCTTACTGTCGGCTGATGCTCACTGGAGCTTATTTGTATAATAGTTACGTCTGGCATTTCTAACTGCTTGAGTTACTCTATTTCTGATACTTCGGGAAGCATCACCGAAAGTTCTGGGTCTTTTTGCAAATTTCCTTTGGAATTTGTGTTTTTCCTTTATCATTATCTTAATTTCGCTTGTGATATTGGGTTTGGAAATGGATACAGTTTTCACTGACTTAGTCTTGAGCGGGAAGCATTTATCAAGGCAAGCATTGAAGATGCAAGAGAAGTTACAGCTGTTCACGTTAGGGTTGTTGGAGGCATAGACAAGATCCCAGTTGGCATTCATTAGGGTGTTTTCAAAAAGGAGCATGTTGTCGGCGCACTAGTCTCTGTATTGACTTGAGACTCTACTAGACCTTTCAGGTCTTGTGGCTATTTTATACATTGCAAAAACTGGGAAGTGATCTGAGATATTGTTATAAATAATTCCACTTGCTAGGTTGTTAGGAGTGTTGTTAGTCCAGATATGATCTATCACAGTGGCAGAGGTGGCAGTTACTCTAGTGGGTTTGGTTATAGTGTTGATGAAGAGTTTAGAATGACAGGTAGCAAGAAGGACTAATACTGAGGTGTCGTTTTCTGATTTTAATAGATCAAGGTTGAAATCTACTGTAATGTAGCAGTCTTTCCTCTCTGAACTTATAATAGAGATAAGCTCCGAAAATTTATCAAGAAAATTCCTTACATTAGTGTGGGGTCTTCTGTAGATTATTCCTACTAGGATATTTCGTGTGTCGTTACGTAATTCAATGAAAACACTCTCCATGCACTCCTCCTGAACCTTTACATCATCTCTTACAGAAGTGTTATACTTGATATCAACATATAGAGCGACACCACCACTGTGTCGTGACGTGTTGACGCAGTGTCTATTATAATTAGGAATGTTATACAAATGGTCAATATCGTTAGTGAGTTTGGTCTCACAGAACCCAAGTACATCAAATTTGTGGGCAATAGAAGATAAACACTGATATAAAAAGGTATATAAATGAAGGGGAATATTGCTGATGTTATGGCTAATCAGGGAGAAGGAATGAGGTAGCAGAAGACTAGAACTAAACTTGGGGGGGAGTCAGGAAAGTAATAGTTACAGTTTGGGTTGGTGTAACCCAGTGAGTTTTGTATTAAGACATCAGGATCGATATGAGGGAGTATTGTGTCGACACCAAGGGTAAATGGGGTGTAACACACACGATCTAGCACATCTAAGGGAATGACACTAGTACTGTATCATTATTGTGAGGACATTGATACTGATTAAGGAACAGTAAAAACTCAGGTTCACTGAGGTGTGGTAAAGGAAGATCTAAGAACACTATAATAATGGGGGGTAACGTACTCACAAGTACTACAACCAACAGAATTAGGATGACTGTTGAGGGTGATCCCCAGATGGAGTGGGAGGTGCTCCTGTCACTCGGTTTTGAGGGTTGCTGGTTTCCACCACAGCGGGTAGACGTGTAGTACTTGAGTTGGCCGGCAGGGGGGGAAACTCCACAGGTGATAGCGACAGTGGCTGGTTCCTGCTCAGTGGGGAGGGGGTTCTCGAGGGGCTTGGGAGGGTTGGTACAGCGGGTGGGTGAGTGGGCGAGTGTCCACTCGCCCAATCCCTCACAACAAGAGTTTTATGACTGAACGTCACGTGTTTCCCTTGTTTCCTGGCTTCTTTAAACAGGTCAATTTTCTGTAGACGGGCTTTTGTCGTACCTGGCCAGAGGTCCTCGTTGACGAAGATAGTGGTGCCTTTCAGCCTACTGCGTTGATAAAACACTTTGTCACGGTCAGAGGGGGACGAGAATTTTGTTATGATATAGCGGGGGCGGGAGGAGTTGGGTTTCCCGACGCGTTGAACACGGCCAAACTTTATAATCATGGTCGTGGTTGTTATAATCATGGTCGTGGTTGTTATAATCATGGTCGTGGTTGTTATAATCATGGTCGTGGTTGTTATAATCATGGTCGTGATTTTTACAATAAGGGTCGTACCTGAGACTAACACAGGTAGAATAAACCCCACACCTTATCATTAATCTCAATAAACCCAGATTAACCTCACCAAATCAACAGGATTAGAGACCTTTAGGATTATACCACCAATACCGATACATCTCACACTGGATTAATAACAGAACATTTAATCACATTTCCAATAGCTAATGTCTTACGGATTTCTTATGAAGTTGTGAGTCTTACATGTCGATATAATTATGTTTTATTCTTACAAATATTTATACAGTAGTTCGTTGTGTATGGTATGGTATTGTATGGTATTGTACTGTATTGTATCAGGCTGACAGCTAACAGCGAATGAGGGTGCTCCAAGTCCGTAGACTTGCATGGTTAATTAGGGTGAGCCAAGTCCGTAGACTTGCATCGTTTTCTATCGTAAATAAAATGGTTAATTAATGCCTTCGTAAAGAAACCATCGACATGGGACCAGGTTTGTTACACTCTACAATGTTTTTTGCGATTTTTCCTCCAAGTTTGATGAAAAACGATTGTGCCGTTTCGGCTGCCCAGAACAGACAGACAGACAGACAGACAGACAGACAGCTAGTCCTATAGTATATTAGATACAGAATATCTGCTCTGTCTATTGTTCTGCTAACGATCCTCTGGTTTCCAGTCTATTTAAAAATTTTCCCTGTGTCCATTGAGGCGACTTTCATTATTCCCGCTTGCAGCAAATTCATTACTTTTTCTTACAAAACAAAACAAAATAAATATTCCAAAAAATTGGATCTAAAGAATTGAATTATATTATTATTTACCGCCCCATAAATCACTGGATGTTGCAGGCTGCACCAGAAGATTATACAATCTCAGGGATAATTATCATTACATTGATATTGAAACAGTTTATTTAACCAGAAAATACAGATACAGAAGGGACAATAATGAAAATATTGACGACGGAGCCAATTGAGAGCCTGAGCTCTCTTGGTGGCATGTAATATATACTGTACATTTATCTCAAGGAAGTATTATGTAACATTTAGTATTATTTGGAATAGTTCACATAACATGGTAATAGTAAGAACATATCATAATGTTACCACGATTATGACTTCTATATTTATTTATTTTTTTTACATATATATTATAAGTGTATACATACAGTGGAGTTGATATACATTAATATGATCAGTGAGGGAAGATATACAACATGGGTTGTATTAAGTTGAAACAAGGGGTCAAAAACAATCAGGATCACGTCCTGACGGCAAATATATAATTATTGGAATGGTAATATCTATCATCTCCAGGTGACAATATATGATATAATGGGTTTGGTGGTACAATAAAGGTAAGAGTTTAAAGTAAGTGTTCCCAAAATTTAAATATTTAGACCAGTGGTTCTCAACCTTGTTTGCCCCATGCACCCCTTTCACCATATGTCAGAATGTCATTCCCCCCTCCTTTCCAAGATTGTCTGCCTCAAAAAGTGCATTCCAAATAATATGCATATAATACTGAAAATCCTTTATTTTTTCCATATTAGTATCAGTTTCCCCCACCCCCCCCCCCCTGAAAACCTGAGGGGGGAAATTCCCCCCTGGTTGAGAACCCCTGATTTAGACAATAGATATTTTTTAAAAGATGATTTCAAGGAAAAGAGCGGAGTCTTTACTCGGATGTGTTGGGGTAAGTCGTTCCATACATTTACACCGTGATATTTTATGGAGGTCTGCGACTGAGAGGAGAGCATTGGGAGTGATCTTATTAGCTCTGGGTGTCTTAAGTTGTATCTCTTATTATTCCGGAGTTGGAAATAATTATTGTCAATCAAGTGATTGACAGATTTATAAACAAATAAGGCACATTTTCAATTTAGCAAATTGTTCGTTAGTGGTTTCATTTTTTTTCAAGTAGGTCATTGTCTTCACAACTCTCTTCTGTGCAGTGATCAGGGGTTTTTTTTGTGGAGCCAGAGGCCCCCCCATAGTGTGTGACAGTGTATTAAGTGTTGGTAAACAAGATCATAATAGATTTCTCTCACTGCTGAAAGAGTGAGTGACTGATGAGTGTGATACCGAACTGTTTATTGACTTTACTATGAATGGCTTGTATGTTGTTTCTCCTGTTTATTTTATCATCACCAATAACCCCAATGAATTTAATATTTTGTTCACGTTTGAGGACTGTATTACCAAGATACAGGGGGTCCAAATCTGGAGGTAAGTTTTTCCTCTTGTGAAAAAATATAAAGCGTTTTTTTCTTTAAGGTTTATGGCCAGTTTATTACCTATTACACAGGTCCTGACTTAAGTCAATTCATTGTTCATAGTTCTCATTCAGGAATGGAGATCTGAGTTGCTAGCATAGAGATTATTATTGCCTGCAAATAAGTTGTATTTTGCGAGTGTACTGGAATGGATTATATCATTTATGTACAAAAATCCAATTTTTTTGGCGAGCTACACACAATACTTATATCATCATGCACATTAGGGTGTGTCAATTTTGTCAACATGTTAAAAATCAAATTTGGTAGTCAAAATATTGTGCCTCTTTATGTCTAAACTTGAGATTAGCAAACAAAAATGAATTGAAATAACCCTCACCTACATCAGTTATACCTTAAAGTTTCAAATATCAGTATTTCAACAAATTAATGAGACTTGATTAGAATTATTCACTTGATATTAACTAATCTCATGTAAGCATATGGATTATGGAGTATTTTATGGTTCTATAGCTTGTGTACAATATGCATGTCAGAACATGAACATGAACAGGCTCTCCGTGTGGGACAGTTTAATTCTTGTTTTGACTTGTACCAAGCGTGAGGATAAGGCGCCCGGCTCACTCTCCTTCTAGATATCATAGACGGTGGTTTGCTCTCATTGCACTTGCACCTACTCTACCAGACGAATTCTACATTTTAATTATTGTAAGTAGGGCATATTGATTGTCGCAGTTACTTATATCATTGTATAAAACATTATGTTCTAAGAAATTATTATGTTATTTCTGTTACAGCATTTTTGATAAACAAATTGATATTTTTTGAAACAACAATTGAATTATGAAACATTGAAATATTTTTCTATTTGTCAGATAGTGTGAAGATGTCAAAATTGAAGACAAGAAGTCAGTTGTCAACCCACTTGAGCCTGCTAGTTGGTAAAGGGAAGGAGCTTCCTGTATCAGAACTTCCAACAGTGAGAGACATGCTAAGATTAGGGTTACTCCTTCGAGAAAAAAATGCAAAGGACAGTAGGAACTATACAGATAAAGAACTCATAAATGACATGATAGTCCCTCTTCTGCATCAATGGACAAAAGCTAATGCACTATTCAAACCACCTGTGATTAATCAGTGTCGAACTATTGAGCTAAAACTAACGAAATTATGGCACAAAGCAGTTGAAACATCACTTGGTAAAGGAAACTTGGCCAGGAAAAATGAATTTCTGCACACACTTGATACTCTGTTTGACATTTTGACCTGCAAGTGCTCCATACAATTATGTTCTGAATCCAACTGTTCTCACTCAGGTAAGAGAGAAAATAATTCCCACATTGATTGTGGTTGTCCTCGTGAAAAGAAGATCCCTGTTTTAGAGCTTGAATTTATAAAGGCACAGAGGACAAAGGCAGAAGGCCAAGGAAGTATGCAAATGGGTTCAATAGATTATTCAGAAACAAAGAAGCAGATTGCTAATGCCAAGAAGAGAGAACAAATCCGAGAGAGGGAACAAAAGAAGAAAATGAAGAGTGAAGAAGCCATCCAAAGAGAGGAAGAGCTGTGTCAAGATGTTTATCACGTCTTTGATAGTTCTTCTGATGAACAGGAAGCAACATCAGATGATAGTTCCAAAGAGCCATCTGAACCTTTACCAAAGAAAATGAAATACAACACAAGAAATATTTCAAACATTGCTTTAGCTAGTATTCGCCACCATGCTGGACTTCGTGAGGCTGCAGAAATTGCAACTGCCGCTTGGATAGATGCAGGCCTCATCAGCCGAGAGGATGTATCTTTGGTAATAGATCAAATAAAATTAGAAGAGCACAAGAAAAAATAATGAAGGAAATATCTGATCAGCATGAAAAAGATTTAAGCGAGGGAGGGCTCTCCTGTCTTTTGTTTGATGGAAGAATAGATGACACAAAAGTTTTGCTAGAAGTAGAGGGAGTGAACAGAAAGTTTCCAGGTCTCATCAAAGAAGAACACTACTCTGTCTGTTCTGAGCCTGGTGGTCGGTTTTTGTTTCACTTTGCTCCCGAAACTGAAGTAGAAGGGAAGAAACATGCAGAGGTCATTGCTGATCATATTTTATGTTGGGTTCAGGAGAGAGGACTTGGCAGTTCACTGCAGGCTGTTGGTGGAGATTCAACTGCAGTGAACACCGGATGGCAGGGGGGTGTAATGACGCATTTAGAGAAAAAACTAGGAAGAAGACTTGTTTGGATTGTATGTGATTTACATACAGGCGAGCTACCTCTTCGTCATCTCATCCAGGAACTTGATGGTCCTACAAAGAGCAACAACAAGTGGTCAGGTCCCCTTGGCATCATGCTGGATGAAGCAACACAACTAGAAATAAATACAACCTTTCCAAAGGTCGAAGTTGGCCCTCCCCTTCCGGCGTTGTCTGAAGGAGTCATCAAAGATCTCAGCACAGATCAATCCTATGCTTACCGTATTGCCCAAGCAATAAGATCAGGAGAAGTGCCTCAGTCATTGGCTCTCTTGGAGATTGGACCTGTCAGTCACAGCCGTTGGTTAACTACAGCTCTTCGTTTCTGCAGGATTTGGATTTCCAAACACGAATTGAAGGGCAAAGTGCTGAAGAATTTGAGGTTAATTGTTGAATTTATTATTGGAGTTTATCTTCCCCAGTGGTTTAGTGTGAAACTTAATCCTATGTGGGTGGATGGGCCCAATCACCTTTTGTTTCAATTGCAGCTAGTAAGAACACAGAGGAAGGTAGTGAGGGACATCGTGTTACCTGTGGCAAGAAGGTCCGCTTGGTATGCTCGATCAGAAGCAGTTTTGCAAGCAATGCTTTGCAGTCAATGTACCAATCTCCGAACCGAGGCTGTAGAAGTCATTCTAAAGATTAGAGGAACGCTAATAGATGACGACCAGTTGGGAGACTGTTCGTTTCATTCAAGAAAAGTTCCCCCAATAAACGTCAATGCCACCAAATTGTCAGAATTGGTTGACTTGAGTTTGGAAGTCTTAGAGCCACCATTGACAACAAGTCTAACTAGCCAAGAATTGAAAAACCTTAAAGAGACTCCAATGCAGGTGCCGAAGTGGCCTTCCCACACTCAAAGTGTGGAGAGATGTGTGAAAATGGTCACAGAAGCAGCGGGCCATGTTTACAGCCACGAGAGGCGAGAAGGTTACATCAAAGCACAAATAGCAAGCAGACTACTGATGACAAGAAACCAAAGCAAAGAGAGTATGAAGGCATTGGTTACTTTCAAATAGACTACGGATAATAAAATATAATAATTTGAAACTTGAAACAGTAACATGTGTGCAAACGCTGGTTATGTTATAAATTCACAAATATGTACATTTAAAAATCCATTTGATGTAGGTAGGACTTATTATAAAAAAAAATTTATGCCAGAATATTGTTTTGCATGCTTAAAGACTACAATAAATTGCTACCAAATTACTCGATTTTCAATTTAGCCAGTTCACCCCCTAAATTGACACACCCTAATGCACATTCAATCAGCTAATAAAGGCATGTCGGAGGTCCCATGATTTTTTTGTTTAACTGATGCAATTGACTCCCCTCAAGGGTATATGGAGGGTAAATAACAGCATCAACGTATGGGTAAACGGCAACATTTATTTGGTAAAGTTTCGACACTATATCTTGCCATCCTCATCATTGGTATTAGGTTCTATGCTTCTGCTGATCTTTGTGATTTTGCACTATATAGTTAAGTGTATTAAATACATCTTAATCATTAACACTTCAAAGCTTCAATGTTCTTGTTAGCAATTCTAATTTTATTCTTAATATTGATGATAATATATGTTTTTTCATGCTTTAAGTCCGATGATGATAAGAGATAATTGTGGTCGAAACGTTACCGAATAAATATGTTGCTGTTTTCTGCTACCGAACCTTTTTCTACCCAAATCCACTTATTTTCCGGACTAGCAAACAGTATAAATCCCTTCTACATTTTGTTTTTTCATAAAACCACGATGTTCAAATCTTCCCGCCTCAAATATCATCTTCTTAAATGTCATTGTTCATCCTCACCTTATTATCCCAAGTAGCCAGTTTCATCACTCAGTCCCCACAACAACATTCTCCCCATCACATCCTTACCATTCCTCCTTCACCACAGTATCTTCACAACCTCATCCTCTCGATTTCACCCTTGTCACTCATCATCATCCTTATCAACTAATCCTCACAAACTCATCCTCATCTTTCCATTCTTAACCCAAACTATCATCATCACATCCTCGCCATTATATCATCTATTCTCACCTCCCAATCAACATCAGCCCAACCTCACTATCCCATCAACACAAGTCCATCTTCATAAACCTTTCCTCAATACCCATTTTCACCATACTTTTATTACCCCGATCCTCTCCATCCCATCCTCTACAACTATCCTCGTCATCCCATCTTTGCAGGCCTATCCATAGATCCCATCTTCAACACTCTATCTTCAACGTCCTATCGTCACCACCATCCCCTCGCCTCTTAAAGCAGTTATCCATTATCACCACCTACCCTTACTAGAACGACCTCATCGTCCCATATTCACAATTTCATCTTCAGCACCTATCCCCTCCCCCTTAACCCCATTGAATCCGTTACCCTCCCCCTTAACTCTCTTCATCAACACATCCCTCCCCTTAACACCTCTCCTCTTGATGCATTCTTTGTGTACGAACCTCTGTCCTGTATGGCAGTGAAGAGTGATATTACCCACATGAATCTGACCTATGTATATGTATATATGTATGTGTATGTATATATGTATGCATCATCTTGTGTCACAGAAAGACTTCTTGTTGAAGCTAGTTTGATTAAGGAATTAAAATCAATAAACCTTAGTGATGGTCAGTTCAAAACCGATAATATGTTACATAAATTTATTTGTCAGTGGCCCAAGGTTAAAAATGCTTTAAAAACCTTTGATCTAGATGTATGATAGTTATTTTGTGGGCCCCCTTTTTTCTGACCTGACTTGACTAGTCACGTCACCACCCTTCTCTTAAGCTCCTCTACGTGTGTGTTGGTGTGGGGATTAGTGGATGTCATCATTTTGACCTGACCTCATGTTTTTTAGGTCACCCTGTATATTTAAGCCTCTCTCTGTCCATGTAATCCAGTTGCCTCTGAAGATGTCTTGAATAAAGACGAAAGCTAAGGTACTCCGTTGTTTCCATTTTCCCGTGTGATTTTATCAAGATATGTATATGTATATGTACTGTCAACGAATATGATGCATCTCTTTGTATACGAACCTCTGTCCTGCATGGCAGTGAACAGTGACATTGCCTACATGAATTTGACCTCCCTACATATATAGCTGTTAATGAATGTGATGTATTTCTTTGTGTATGAGCCTCTTTCCTGCGTGGCAGTAAGAAGTGATTCCACCCTCAGTGTCAAGACCTGACTGAATTACTCAGAATAGGCGAACTTTACTACAAGCTTTGTCAATAAATTTGTTAGACTAAAATCCTCCTCCCTATCTAACCCCCTTTCACAACTCTCCTCCCCTTTTAGGAACTCTCTCCTAACCTACACCTGCCTCTCGGTACCTCTCCTCCCGACAACCCCTCCCCCCTTACCTCCCCACCTACCTATCCCCCTAATAACTCACCTCCTCACCTACACCTCCTTGCTGACACCTCTCTTCCCCACCACCCCTCCCCTTACCACCTCTCCTCCCCACCAACCCTTCCCCTTGCCACATCTCTTCCCTACCACCCCCTCCGTCAAAGGAGTGGTGTGGGCTGGTGACTGGCCAAGGGGAACCCAGCCTTTGTGTGCACCACCACCGACCTTTCAGCGTCTGCCACTTTCTCCCAGCATGAACAGCTTCCCTCCTCTCTCCCTCAATCCTTCGCCATCTTTCTCTCCTCTTTCATTTTTTCTTCAGTTTCTCCCTCCCTCTAACCTTCATCATCTCTCTCTGTGTTATTACGTATTTAATTTTCTCTCGCCCACTTCCCCCCCTTTCTTTCTCTCTATCCCTCCCCCAATCTCTTTCTCCATCCCTTCTTCCCATGTTCTCTCCCTCCTTCCTTCCTTCTTTCTCTCAATACTCCCTTTTGTCTCTCCCTTATTCTCTTAAACGTTTCTTCCTATCCTCATTCCCTCCCCCCTTCCCCCATCTCTCCTCCCCTATCTCTGCCCACCACTCAGTCTCTACCTCCTTCCTTCTTCTCTCCTTCCTTATCTTTAACCATCACCCATTCTCTCCCTCCTTCCCGCTCCCTGTTTCCCTCGTTCCCTCCTTCCGTACCTCCTTCTCTTATCCTTTCTCTCTTCCTCTCTCATTCCTCTCCTGCCCTCCCTTCCTTCCTCCTTTACTCCTGCCCATTTATCTCCATCGTTCTACTCTTTTATCCCAGACTATAAACTTCCTTTCTCGATATTTCCTTTATTTTCATTATCATTTTAATATCTCATTTCCTTTTACCATATCTCTCTTTTCCACTCCTTTTCTTTTTTACCCTGTCCGTTTGTGTGTCTGTCTGTGTATGCACAAAATAAGTCGACAACGATTTCGTAGATTTTCACCAAACTTGGTATGTTTGATGAACATGAGTCAAGGTCTACATCATAAATTTATTGTGCAAATCGCTGTAAAATTGACTAAATGTCGCCATGATAACTGTTCATACAATGATAACAGATATGGTATTTTAGAGTTAAAGAAAACCTTGGGATTTTTCGATGACACGAGACAACCTCCTGTGGTGACTTCATTAATTTACAGTAACTGTGTCACTAGTCTGATATTAATCATAACATGGTAATAGGGTTGCTACCTCACCGGTTTTGGGGTGGAGTCTCCGGAAAATGAGCTGTGTCTCAGGTCTCCGGTTAGAATAGGGGAATCTCCGGATTTTCAGTTTTTCACTGATCATACTACATCTGTTGTAGGTTGATCATATAATATAATTATTTTATCAGTTTGATAGTATTAGTGTGGATGAAGAACATTTCTTCAACAGTGGCCATGATTTGGTTTAGATTAAACTATTGGAGAGTTATTTATATTTTGTACATCACGTGATGTTTATCTTACATGAGGCTATTCTTAAAGTTGAAAGTTTGCATACACACTAACCACTTGCATGATATTAGGATTAAAATTCGGCATAATTTTATAAATATTGTTAAGGACAAATTCTTTGTGGCAAAGGCAACAAAAGAGCTCAGCTATTTGAGGTCATTCAATAAGGACCTTTTCATGATATAGTCTTTCAGTTTACTAGTGTGTTTATCGCACCGAGAAAAATGGTACGATTATGAAAATTTACCACTGATAATAAGTTCTCTGTACTTTACTTACAATGTACTGAGGAGTTGATCTACGAAGATTTTTTTTTGTGCAGCCAAATTTCTCCAGTGTATGAGGATAAGCTACACTGTATAATGAGGTGGCTTCACTTGAAGGCGTTATCACAAAATTAGACCAGAAGCAAACTTTCGATGAGTAATGGGCTTCATTCTTCTCAGGCTGTAGAACATCTAATTTACTAATTATTGTCTCAAGATTGCTAACCATTCCATTAAGCAATACTTTTGTTGAAAAGCCCTTCTCTCTAATGAATAACTTGTGGACTGATAGTCAAAATCGTATGCGAGTAGTCTTGGTAAAAGTCCGAACTATGTCCATGTTAACTGTACAAAGATTCTTTGAGCATATGTCTAATAAGACCAAGAAACTCTTTTGAAGACTGCCTTGAGTAATATAAAGTACACACTCAGGAAACAACAAACACAGGTTTGATTTCCTTTTTCATATATTAATTTTATTTATAATTATATAACAAATAAAAACATTTGTTACTTAGAATTTTCTTTTAATAAGCATTTTTTTGCACAGGTATGGAATTATCATACGTATACTAGAGCATGTAAAAACAACTCCTTTTACTAATTTTCTTTTCTTTTCATAAGTATTTTTTGCACATGTATCTATTTTTACCAAATTATTTGTTAACAGGTAAAAATACTATTACCTAGCTTTTGCTCTAAAATAATTGCTATTTTTTTACGTACGTATATAAAAGGAAAAACACTCACTAAGCTCTTTTTTCAGTACATATTTTTTTAACCACGTGTCATAATTTTTTAATTGTTAGCAAAGAAAATCAAGCTTTTTGTGTTCGTAATTTTGTTCATGATCAATCAACTTTGTGTTGAAAACTGATGTTTATTTATAGGTGTGTATAGTATCACAGATATATAAATAAATTATAATATGTTTTGTAGGTAAGATCTCCGGATTTGAAAACTATCTGAGGTGGCAACTCCACATGGTAACGGTTTGTGTGCAGAGTTTGCACCTTCTCGCATGACGTTTAATTTTTTCTTATTTTATTTTTTTTCACATTTAATTTCCTTTTCGTTCTTCTTCTTTCTACCTATTTCGGCACTACTGTATTTCATGGACGTCAGATAATGTTGACATTCAGCGATGCAGAGAACTTTCCGATATATCAGATACTGCTATATTACATAATTTATCGTTCATAAAATAAGCCAGACTAACCTACTTAACCTAATGTAACCTAAATAATATAATACTGTTTAGGTGAAGCTCAATCATAGGTTAGGTTATGTTAGGTTTGCTAATTTTTTAACAATATATTATATATTGTAGTAATATATTATATATTATATATTGGAAGTTTCCAGTTTCGCCAAGTGCTGACAACAGCGCTCGTAATTTTACGCCCGTTAAATACAAGATTACGCCTACTTCCAAAACCGTCTTTTTCTCCTCCCCTTCTCTAGGTCAACCTATCACGTCTCAGCTATCACCCCTCACCTGTCACCTACCAATCATTGTGTCTCCCCTCACCAGAGGCACCCTACCTTCATTTACCAACCACGTTATTAGCTTAGTCCCCACGCCCACAACACCTTTACCTCCTCATACCCACAACACCTTTACCTCCCCATGCCCACAACACCTTTACTTCCTCATGCCCACAACACCTTACCTTCTCAGGCGCAACAACACCTTTATCTCTTCATGCCCACAATACCTTTACCTCCTCATGTACACAATACCTTTACCTCCTCATGCCCACAATACCTTTACCTTCTCATGCCCACAACACCTTTACCTCCTCATGCCCACAACACCTTTACCTCCTCATGCCCACAACACCTTTACCTCCTCGTGCCAACAACACCTTTACCTCCCCACGCACAAGATACCCTATCTCCCTACGTCCACAAAACCTACCCACGTCCAAAACACCCTTATCACTCGAAGCACGCATCACCCTTACCTTCCCACTCCCAAAACACCCTGCAGCCTCTCCCATCTCTCCATTACACACGTAAACACATTATTGCCTCTCCCAGTTTGCTAACACCCTCACTTTCGCCCCTCCTAGCAGCACAAATACTCCCACGGATCTTAAACACCCATCCCCTCCCGACTTCTATAATGCTACATACCCTCGTGTCTGACCCTCTATCTACAAGCCTCGTACATCACCTCAATTTATATGTCTCCCCTTCTAACCCAAACATCTCATGCCCTTATGCCCTCAATTTATATGCCTCCCCCCACCACCCTTTCTACCCCATCCAGGACGCTCAATGTTTATATTTACCCGGCATGTCACCTACACCTACCCCACCCTTCTACCCTCCCTTAATAATTCTCCCATTCCATATACCATTTCTCCCTTATGAGTCTCACACCCTATCCATG
Organism: Homarus gammarus; assembly: GCA_958450375.1. Classification (NCBI taxonomy): domain Eukaryota; kingdom Metazoa; phylum Arthropoda; class Malacostraca; order Decapoda; family Nephropidae; genus Homarus; species Homarus gammarus. Next base: position 231,630 of record CAUDMG010002141.1, read on the forward strand.
CCTTCAACTTCATTAAATTTCCTCCATGCCCCCCCCCCCCCCACACCTCTTTAATGCTTCCAACTTGCCCCTCCGCCAACCAGGCCACAACACTGGTAGTGGTGATGGGTGAGAGCTTCTGGCCCCCGCGTACTGTGTGCTGGGTCACGCCAGGTTAACTGCTTGTTATTAATAGATACCTGGTGGTAGGGGGTATGAGGACGCAAAAAAGAAAAAGGGAGGAAGGTGAATGATGATGGAGGAGGACGAAAGGAGGTTAAAGAAGGGGAAAGACGGTGGAGGAGGATGGAGGAGTGGTGAGGAGGAAGAGTTAAAAGGAAGGAGGAAGAGAGGGAAAAAAGAAGAAAAGAGGGATGGAGAGAGAAGAAGGTTGGGGGCGGGGGGGTAATTCTCTGTCTCCTCTGTCTACTCAACAGTAATTGGGGACCTAGATGTTAACTCACTCTTTAACTATCTGACACACTAACTACCTTATACACTATCAGCAAGTTTTCAACAGAAATTGCAATCTCATATCAGAAACGAGTGGAACCAGTGTTGAACAGTGATGAACAATGCTCATTGTACACCGCTTGAGTGAGTGTGGTCCAGTGACATCAGGCCACGTGGTGTCCCCATGATGTTATGACACTGCGTAGTGAATAAATTGCTACAGCATCATATGAGGTCCCTCGTAACACCATCTGAGGGAAATACTACACCACATCAGGTCCATCATAACACCATCTGTGAGGGAATTACTACACCAAGTGTGGTCCCTCATAATACAATCTGTGATGTTACTGCCCCCGGGGAACAGCGAGGATAGTGTTAATAAAATGTTAGAAATAGTTTAGTTATGAGAGGAGTGAAAATGCAGGAGAGAGGGAAGTAGAGCGAGCTGAGGGGATGTTTACAGCCAGGTGATCCTGGTTTCTACTGAGCAGACAGTTCTGCAGGTGGTGGTGACTGTCTGTCCTTTTATGTACTTTCATATCACCCCTTACAGCAATACTGTGAACATCTCCACCCTCTGCTGGCATTAGATCCGTCACATGTAGTGTGATTGTGGTGTATCAAATCTAAAGCGTATGCGAGAATTAAAGTACTTATCTTATAATTGCACATTCTCTAAGATAAGCCTAGGCAAAATTATGGATGTTATAATTTGATGAATAACTCAATGCGGTTCTGTTACTGTATCCTGCTATGACTATTGTGTCTACAATAACTATGTTAAGCCTTTTATATCATGTGTAAAGTCATTGATTCACCGATATGTAATTTGAATTGACAGGTTATGACAGAATTATATTGTTTGCGTCCATCGTGACGGGTCTCATTATCCTGCAAGCTCACAATCATCTTAATTGGCGATTACAGTCATAACGTGTGTCTACAGCCTGCTGAGAGCTGGCGAGTGTGACTCAACAGACACTCTCGCATCTAGCCAGCAGGAGAGCGGGCCACCTATCCACCTGGCTCATTGCTGGGCCGGGTGAGGCGAGCATGTCCTGTTGAGGGGACAGCCACTGTTATTACATTGTGCCGCGCCCTTAGACTTCAACCGAATCGGACACCGTCGGTTTACTCGTAGTCTTTGTATGAATTTGTGAATTAGTGACTGAAGTGTGACGCCTACATAATAATGGTTAATCCCAGTGAAAGGGGTTGCGCATTGTGTGTGTGTGTGTGAGTGTGTGTGTGTGTAGCACTTGACCTCCGAAGGGTCAAGACGTACCTGGCGCTCCTCTCGGAGCATCCAGGTCAACTGTTAAGTTGGCCCATACCAACCCCCTCCCCTCAACCCTCCTCCCCACCGGAATATCAACAAGTTCTCGCCAGAAGTTACAATTTCATTTAGGAAAGGAACGGAACCAGTGTTAAACAGAGGCGAACAGTGGGGAACAGTGCTTAAGTCAGTGAGAACAACTCAACAGTAACAGTCGTACCCAAGTTAACCTTCACACAGTGAGGTCCCAGGTACCCAGTGATAACGGCCAGTGAGACCCAACAACAACCAGCGATGTGTTAATCCGTCTACGATAGGAAGGCCCAAGACCAAACCTCACTCATATAACACCATCTGTGAGGGAATTACTACACCACATGTCCCTCATAACACCATATGTGAGGGAATTACTACACCACGTCAAGTCCCTCATCATACCATCTGTGAGGGAATTACTACACCACGTGAGGTCCCTCATAACACCATATGTGAGAGAATTACTACACCACGTCAGGTCCCTCATAACACCATCTGTGAGGGAATTACTACACCACGTGATGCCCCTCATAACACCATCTGTGAGGGAGTTACTACACCACGTGAGGCCCCTCATAACACCATCTGTGAGGTAATTACTACACCACGTGAGGTCCCTCATAACACCATCTGTGAGGTAATTACTACACCACGTGAGGCCCCTCATAACACCATCTGCGAGGGAATTACTACACAACGCCAGGTCCCCCATAACACCATCTGAGGGAACTACTACACCACGTGAGTTCCTCCTAACACCATCTGGGAGGGAGTTATTACACTACGAGTTTGCTGTTCAACACCTACATTAATCTGTATGTTTACTGTATGTTCCTTTACCTTTCTCTAATGAAGGCTTTTGTTAAACCACCAATGTATATAATAAGTCATTTATGTCCAATGTATATTTTCAGCCTTCGGGCTGCAGAATTTTTTCAATAAACCGTTAATTATTATTATTATTATTATTATTATTATTATTATAGAGAAGTTGAAGTGTGATGCCTGCATAATATTCCCAATGAAGGTCACCACTCACAATTGGTTGGTGTAGTAGGGTGTGTCATAGGAGGGAAGATCAGCTAAAACTAATGGCCCATCACTTTTTTGGTAGATTTTAGTGTATATAAACAGAAAATAATTTCAGTTTCAATATTTTGCAACCTTTTGCTAGGTAAATTTTAGCGAGAAATTTATCGAAAATCTAACGTACAGCTGCATTAGTGCATTAAAATTAAATAGTGAACATTGCCTTCTGACTTCATTCTTTAACAACCCAACTAACAATATTTTTTTCTGTTTCAGATTCTGATGCATTTATAAGTTGATAATATTTGCGATGGCTGCTTGTGTCAGGACGAGGAACCAAAAATCCAGCCATCTCAGTCACTATCTTGGGTCTGGGAGAGAGCTCCTGAAGTCGGAGTTGCCTACATTGAGAGATGCTTTGAGATACGGTGTTTTAATCAGGCAAATCAGTGAAAAGAACCAAAGAACTTACACACACAAAGACATTGCCAGTGATATGACCAAAGCTGTCTTGGCACAGTACACTCTGGCTAACGCTCAGTTCAAGCCTCCAGTCATAACAAGTCAGAAGAAGATTAGTGAGAGACTGCTAGCCAGTTGGGAAAAGGCAAGAGATATCTCTCTTGGGAGAAGAAAACTTGCAGTTAAGGACAGCTTTGCCAAGCAACTGGACCAGTTATTTGACATAATTACTTGCAAGTGCCCAATTGTTCTCTGTCCTGAGTTTGGATGCGATCGTGACTGTAAATCCGAGGCCCACATCTCCTGTATTTGCAAGCGTGAACTGAAGATTCCTGTGATCGAACTGGCATTTGTCAAAGCACAAAGAGAGAAGACTGGCAGTATAGGGGCTCTCATGATTTCTAGCCAAGATATTCCGGAGTCCAAGAGACAGGAGGCTGCCACAGAGAGACAGAAGAGGAGAAGAGTTGCCGAGGAAAAGAGATTTGAGAAGGCCCAGTGTGAGGTAAAAAAGGCCGATGATTGGAGTCAAGCTGATTCAGAATTTAATGACTTCCCCATGGCTGATCCGAGTGCTGACCAGGAGAATGGTGACTTTGTCCCTAACCCAGAAAATAATGATCCCAAACCTTCCAGGCATAAGATTCGAAATAGGAAAGATATCCCGAGCATAGCTCTGGCCAGCATGCGACACCACACTGGTCTCAGAGAAACTGCAGAGATAGCAACAGCTGCCTGGGTTGACGGTGGTTTGATAACACCTGATGATGTTCACCTGGTGATAGATCATAACAAAGTAAGGAGAGCTCCGGAGAAACTTGTCATTAACCTAGAAGAGGAGTTTGATAAGGGGATAAGAGAAAATGGAATCAATTGTTTGTTCTTTGATGGGAGAAGGGATGACACTAAAGTGTTCATGAAAGTTGGAGATTCTGACAAGTTGTTCCCTGCCATGGTGAAGGAGGAACACTACTCCTGCTGCAGTGAACCAGGAGGGAAGTATTTGTGGCATTTCACTCCAGAGAAAGATGACATCAGGAAACCAGCTGAGATAGTGGCAGATAACATTGTGAACTGGCTCAGAGAGAAGAACGTAGACCAGACCCTGCAGGCCATTGGAGGGGACAGCACCAACACGAACACAGGGTGGCAAGGGGGGGTCATACAGTGGATAGAGCGGAAGATTGGGAGGAAGCTGGTCTGGATTGTTTGTGACCTCCACACCAACGAGTTGCCACTCAGACATCTGATCCAGGAGCTGGATGGCAAGACTCTTTCAAACAACAGATGGTCTGGTCCTCTTGGCAAGATGCTGGACTCTGCCAATGAGTTAGAAATAAATCCGAGCTTTGAAAAAATCACAGTTGGCCCTCCACTCGTTGAGCTTGCACATACTGTCATTGACGACCTGAGTACTGACCAGTACTATGGTTACATGATTTGCAGTGCCATCAAAACTGGGGTCATGCCTGATAGACTTGCTTACCTGCAGATAGGTCCAGTCTCACATTCTAGGTGGCTCACAACGGCTCTCAGGTTCTGCAGGATTTGGGTCGCTCATCATAAACTGAAAGGGAACCAGCTTCACAACCTGAGACTTATTGTCCAATTCATCGTGAGTGTCTACTTGCCAAATTGGTTCAACACCAAGGTCAAGTCATCGTTCTCCGAAGGTCCGAGGCATGTTCTCTTCCAGCTTGAGCTCCTGAGGAGTCAGCCAAGGAAGGTTGTTCAGATTGTGGAGCAGACTGTGAGGAGATCTTCCTGGTATGCTCATCCCGAGGCAGTTCTGCAGACAATGCTCTGCAGTAAGGATGAGGAGGAGAGAAGAGTGGCAGTCAAAAAGATCTTGGATATGAGACTTATGAGAGGATCTGGGCATGACGAATCAGTTGGTGACGATTCCTTCAGGGTCAGGAAGATTCCTGAAGTCAATCTAGGTGCCAAGACCCTCACTGATCTCATAGATCTGGATAACATCCAGGCTGGCAGTGAGCCCCCTCAATCCTGCAGCCTCACCAATGTTCAAGTCAGAGCTTTCCTGGACAACCCCATGCTTGTCCCTGCCTGGCCCTCGCACACCCAGAGTATAGAGCGTTGTGTACAGCAAGTGAGCGAGGCCAGCAGTCACGTGTACAGCCAGGAGAGGATGGAAGGCTACATCCGAGCTCAGGTGGTCAGCAGGGAGGTGATGAGTAGAAAGAGAAGCAAGAAAGACATGTTCTCTATGGTGTGCAGCAACACCGGGTCGTAGTGGTAAAACCGGTTTTTGCATTTGATGATTTTGTTTTCTAAAGGAATATTAAATTTAATAAATGTGTCAAGATCATTCGTTTCACTATTCTGGATCATTTTCATCCTAATAAATTAACTTTTCAAATCTGAAGATATCACATGGTTCTGCACATAGAACTACATCATTAATACCATGGGCCGATTTTTCAAATTCAAAAAAAAAAAAATTCGCCTCCGTATGACACACCCTATTGGTGTAGACGGCTATAGGTCACAGCTCATCCATTGGTTGGTGTAGGCGGCTAAGGGTCACCACTCACCCATTGGTTGGTGTAGATGTCTAAAGGTCACTGCTCACCCATTGGTTGGTGCAGACGGCTAAGGGTCACTGCTCACCCATTGGTTGGTGCAGATGGCTAAGAATCACTTCTCACCCATTGGTTGGTGTAGACGGCTGAGGGTCACCGCTCACCCATTGGTTGGTGTACGCGGCTATAGGTCACCGCTCACCCAAAGATTTGACTGGGAATTCACATACATCTTCTGAGAACAATTTTCACTACATTTAAATATAGTTGAAACTTGAGACATTATGAATCTTGAATGCTTCATTTACTGGTAGATATACATCACTTACTGCTACTCATACATGTTACGTCATAATTTCAAATTTACGATACAAGGTAATAGAGCAAACAAGTCTTTCTCTACGGGTAATTCACTTGCTTTACACATGTTTTATAAACGTCGGAGCATAAAATGAATAAGAATTGGTTATTAAATTATAAGTACAACTGAGCCCAGGACACAACTCCTCTCTTCCCAAAAATGCATTGATGCGTAAGCGTCAATTAAAAATTTACAGTACTTACAGACTCTTTAATTAACTGTTACTCTTGGTTACTGATTCACAATTAACATACAATCATAACCATAACATATCAAAAATATTTCATATGTAAAAATTCATAAAAAAATAAACACAATGTTTATGTACACATGGAATAAAAATTCAGCCATAAAATAATTAATATACAGTGCTTAACATACATGTTAGCTAATGTCAGCTGGATCATTAAAAAAGAATAAAATAAAAACATTCAAACATGCATCCCTATGAAATAGGTGTACAGTTAAAATCAAAATTCGGGGTTATAAACATAACATAAAACAAAAAATGTTACAGCATAACTACACTGAAATTTAGTTTCTTACATCAAATAAGTTTAGTAGGTAGTAGGTAGTAGGCAGCTATCAAACAGGGAGGTACGACCGCCTGGGAAGATATTGGAAGCATAATGTGGTGTCTAATGGTAGACCCTGCTGCTATATGGCATCACAAAAATTGTGACCAAGTCCCATGTTGCTGATGTCTTTCTGCCCCATTTACACACAATTGCAGCGTCTCAATTGTTTCTCTTACTTAACAACACAACATTACATGGCCATGTAATGAGGACCTAAAAGCTTTCCTGCCACTACTTAACAACTTAGCCCCCTCGATCAAATTCACTGTGGAATTAGAGCAAGACTATAAATTGCCATTCCTAGACTGTCTGATACACAGAATAGGTAACACTTTTAAGTTCAGTATTTATAGAAAACCAACTAATGTGTGTTCATACATTCATTATTATTCTGCCCACCATAGTAAAGTCAAACAGTCAGTATTTTCAACAATGTTTTTACGTGCCTTGAGAATTTGCAGCCCGGAATTCATTGATGAGGAATACAAATATATATATAATATTGGCTCAAACCTTAAATACCCTAGATCTTTCATAGACAAATGCCTAAACATTACTAAGGAAACTTTTTATAGAACTGATCCCAAGCCCACCCATGACCATAACAATATCTTAATATTACCATTTCACAAAAATTTCTCACACATTCCTTCACAACTAAAAACCTGGAACGTCAATGTGGCATTTAAAAACTCATGCACTGTTAAACAAATGTTAATCAAGAACCCCCCCCCAACAACACAATTGGTTGCTTTTATAAAGTTCCTTGCAAGGAATGTAATATGTTTTACTTAGGCCAGACAGGTAAAGATCTTGCAACTAGAATTAAACAACACAAATACAGTGTTAGGACAGGCCAGGAATCCAATGCTCTGTTTGTTCATTTGAGGGATAACAAGCATTGCATTGACTGGGATAATGCCTCCTCAATATTACCATGTAATTCAATTGATAGTAGGAACATCATAGAATCTAGTCTTATTAAACATACCGAAGCATTCAACATGAATTTGAGTAACGGCATGTACAAGCTGGGCAATTTTGTAATTAAGAAGATTTGTAATCAGGTGAGAAGGTCGGGTCACCTGACCATCTGACCTGACCACCAACCGTTGTGTGCTATTTAAAGATTAGTAGGGTCATTACCTAATACCTGACCATTGTGGACCTGGTCTCACCCTCCTCTGTATATATATACACCTTGGTTTGTATTTCTCTTTAGTCTGTACTCACCCCTGAAGATGTGAATTACACGAAAGCGCTTGGGAACTTCGTGTTTTCTTCTTTCCTTGTGGTTATCAGCATATACCTAGATCACGCGCACCTACAGTGATTTACTTGCATATATATATATATATATATATATATATATATATATATGTACTGTCAATGAATGTGATGCATCTCTTTGTGTACGAACCTCTGTCCTGCATGGCAGTGAACAGTGACAATACCCACATGAATCTGACCTCCCTACATATATAGCTGTTAATGAATATGATGTATTTCTTTGTGTATGAACCTCTTTCCTGCGTTGCAGTGAGAATTGATACCACCCTCAGTGTCAAGACCTCACTGAATTACTCAGAATAGGCGAACTGTACTACAAGCTTTCCCAATAAGTTTTTAAACTAAAACTCCCCTCAGCTCGCTCTACTTCCCTCTCTCCTACATTTTCACTCCTCTCAAAACGAAACTATTTCTAACATTTTATTAACACTATCCTCGCTGTTCCCCGGGGGCAGTAACATCACAGATTGTATTATGAGGGACCACACTTGGTGTAGTAATTGCCTCACAGATGGTGTTATGATGGACCTGATGTGGTGTAGTAATTCCCTCACAAATGGTGTTATGAGGGACCTCATATGATGCTGTAGCAATTTATTCACTACGTAGTGTCATAATATCATGGGGACACCACGTGGCCTGATGTCACTGGACCACACTCACTCAAGCGGTGTACAATGAGCAATGTTCATCACTGTTCAACACTGGTTCCACTCCTTTCTGATATGAGATTGTAATTTCTGTTGAAAACTTGCTGATAGTGTATAAGGTAGTTAGTGTGTCAGATAGTTAAAGAGTGAGTTAACATCTAGGTCCCCAATTACTGTTGAGTAGACAGAGGAGACAGAGAATTACCCCGCCCACCTCCCCCTTCTTCTCTCTCCAACCCTCTTTTCTTCTTTTCTTTTCTTTCCTCTGTTCCTCCTTCCTTTCAACTCTTCCTCCTCACCCCTCCTCCACCGTCTTCCCCCTTATTTAACCTCCTTTTAGTGGAGCGGCATAGCTACAATTTTCATAAGAATTGTGCATTTAGTGATGAAAGCACCAAATTTGGCACAGCAATGGAGGAATGTTATATGAACATTTTCAGATATGGAACCACTCGATTTGAGTGGCCGCTATAAATCAGGCTCGTTCAGTGGTAATGATACGCCATTCACTGGATGTTGTCAAAGCCGCAGTCAACCACTTGAATCCAGGTCAAACCCCAGTAATCACCTTGGACCAACCATTGTTTGCAATAGCCAAACAGACTCAGTGGAATTGGCCCGAAAATTACGGCAAAGAGAAATTTATTATGATTCTGGGCGGTCTCCACATTGAAATGGCGGCTCTGAGGATGGCAGACAGTTGGTTGCAGGGTAGCGGGTGGGAAGAAACCCTGGTGCAAGCCGATATTGCCAGCCCAGGAACTGGGAACTCTTTCACGTCACACGCACCAGGCGAGGCCATCAGTTTACAGCAGCAACCATGAACATTCTACAGCACAAGGCGTATGGCAAATACACTGAAGATGCCCAAAGTGATGGTCATGAGCCCCTAGAGTTTGGTGTCTGGTGTCAGCATAGGGCTGAATGTTGTCCCCAGTTTCAGTACTGGGCAACCACTCTCAACCTAGAGCTAAGTATCATTATGTTTGTTAGCTCACTACGAGAATCAAACTTCTCGCTATACACGAATGCTCTGGCTGAACTGTGTCAGTGGTTCTTCGCTTTGGATCATACTCATTATTTTCGGTGGGTTCCAGTCCACCTGAAGGACATGACAGAGCTCTCGGACAAGCATCCTGATGTGGCTGCAAAGTTTCAAGCTGGACATTTCACTACAAAAAAGACAGCCCGCCGTTTTTCTGCAATGACACTAGACCAGGCCCATGGGCAGAACAATGCCTGCATCAAAGGTGATGGTGGTGCAATCGGTTTGACTGGAAACCCGAGTGCGCTTCGACGGTGGATGGTTGCAGGTCCAGAAGTAGCACGAGTCATTGCTGAATTTGAATCATAGCAGAAAGCTGAGCAAACCAAGGCTAACTTCCACCATCATGAGCAAACCAACACGACGTAGGATAAGTTTCTTCGGGATGTGGAAGCACTTACACTTGTCATGGAAGAAATGGGAAACCTTCATACAAAGGAAATCTTGTGTCCAGAAGCCGTGAAGAGTATGCAAAATGTTGTCAAGCTTGGACGAGAACAATTCCATTCATATGTAGGAGAATGCCTTGAAGACAAGTCTAAGCCTATTGGTGACACTATTAAGCTCTACAAGCTAACACTATTCAGTTCTATGAAATCCAAGTCTCCAACTAGGAGTAAGCAGCAACTAGCCTTCGCAAAAGACGACTATGGACTTTTCTCCAGGCTCTACATAGCCTGTCAAACAAGAGAGGGTGATTTGGACGAATTCTTCAAACATGAAAACCGGGCCTATCGACCAGCACCAGTAATGGGAAACTCCGCTTCAGCAAGATGGCCGACTTACTCACACCCCTTGAACAGCTTGCTGACAAGATTACTGACGCTCCACATGTCACCTCAATTATTATACTCGATGGACCTGCCGTTGTGGAAATGTTGAAGCCAGGAGGCAGTAGGACATTTCAAGAATACAGCACAGCTGTATTCATTCCCTATATTGAATCACAGCTCGAATATCGATCTCGACTTGACCTGGTATGGGATTGCTACCTGAAATCTGGGAACCTAAAAGCAGCAGTAAGATGTAACCGTGGTTAGGGCTTTGGAAGACACGTCACTGCCTCTGGTCCTCTACCTAGCAACTGGCAAAACTTTCTCCGCAACAGTGACAACAAAGAGGAACTCTTCAGTTTCCTGTCAGAACAGGTTATGCAGTTGGTTGTCAAAGAAAGTACACAGCTGGTTGTCACAGACAAGAAACAGGTACTCACTGTTCCACCCTGGAAGGACACTGCCAACTTGGCACCATGCAACCACGAAGAGGCCGACACTAGGATGATGGTTCATGCAGCTGATGCCTTGGAATGTGGTCATCGGCGAATACTGATTCGTACCGTCGATATAGATGTTGTCAACCTTGCAGTTGCTCTAGCGAATGAACGGAGTGAGGTACTAGATGAACTATGGATTACTTTTGGCACAGGAAAGAATCGACGTTACATAGCAGCACATCAGATTGCATAGGCCCTGAGAACTGAGAAGTCGAGAGCTCTTCCAGTGTTTCACGCAATGAAAGGGCTGCGACACGGTATCTGCCTTTCAGGTCATAGCAAGAAGGCAGCCTGGGCCACATGGAATGCATTTTCGGAAGTGACAACCGCCTTCCTCAGTCTGGCTTCCACCCCAAGTGAGCTGCCTGATGGTGTCCTGTCGACACTGGAGAGATTCATCGTGCTGCTCTATGACCGTACGAGCACATGCTGTGACGTGAACGTGCTGAGAAAGAAATTGTTTTCAAGAAAATCAAGATCACTGGAGCATCTCCCACTAACACGAGCAGCTCTGGAGCAGCACATAAAGAGAGCTGTTTATCAGTCTGGACATATCTGGGGACAGGCCGCAATAGCGTTTGTCAGTCTGCCATCACCATGTGACTGGGGTTGGATGAAGTGGGGTGATGAGCTGGAACCACTCTGGACCACACTCTCTGAAGTATCAAAGTCATGCCACGAGCTCATCTCTTGCCGTTGCAGAAAACACTGCGGTGGCAAGTGTAGGTGCAAAAAAGCTGCACTTAAATGCACTGGACTTTGTGCATGTGAAGGGGGCTGTTAAGGCCAAATATCCACAGAGATTTGGCCTCAATAGCCGAATGTTCAGAATTTTTTTTTTTAAGTTTTGGGAGTTCGGAAAATTTGTATGTTAGTTTTCCAGTGTAATGCTTTTACTTGTCTTTTTCATTGTAATAAACTTCGAAAACTATCACAAATGATTTTCGTAGCCCGGATTATGTATATTGATGCATTGGAATGAAATATGCAACAGTAAAAACAGAAATACATAGTTTAGTGTATCCTGAACGGCGGCCATCTTGAAATTTAATATGGCGCCACATAGGTTGAGTTTCTAGTGGTTCCATATCTGTAAATATTCACCATGTACTGTTCTGTATCTGTGCCAAAGTTAATGTTTTCATCATAAAATGCACAATTGCTTGGCTATGCCGCTGTACTATTTCGTCCTCCTCCATCATCATTCACATTCTTCCCTTTTTCTCTTTTGCGTCCTCATACCCCCTACCACCAGGTATCTATTAATAACAAGCAGTTAACCCGGCGTGACCCAGCACACAGCACGCGGGGGCCAGGAGCTCTCACCCATCACCACTACCAGTGTTGTGGCCTGGTTGGGGGTGGGGCATGGAGGAAATTTAATGAAGTTGAAGGCATGGAGGAAATTTAATGAAGTTGAAGGCATGGAGAGGGTGTGAGAATCATAAGGGAGAAATGGTGTATGGAATGGGAGAATTATTATGGGAGGGTAGAAGGGTGGGGGAGGTGTAGGTGACATGCAGGGTAAATGTAAACATTGAGCGTCCTGGATGCGGTAGAAGGGGTGGTGGGGGAGGCATATAAATTGAGGTGATGTAGGGGTCTTGTAGATAGAGGGTCAGACACGAGGATATGTAGCATTATAGAAGTCGGGAGGGGATGGGTGTTTGAGATCCGTGGGAGTATTTGTGCTCCTAGGAGAGGCGAAAATAGGGGTGTTAGCAAACTAGGAGAGGCAATAATGTGTTTACGTGTGTAATGGAGAGTTGGGAGAGGCTGCAGGGTGTTTTGGGAGTGGGAAGGTAAGGGTGTAGCTGGTGAGGCCTGTGTTTGAGTACCCACATATACCACTCGTCATACTCCGGAAGACTAGAGTACAACAACTACAAAGCTTCCAAAACAAGTGTTTGAGGTCAGCCAGTGGCCATGCGCCACCCTACCAGGATACAGTGGAAACCATCCACCTAAGAAATAAAACAGAGGCCCTTAACGTCAGGTTCCATCGCCTAGGGAAGAAGGTTTAGGACAAGCTCCTGGACGACCCTCACAGCCCAGTGCACCTACGCGGGGAAGACATCAACGGAGGGCGACCCCACGCCTGGTGGCCCCGGAGTCTGCCTGCACTACAAAAACCCAACCCACGACCCATCTATGTCCGCCACAGTGATCCACCTTAGATTAAAACTTAGATGATATAAATTCACATTTAACAAGTCACAATCTAGTGAGTCCATAACGTAATACAGTAAAAATTTTTAATAAACTTGTAATTGTAAAATCAATCTAGTCATTGTCTACTAAAGTAACCATGGTATAACCTCATCCTAAATCCTAGGTTAGCTTAGTTAGCCAAGAAACTCTGTAATATGTAAAACAAGAGGTGTCGTCCCCCTCTGTTTAGCTCATTAAGCTTCTTTTCCAACCTTTCCCCCCACGACTATATGTTGTGACTTCTCTATCTCTCATGTCTGGCTGTGCCTTGAGCCCCAGCATGCCTTCCATTCATTCCCCACCTTAACCTAAAAAAAGAAAAGAAAAAAAAAGGTGTAGTATGCGTGTGGAAGTTTGGGAGTTATGGGAAATAAAGGTGTAGTGGGCGTGGTGAGGTAAGGGTATTGTGGATGTGGGGGTAAGAGAGTTGTGGGCGTGGGGCTAAAGGTGTTGTGGGCGTAGGGGATTAAGGGTGTAATGGGTGTAGGGAGGTAAGTGTGTTGTGGACGTGGGGAGGTAAGGGTGTTGTGGGAGCGGGGAGGTAAGGGTGATGTTGGCGTGGGGTGATAAGGGTGTTTTGGACGTGGGTAGGTTTTGTGGACGTGGGGAGATAGGGTATCTTATGCGTGGGGAGGTAAAAGTGTTGTTGGCACGAGGAGGTAAAGGTGTTGTGGGCATGAGGAGGTAAAGGTGTTGTGGGCCTGAGGAGGTAAAGGTGTTGTGGGCATGAGGAGGTAAAGGTGTTGTGGACATGAGGAGGTAAAGGTGTTGTGGGCATGAGGAGGTAAAGGTGTTGTGGGCATGAGGAGGTAAAGGTGTTGTGGACATGAGGAGGTAAAGGTGTTGTGGGCATGAGGAGGTAAAGGTGTTGTGGGCATAAGTAGGTAAAGGTGTTGTTGGCATGAGGAGGTAGAGGTGTTGTGGACATGAGGAGGTAAAGGTGTTGTGGGCATGAGGAGGTAAAGGTGTTGTGGGCATAAGGAGGTAAAGGTGTTGTTGGCATGAGGAGGTAGAGGTGTTGTGGACATGAGGAGGTAAAGGTGTTGTGGGCATGGGGAGGTAAAGGTGTTGTGGGCATGAGGAGGTAAAGGTGTTGCGGACATGAGGAGGTAAAGGTGTTGTGGGCATGGGGATGTAAAGGTGTTGTTGGCATGAGGAGGTAGAGGTGTTGTGGGCATGAGGAGGTAAAGGTGTTGTGGGCATGGGGATGTAAAGGTGTTGTGGGCATGAGGATGTAAAGGTGTTGTGGGCATGAGGAGGTAAAGGTGTTGTGGGCATGAGGAGGTAAAGGTGTTGTGGGCATGAGGATGTAAAGGTGTTGTGGGCATGAGGAGGTAAAGGTGTTGTGGGCATGAAGAGGAATAATAGAGCGGATGATGGAAAGATCGTGCAAATGGTGATACAAGCATGGAATTCTGCATGATCATACCCTAGGGGCTACTTGTCAAATCTGCCTGATTGACCATTTGGAAATTCAAGATGCCTGCCAAATTGACCTTCGAAAAATGTTTTTTTTTTATAGAAATTGATGTAGTTGGTCAATCTAAATGATCTTAGCGTCGATATGTATGTTTTCAAGCTTGCTCAGATGAATTTTTCTATTTCTGATACTCTCAAATATATATTTGTCTTATTTATGACTGGTTTTATGTATTGGTTTTATGTTTTTTCCAACTAGGTGAGGGTAGCATGCAGAGGGTCTCTGCATGTGAGGGAGTGATTGCCGGGCATTACAAGGGCACACTGGTGACATCACTGCTGTGAATCCCAGCATGAGGTACAGTGTCAGCTAAGAAAAAGCATGTCAGATTCAACAGCTTAGTGTCCCAAATGCTGCTTAACCAACCCCAAATCAGTTAAGCAGCCGCACCTGAATTGACAGGATGTGCCAGCGCGGGAGAGCCGAGCCAGGGATAACGGAGTTTTAGTTATCTGGATGGTGTACAGATCGCAATGGAGTAATGACACTGGATGAACGATCGAACTAGGTGTAGGGCAAAAGGCATGAACCTAGTTGTATCCCATACAAGAAAGTGCTCATCAGGGTGGTAAAAGGATAAACCCTCGGCCCTGAAGATCAAAAATAGTTATGGACACAAAATCTACCAACAAATCATTTCTCACTGACTTGGCAAAGTGTTGTCTTTGTCAACAGGATAAGAAGGAAGATCTTAAGTCTCCACATGCAAATCCTGCTAAGAAAAGGAGATGACGGTTACATGAGCTTGGCAAGGAATATTCCTCTATTTCATTCAATCAATGCACTGCCAATCAAGCTTGACCCTGCAAGACCTGTTGAAGATGATGGGATAGAGGAGACCTTGAGGAGAAACAAGGCACAGTATCATGAGAGTTGCAGACTTTTGTTCAACAACACAAAGTTAAATAGAGCTCAGAAAAGGCGAACCACTGCTGTTACCGCTAGTAGAATAAACTAGAAGGGAGAGAGAGAGAGAGAGAGAAAGAGAGAGAGAGAGGAATAGAAAGAGAGAAGGAGGGGGACAGGAGAGAGACAGAGGGAGTGTTGACAACGAGCTTTGCTGAGGTGTGAAACAGCTGGCCCTCGCCTCCCCTCGCTCAAGCAGTCTCTATCCGTCCAGAGAACTATCAAGTCAGGGAGTTAATAAGTCCTACATTAGACCCGAAACACGTAAGTTATATATGGTTTAACACCTTACTCTACTCAAATATATTATATGTAGCCGTTAATAGTGATGGAACATACGATTGGATAAATTATCACATAGGTAACATATGTAATTTGTACTCTGCAGGTTTTGACCGAATAAAGAACAATCGAGTCCTACGTGCAAGGGTCTCCTTATCCCACGCTCATTGGGCGGTTAAAACTGCAATTGCTACAGAGGAGAGCAGCAGTAGCAAGATACCACGAATGGTCAGAGACCCCAAAGCAACAGAATGCTTTCTATGTGAGGAAGAAGCTTCTGGAGATGACATAAGACGTGCAATGACAATGAAACTTAATAAATGATTGAATGATTGTGCGAGGACACTTAGTGATGGAAAACTCCTTGCCAAACTAAGTGCAGCAGATGTTGTGGCACAAGAACTGAAGTATTACCCTCGCTGCCTGGCAGACCTGTGCAACCGAGAAACACACCGAATTGCTCATGAGCAAGAAGAAGCACAAGAGCTTCATCCGAACAAGGACGCATACCCAACATTGCAGATCTAGATATTGCTAAAATGGTTGGTACACACCAGGACAGAGGAAAAGAGCAATTCCAGTCTTTCTTAGAGGGACTAAAGAATGAAAGTAAATGTCTGTTCTGCCATCCAATCAAGAAAAACAGATCCTCCTTCTTCAAACATGACAATGTGGGTTAGCAGTTCCAAAGAGAAGATACTGAAAGATGACTGTCAGCTGTTCTCGCAACTATTCATCTCCAGTCAGAACAGACAGTGTGGCTTGCAAGAATTCTTCAAGCATGAGAACCAGTCAGCTCCTGCCTCCCTCAGTGACAATGGCAAGCTTCATACATGTCAGAAGTCACAGCTGGCTGAAGTTCTTCAAGCACAAGTGAATGCTACAGAGAGAGAACCACATGGAGATGCTATCATCATAGATGGCTCAGCACGGATCAATGCCCTGCCTCCACTCACCTCAAAGACTTTTGATGCCTATGCCAGAGAAGACATCCTGCCCAAAGTGGAATTCTATGGTGCCAAATAGAATAGGGTGAATGTAATGTTTGATGTGTACAAAAAGTCAAGTCTGAAGTCTGAAGCCAGGTCGAAACGAGGACAGGGGATCAGGAGAAGAGTTACAGGAACCAGTAAGACTCCCAAAAACTGGAGAAGCTTTCTGCGAGATGACAAAAACAAGACAGAACTATTCCATTTTCTCGCGGAGAAAATGTGTGAAGCACAGACGACAAGCACGGTGGTTGTGACAAAGGGAAAATATGCCATTAGCAACACAGAGAAGTCCCTAGAAGCTGTGGCTCCATGCTGTCATGAGGAAGCAGACACACGAATATTTGTGCATGCTAGGGATGCAGCAATGGAAGGTAGCAAGTCCCTCATCATCAAGGCCAATGACACTGACGTGGTCGTCATAGCAGTATCTGTACTGCTATCACTACAGGAGCTTGGTCTTGATAACATGTGGATTGTCTGAAAAATGGCAAATAAAATTCAACACAAGCAAGTGCAGCGTACTTAATATTGGAAGAACAAATACTTATAACGTATACAGCCTTAACAACATCAACCTAGAGAAGTCGACTTGTGAAAAAGACCTAGGGGTACTTGTAAGCCCGGACCTACGGCCTAGAAAACAGTGCGTTAATGTTCGAAATAAGGCAAACAGAGTATTGGATTTTATATCTAGAAGTGTAAGTAACAAGAGTGCAGAGGTCTTATTGCAACTATATCTTGCACTAGTCAGGCCGCACCTCGATTATGCGGTTCAGTTCTGGTGCCCCTATTATCTAATGGATATAAATTCACTAGAGTCGGTGCAGCGAAGAATGACAAAAATGATTCCGAGACTTAGAAACCTTCCATATCACGATAGGTTAAAGAAACTTAACTTGCAGTCCCTAGAAAGACGAAGAGCGCGGGGGATATGATAGAAGTATTTAAGTGGGTGAAAGGAATCAATAAAAGGGATATAGATAGAGTTCTTATAATATCCGAGCAGGATAGGACTCGGAGGAACGGATTCAAGTTGGATAAGTTTAGGTTTAGGAGGGAGATAGGAAGAAACTGGTTCACAAATAGGGTGGCGGAAGAGTGGAACAAGCTTAGCAACTTTGTAGTAAGTGCGGGAACTCTGGAAAGTTTCAAAAGGAGCCTAGATAGATTCATAGATGATAGAGAGTTGTAGTAACTCTCGACAGGAGCTGCCATGCACAGGCCAACCGGCCTATTGCAGACTCCTTATTTTCTTATGTTCTTATGTTCTTAAAACAGAGGTCCTCCTGCCTAATAAACTTCAAATGGGATTTCATCATGTCCTGACGCTTTGTTATTTTTCATCTGTTTGATGGCAGTAGCAACCTCATCCAGGGATGGAGGATAGCTGAGGTGGTTCAGGTCTGGATGCTGAGGAAACTGCTGTGTAGTCAGGACATTTACATCAGTGTTTCGGTTGAGCAGTGAATGGCAGTGCTCTTTCCAGTGGTGGCGAATGCCTTTCTCATCTATAATTATGATCTTACAGACGGATGAGAGGAGGAGGCCTCGCCATGAGCTGTGCCATATATTATTTTAACGGAATTGAAAAATTCACTAATCTTTTGTTATTCCACTAATATTACCATTTCACAAGCAATATTTTTCCACCAATCGTTCATTAGTTTGCGAAGGTCGTGGTGGACCACCGTCTTCTTCTCATTCAAGGTAAGACAGTACATTTACTATTGACGAGTACTTTGATTTCCGGGTCGTTTTCATCTAACCAAACCTGGTGTTTTCTTCTGATCTGGCCGAGAGTCTCGTTGCAGGTTTTTGTGATGACAGCTTTGATGGGACCTCATTCGGCACTCGGATTTTGGTTGCTTGTTGTTGGGTTGTTAATCAGTCCCTTGGTAAGCTACTCGCTGAAAGTATGTGCTACCATTGGAGCCTCCAGTTGATTGGTGTTAAAGCCTCTTCTAGAGGCTTTTTGCCTTCGCCGTTTTGGCGTTATGTGAATGGAGAGTTTGGTTCTAATGAGCCGATGATCTGTGTTACTGTGGTCTGAGATTTGCATGGCTCAGGTGATGAGAACATCTCAACGATCTCTTTCCCTGCCAAAGATGTAGTCAATGAGATGCCAATGTTTGGATGGTGTGTGTTGCCAAAAACCCTTTAACTTATCGCCTTGCCTAAACAAGGCATTGGTGATAGTGAGGTAGTGTTCAGCACACTTACCGAGAAGGAGTAGGCCATTGGGTTTACACTTGCCTACTCCATTTCTGTCTATGGTTCCCTGCCATGTGTCATCATCTCTGCCAACTCTGGCATTGAAGTAACCTAGGAGCAGAACTTTATATTTCCAAGGGATATAGGTTAGCATTATGTCAAGATAGGCATAAAATGTGTCCTTGGTGTCATCCTCTGCATCCAGTGTTGGAGCGTATGCATTGATGAAAAAGGCATCACGTATCTGATACAGTGAGACTCGGAACGTCATGAGGGGTTCATTGATCCCAAAAGGCATTTCACTTCGCCTATGTAAGATGGAATGGTGAATGGTAAAGGCAACTCCGTAAATGTGAATCCTCTCCACAACAGGATTACCCTCCTAGAAGAAGGTATAGCCGGACCCCTGTTCTGTGAGTCGACCCTCGTCTGGGTGCCAGGACTTATTAATGGCTGCTAAGTCGATATCATACTTACACAGATCTCTTGCCACAAGGGTAGTTCTTCTTTCAGGATACTCATTTGTGCCAGTATCAAGAGTGGTCCTGACTTTCCATGCAGCGACCATGAGAGGTTGTGCAGTTTGTTTTTGCTTTGATCAGTGATGATAATTATGTTTTCGGCCACATTCGGATGACCTTACTAGGTGCAGGTGACCAGTCAGGTTGTTTTTTAGGCAAGGTGTGTTTAGAGCTCCCTCCTCAAGTGGGGTGAGCAGAGTGGCTCCTAGAAAGGGCTGTTCAGTCACAAGGACAGGACCGGATTGCACTGCTGCCTAGATCCCAGTACATAAACGACCATCTTATCTGTGTCGCCCATCTGCAGAGTTGTAGTAGAGACTCCTGGGAGTCCTCTCTGCCTATCCCCGTCGCCACTCGTCCGTATCCATAGGACTTTTGGGGGTATAGGGTTTTTGATGATGATGAGAAGTATGCTGAGCTGGATGATGGCTACGTGTGAGTTGGTTCATGTGGTGAGGCAGGAGCGCAGGCTGGAACCACACATCTTGGGTGTCCCTTTTCCTAATCCAGTAATGCAAGTAGATGCTACGACTCGGGAGAGGGAGAGTTGCAATGGACTGCCGATAGTCCAGTTTGTTGGGTTTCGCCTCAGCAGCCTATCCATCTTGCATTGTCTTCATCCGTCAGTGTAGTCATTAGATTCTCATGCTCGTCACCTCTTCTGCCTATACCACCGTTTAGGTCTTAATGGGGTTCGGTAAGCATGTCTGCCTGATACGGGGCTCCACTACAGATCTTTCATTCGGGGTTTACTCCCGTAGCCTAATACCTACCAAGATTAATCTCCAAGACAGCTGGGAAGTGGTTTTAGGAGCCAGGACGTGTCCATATGCCAGTGGACCTATATGACGTCCCTCTAGCCTGGGCCCACGAGGCACCCAGTTGCCGTGTGTTGCCCCCCCTCCCCTTCCTACACACACACACACATACACGTTTTATTGCTAATATTCTTTGCTTAAATAGTATGATAATAGGTGTTGATACTACAGTAAATATACCGAACAGATGAAGATCAAGAACAACAAATAAATAAATACATTTACCAGGAACAAAATACACACGATCAAAAAACTATCTGTTCTAAATAATCAATAAACTTATGCGCAATGTAACCACCAACATGATCCACACTACACACAGCCTTCGCCGTGAACGGACTCTCTTTAGACCCCTCACCGCCAAAGCAGCCAGCCTTCTTTCTACTGTTGGCGACCGGACTACAACTCGACCTCTCTGTCTACCACTGGACTTCCCAGAAATCCTGTTTGGGGCAACGCCCCTTGGGGGCCTCCGCCTTTGGAAAACGACCACGACTGCCACCGGACTACCTCACGAACGTTCAGGACTGTCAACCCTAGTTAGCCCTCCCCACGGGTAAAGTGAGTGACCCACACTCCTGCTGGAGGGCAGCTATTGATTGGCAGTACTAACGTGGTTTGAGGTCTTTCTCTCTTGCTGAAATCCTTCCTTACTTACCCTGGCCGAGGCACCTGCAAATATTTAAGTATTCGTGCTAGAGCCCCTCCAGTGGAGCACACCTCACAGTAGGTGGGATTGTGTGTGTCCGTTGGAAGTCGGGGGAACACAGGCCAATCCGGCAGTGGAAAAACAGTGATAGTGCAGTTACACCACTGTCCGAGGGTCGCCTATAGGCACACTAAGAAGGGTCTTGAATAACCTTCTTTATCACCCACAATTAATACATGCTAGGAAGACACAAACAAAATAACCATGGCTACCAAGGTTAGACTCAAGATAACTGAAACAGCGTATTGTACACCCAATGTACCCTTCACAAGGATTTTCTCGTCGAACGATGGATACACTGCAATATGCAGGGACTACAGGGACGCAAATACCATTCTGAGCCCTGAGGGAATGCAAGCCTTTGGAGGCATAGGACTCCAGGTCATCATGCCACCAGAGGTTAAAGCAAAAAGATCAGTATTTGTACGTGGACTTGACTACGAATTTGGAAAGCACTCGGCACAAGAAATAAAAGAAGAACTAGAAATAAAAAACAACTGGTTAAAAGTCGAAGAAGTGGTAAAAATAAAGCGATACACACATTGCTTAAAGTTAAGATTCACTGATATTTCAATGGCAGACAAGGCCCTGGAATCTGGAATCTTAGGCTTCAACATGTCACTACTCCCTAAGCAACTAGAAAGGGAGATATACGTTAATATTCCCACACGCTTTATCTGCTACGCACATGAATCTCATGCAACAAAAGACTGTCCTCAAAAGGAACTTAAAATATTCTCTGAATGCGCAGAAGAAGGACATACTTTCCGGGACTGCAAGAATCAAGCCAAAGCATGTATAAACTGTAAAAATCGGAAGGAGCCAGGATATAAGACCCACAGAACCCTAGCAATGGCCTGTCCATACAAAAAGAAAATAATAAATGAAAACGTAGCAAAGGAAAAACAACAACAAGAACAGAAGGAGAATACAACATATGCTGCTATTGCAAAGAAAGTAGTTGAAGAAACAACACAACCACAGAATACCACTAAAATTGTACTGAGCGAGATACGAGACTACAAAGTGCTCATCTGCCTATTATATTCTCACATAATGAACATAGGGAACCCAGGCACGTTCGAAATAAAAATGAACAAAATGCTTGGAAGAAACAATCTCCCAACAATGAGTTTCCCAGCCAACCCAGCTTCTGGATCTGTGTTACAAGCGTCCCGCTTAACCAACCCAGATGCACCACAGGAGACAGACAACGCAGAAGAAAAAGGAGCAGCAGAGCGTTTGCTGACAAGGCAAAGTCAGAAATGATTGAACCATCCACCCAAAGTACAGTAGAGAGGCAGGACCTTCAAAATAACATCCAAAGAGAGACAGGAGCCGTAAGGAAAAAAGTCACAACAGCAACCATGGATACCCAGGACGAGGAAACGCACCTGACTTTAGAATATGCAGACGACTGTGAACCACAGATTCACTGGTGTGACAAAATATTAGTCCCTAGTGAATGCAAAACGATGCCAGACATTATACAAGCCATAACGAAACAAGAACTAAAATGGACCTACTCTAACGAAAAATACTCTGAAGCACTAGTGGATGCTTACCTGATAAACCAAAGAATTAAAATAAGGAGACACAACTTAAAAAAAGAAGAACAATGAAAATTCCAAAGAATCCGTAACGGACTGGTTCCGGACAAGAGATCGCCACCGGCGCAACAAACAAGAAAAAAAATCAAAACACAATGAATAACGACAAACACGGAAGACTTGCCATCATACAACACAACGTCCGCAACTGGGAAACAAATAAAAACAACCTTGCAAACACATACCTCAGCATTGATCCGGACATAATTTTAATAAATAGTCACGACAATTCAAATTCCAAGAAAATAAAAATATTTGGATATACTGTACAACCTACCAAAAAAATAAAACAGAAGAATTAAATGATGGCGTGGCCATTGCTGTAAAACACAGACTCAAACATCAAATCATCGACGATTTCGAGGATGAATTCCTGGGAATTAAAATAACTACCACACTTGGAGAAATAGCAATAGCCACAGCATATTTACCGCCAAGAAGGAACAACCTGCCGGCCCCAGACCTGATAAAACTATTGAACTACAACTGCCCAACATATATAATAGGAGATCTGAACCCAAGACATCCAATATTTGGCCACGGAAACAGGAACAGGGTGGGCACTGCACTGCATACCATAATGAACACAGGGAAGCTGACCGACCTAGACCACACTTCACCACATTCATTGGCATTAACAAAACAACAACCCCAGACAAAGTCTTCACCAATAACAAGGTATTCCTGAATTACCATATAAAACAAGGACCACTAACTACCAGTAACCACATTCCAATGATAATAAAACTATCTACAAGCCCAATCCAAGTACCAACAACCCCACGTTTCCAAATGCAAAAAGCAGACTGGGAAGGCTACAGGAAGCAACTAAAACAAGTTAAGATCCCAGATCTCCAAGGCAAAATACTAGAAGATATAGACAACGAAACAGATACCTTTATACTTAACATCAAAAAGGCAATAGAGAACAACATACCAATCACAACATATCGAACGCTACCACACATCGGGACATCTCATGAATTGCGAATGCTCCAAGTACAATACAATAACATAATGGTGTACATACAAAACTATCCACCAACAACAGAGCTTATTAGAAACTTAAGGCAAATGCAACAAAAGTTAAGAGATGAAAGCCTGATAGCACACCAACAGATATGGAACGCACTAATAAACTACCTGGATACCACAATAAATGACAAAAACTTCTGGCAGAACGTAAACAAAATTCTAGGAAACGACAAACCCCAACAAAAGTACATAAAAGACCAAAACGGGAAAAAACTCTTTGAAGAAAAAGAGATAGAATCCGCATACAGGAGAGAATGGAAAAAAAAAGTATTTCAAATATCAGAAGAAGAAAATGAGCAATTTGATGAGGAACATGAAAATCATATCTGCAGAGAAATGGCTGAAATGATACATAGGATAACCCCATACCATGCGGTGGACAAAACCAGGCTCAACTCGATAGAACCAATTACAGAAGGAGAACTGCTACACTACATCAGGCACACTAAAGAAAAAGCACCAGGAGTCACAAAAATCACAAGAAATATGACCCTATACCTACCCAACAACTGCACACAAGGCATCCTTGAAATATTAAACTCAGCTTTGGCAAGTGGATACTTCATTGATGCATTCACAAACGCAAAACTCATATTCATACAGAAACCAGCTAAAGACCGCACTCAAGTAATTAACTACAGACCGATTTCCCTACTCGAAATTATAGGAAAACTATTTGAAAAGGCAATAAACAAGAGAATCAGAAAACACAGGAGCGAAAACGGACTAATAAACCCCAGACAACATGGATTCACTGAAAGAAAGGGAACACACACTGCACCAGCCATAATCACGGAAACGTTAGCCAACAAGAAAGCAGAAAGAAACCAAGTCAACATTGTATTAAGAGACGTTAAGAAAGCGTTCGATAAAGTATGGCACCTAAGATTAAAATCTAAATTGCTTCAATTAATTCTTCCAGACCCACTAGAAAAAATCGTCTTTGACTTCCTAGACGATCGCACGGCACAAATACAAATTGGCAGCTATATAGGACCACCCATAGAACTGAAAAGTGGAGTACCCCAAGGCAGTGTCCTTTCACCCACACTGTACAATATCTACACAGCAGACCTGCCAGAACCAGCTCCCTACAGTGAATACATAAATTTTACAGGCGATATCACACAAATCATCACATACCCCGGCAAATCAACAGCAATAATGGCACAACATACTGCCAACGCAATAGAGAACATCAACCAGTACGAAAAAAAGTGGAAGATACAAACGAACACCAACAAGTTCAAAATAATACCAATCGCTAAAAGGAAAAAAGACCCCATTATAGTAGACAACAAAGTAATTCCATATGCCATGGAAGGCACTGTCCTAGGGCTGAAGATAACAACAAAAGGCTACAAAACATTCATCACCGAAAAACTTGTAAAAACCAGAAACATGGTAATTAAATTAAAACGCTTCAGAAGCCTGTCAGCAAAAAACAAGTTAAAGGTATATCGAGCCTTTGTCCAATCCCGACTAGTATATCCACCAATTCCCCTACATGCAATAAAACAAACAAACATAAAGAAACTGCAGACAATTCAAAACTTAGCCCTGAGGGATGTATACAACATCAGATATCCTGACATAGTCACCAACCGTCAACTACACCAACGAGCGCAAATAGAACCCCTAAACGTTTACCTACACCAACACTCAAAAAGAATATGGACAAAGTTAGAAGAAATAGAGGCAGGACCAATCATAGAATGGATGGAAGAAACAGAAGAAGGAAGAAGAGAACACTCGTGGTTCCCTCGCAGTAAAAGAAGAGCCCTAGAACCCACACCAACTCCACTCTATTGAAAGATGCAACGTTACCCCAGTGACAACCTTGGCAGCCCTACCACTTACAACATTAGATCATAAAAAGACGGGATGTTCTTAGCAGAAACACAAGTACCTGCCCTAGACTCCCCACCATTGGCTAGGACACAAGACCCGAAAATGTAAGGCATAAAAACACCTGACATGAATATAACACCTAAGACGAAAATTTGCTAAAACACAAACATGAGAAAACAGAAGCACTTGGGTTGAGCCCCAAGACGTAGCATTCTACTACTATTTTCCAATTTCCTCGCTTTTCTTCTTGTACAATCCACCAACCCCAAGTCCCTCCAAATTCCACCATCATTCTTCAAGTCCAGTTCCGGCACCACCAATCTACGCACCAGCATCAAGATCTCTTCATTCTTTACTTCACCCATCAATCGCTCGAAGGTTAATTTCTTTTGAATGTGGATATAATAACACTACTTACAATGATTAAAACAGGAAATGTTACTAGCAAGTGATATATAGTATTTTTCAATATGCATCTACTTTGATATTAGATTGTATTGTGCAAACCGTGTACATGGATGCCGGTTCTTTGCTCTAAGTACAACTGTATATATTTTTAACGCTCGAACAATGCACTATGTTAAAAACCAAAGGGAATTTCTTATTATACCAAGAAGAATTACTCTATTACAGGGGATTTTGTCTTAGAAGATATTTTACCTATTAATGTAAAACTTTTTGGACTAGATGATT
Source organism: Homarus gammarus (assembly GCA_958450375.1). NCBI lineage: Eukaryota > Metazoa > Arthropoda > Malacostraca > Decapoda > Nephropidae > Homarus > Homarus gammarus. The sequence continues at coordinate 257,927 of CAUDMG010002141.1, forward strand.
ATGAAAATGTTTATTATAGTAATAAAAAGCTTATAGTGATTATCTTTTGTATTTATTAGATACATTTAAACTATGTTTTGGTTGAGGAAAATTATATATATAATTGTATACCTTGTCATTATTATTTTGTTTTATGAAATAGCATAATATTATAAGAAAAGTAAGCAGTCATATACTTGTTCTTATATTTGTAAATGAATACATTATTTGTGGCTGAATTTTTTGACCCAAGATTCCTAAATTTAGGACAACTGTGTCACTAACACAGACCAAGGAAGATATCTTTAGGTACATTTTGAACTATTTGAGGATTTTTGCTTCATCCGATTTTAAATATCTGGCGAAAATTGGTAACATCCACTCATAGTTTTCATAACTAATTATCAGAACTTATATAAATAAAAAACACAAGGCAGGGGAAGTCTATGGCAATATAATTATAATTGGTTCATGGGGAGTGAATGTATTAAATTGCGGATGGTGAAAATGACCTGTGCATGACAGCATTAACAAGATTTGCTGAGATTATCTGCACACTGGTAAGAGGAAGAACATTTGGTCCATCTGAGCTTATTACTTCACTGAGCATTAGGATTGAGAATAGTTTTATCCAATCAAGACTTTTCTTTTTAAGCTGGGACTCTTGATAAACTACACTGAGGTATGGAGTGAGAGGTAATTGTAGTGTTTTATGAGTATTATGGTTATTTACCTGATTATTGTCATGTTATTGTGGTGGTTTAAATTTCATGGATTAAAATTTTATCTTGTAGTAACATAAGGTAGTTTGCCTAGATATAAAATAAATTCAATGATTGTTGTCATGTTATAGATAGAGGATAAAAAGAAGCTACACATGGAATTCAGCACTAATGTTTCTTGTTTGTATCTTGTAAACGACGGCTTGATCTGGATCATCAAATTAAGATAATAGTTTATTAGATACCGACAAAACTGGCAATCTGGTAGACTATCAATGAAAATATTCATCGGCGCACATTATTATACCACATCGACAGTCCGACGAATCACCTCACCACGTAAGAACATAAGAACATAAGAAAATAAGGAGTCTGCAATAGGCCGGTTGGCCTGTGCATGACAGCTCCTGTCGAGAGTTACTACCACTCTCTATCATCCATGAATCTATCTAGCCTCCTTTTGAAACTTTCCAGAGTTCCCGCACTTACTACAAAGTTGCTAAGCTTGTTCCACTCGTCCACCACCCTATTTGTGAACCAGTTTCTTCCTATCTCCCTCCTAAACCTAAACTTATCCAACTTGAATCCGTTGCTCCGAGTCCTATCCTGCTCGGATATTATAAGAACTTTATCTATATCCCTTTTATTGATTCCTTTTACCCACTTAAATACTTCTATCATATCTCCCCGCACTCTTCGTCTTTCTAGGGAATGCAAGTTAAGTTTCTTTAACCTATCCTGATATGGAAGGTCTCTAAGTCCCGGAATCATTTTTGTCATTCTTCGCTGCACCGACTCTAGTGAATTTATATCCATTCTATAATAGGGGCACCAGAACTGAACCGCATAATCGAGGTGCGGCCTAACTAGCGCAAGATATAGTTGCAATAAGACCTCTGCACTCTTGTTACTTACACTTCTAGATATAAAACCCAATACTCTGTTTGCCTTATTTCGAACATTAACGCACTGTTTTCTAGGCCGTAGGTCCGGGCTTACAAGTACCCCAAGGTCTCATTCACAAGTCGACTTCTCTAGGTTGATGTTGTTAAGGCTGTATACATTATAAGCATTTGTTCTTCCAATATTAAGTACGCTGCACTTGCTGGTGTTGAATTTCATTTGCCATTTTTCAGACCACCCCTGCAGTTTATTTAGATCCTCCTGTAATGCATTTGCATCCTGCCCTGAATTAATTTGCCGCCCTATTTTGGTGTCATCGTGTGTGGTACTCAGGAACATTCGTGGGGCGGGCGAGCACAAACTCACACACAAAGGGCTGAAAACAAGTCTCTAAGTGTCCCGGAGAGTGAAGAAGATAATCCAGCTCCTCACTCTCGTGCTGAAATGTAAGTCCTCCACCCACCATCTGACCTCCAAGTAGCTTGTTAGTAACCACACGATGCCTTGAACCCACTCTCCTCATGAAGAGCCGTCACTTATAAACATCAAGGACCCACACGCTGTTTAAATAAAAAATACAAAAAATAAATCATCGGGCCAAACCCTTAATACCCATCCAGTTGTTCCCCTCATGAAAATGAAAAAGTCTCTTGTAAGCTGTATTCCCTTGCTACCAGAACTAATATGGATTCCCAATCAAAGCCTCCCTGTGTGTTAATCAGTTTACTTCTTCTATGCTTTATTCAAGGCTTTCTTTCCAAGCTTTCTTCAAAGTTTACTTCCAGGTTTACTAGTATCCCTACATATCTTTATCCAGTTTTCTTTTTTATTCTCATTTGAAGAGCTAACCTCAAAACTCTACAGTGTGTATCAGCACATCCTCCATTTCATTAAAAGTATCCATTCCTATCAGCTTCCGGCTTTCCATTAATATCGTATTCTATGTTTCTTTCAACTAAGTAATTAATTTTTCCTGATAGTTCTTGATTACAGCATAATACAGAGATAGTTCTCGCTGCCTTACCATAAACAGGAGAGCGAGGTAGTGGTTGTTGTGGGCGGACCCTGGAGGCTCTGGTATGAGCACTAACACATTATTCGTTCTGCTTTTTGGCCATACACGGAAAAAGTAAACGTTATCAACACTTTTTGGTGTGTTTTCGTAAGTCAGTGTTAGGGGTCCTGGAGCACAAGAAGCTCGTAGCTGTGACTGGACACTTCCAGGAATGTTAGAATTAGCATTAATAAGATTTATCTTCATTGTCCCGGGTTTAATTTATGTTTTCGTTGAGTTAAAGCAGTATAAGAAGCACTGCATTAGACAAAAAGGAATTCTCCTAGAGCCAGTAGTTGTACGTAAGGAAAGAATTGCCGGGGCTTGAGTGAGAAAAGTTGTCTATTTATCCCTAAGAAAAGATTGTATACACAATACTAGTATCCCAAAAGACATATCCTCAGATTAACAATATAAGCTTTTCCTAGAAAAAAAAAACATGTAAAAATATATGGAAGAAAATTAATATGTTGATGCAGAATTGTATCTCGTCTCAAAAACCACCAGCATTATCAAGATATTTTTCAATTATAAATTACACTAAATAGGGATATTTTCCTATGAGCAATAATTTATATTTAAACATATTTCCAAAATTTCAGGCCTGCCATATAGACGATCAGGTACATCATCAAAATACAAATAAATTAATATTTTCATAGAAAAACAGGCCTAACCTTACCTATCATAAATTTACATAACTTTACTAAACTTGTTTTGCGTTTAATCTGACAATGGTAAACGACGTCGGAATAGAGTAAACTTTTACCATCTACAAATTAATTTCAATTGAGTTGTAAAAGTAAAAAGTAAAGATATCCGTTTTTAGTGTGATAATGTATACATAGACACACACTGTATATATATATATATATATATTATATATATATATTTCATTAGCCCAATAAAGCACGCGGACTTCTACATACAATCAACACCTCAACCCGCCAGGATTCGAACCCACGGCCCACAAGCCTATGACTATGACCGGGGAACGCTAACAGCTAGACCACCAGGGTACAAAAGCAGTCCTAGACTTTGTTATATTTCACACAAAGCCTGTTCAACGAGCTTATGGCGCCGTGAACCTCACCAGCAAGGAATCGAACCCTCGACCTACTGGGTGGCCCTAGGGAACGCTTACCGGCTAGCCCACAAGGACACTAAAAGCAGTTCTAGACTCTGTTATATTTCACACAAAGCCTGTTCATCGAGCTGATATATATATATGTACCTCGCGTTTCATACCAGCTGTATTCGGTAAAATGCTACTGACACCACATACGAGGCACGGGCAGTTTCCCAATGAGGTTCACGGCGCCATCAGCTCGATGAACAGGCTTTGTGTGAAATATAACAGAGTCTAGAACTGCTTTTAGTGTCCTTGTGGCCTAGCCGGTACGCGTTCCCTAGTCACACCCAGTAGGTCGAGGGTTCGATTCCTTGCTGGTGAGGTCGTTGATTATATGTTCAAAGTCCGCGTGTTATATGGACTAAAAATAAAGTATATATATATGTATCAATGTAGTATTTATTTTTTCTAGGTCTTTTCTTATCCATGGGATACAGTGGATAAAGTCGTTTGTCAATTATAAGCTCCACTTGAGTTTCTTGACCTTATTATTATATCTCATACTCAAGTTTATCATCTTACTCGTTCGTTTCTCTTGGTGTCTTTGCGTGTTAAGCCTCGACTCATTCCTCTTGGAATAATATCATTATGTTATCATTAGTAGTAATTTTGACTCTTAGACTCGAGATTTCGTTTATCTGTTTTTTATTTGCGACAGATACATATTAATCGATTTTCAACCAAAATGAAATTTAAGAAACAATTCTAAGGGTGTTTGAATGAAAGCCCTTCATTAAAGACCATCGAAGTTTGCCTTTACTTCAGACTACCCACACGGATAATTTCAAGCACGTGTGAAGACATTACAAACACCTACTAAACTTAGCGTCTGGAATTAATCGATTTCTGAGCCCAGAGTGATATGATAAATTGACTCAGAGAATATGTGGTGGATTGATAGTCAGGTGCCAGGGATGTCTTGTTACCTGCCGCCGATGACACCACCTGAAGTTATCGCCCCCCTTTATGACGTCAGGTGACATTTGGTGACACTTGGAGGTGGTATCTATTGACGTTTCAGTGATGTTTAGTGCTTCCCGGTGACTGCTTGTGACTTTTAGTGAAGCTTGGTAATGCGTGGTGACAATTGGTGACGCCTACCATGACATCTTGGGAAGTTTGAGGAACAAGGTTTTAAAACATGGAGGGGAGAGTTGATGCTGCCGGGGGAAATAGGAGCGAACCGGACCTCTTATGGCCTCTTAAACCGTCAACACGGGTGATGGCCTGTAATTCTAGCTGCGTCAGTCTATAAACGTAAGCGCTATCGAGTTTTTCTCGGCCCAACGATCGATCAACTGATGAAACAAATAGGCTCCCTCACACCCGGCCTCCGCTAAGCCGACACCCTGGCTTCTCATCCATTAAAACGACTCAGGCAATCTACAACAAAACGCCATATCGTCTTTTTGATCCAACCTTTTATATCATGGTAACAGTTTAGAGGAGCCAAAAGAGATCACACTATCGATGGTACCGCTAAAAAAGGGGTGAAGATAAAAAAATCTCGTAGAGCAAGAGAGGTGGAGAATCTTACGTCAACATCTCAACACGGATGTAATGTGTAACAACCACATCAACTGGTCGGAGAAATGACGCGATGATAGGAGTATGAAACTGGATAAAAACATTTAAGAATAAGAAATATATTGTTCACTGAACCTGAACACCCAAATGCGTGAAGTGAGAGATCGCTCACGATACTGATTGAATATAAATCCATTTTATTTAGGATCGTTGCTTAACAACCTAATCCATCTTGTGAGGATTATAGCCGACGAAGAAGACTTGAAATAAAAGATGAGCGAATAAAGATAAATGTGCCTATAACGGTGTATATGAGAATGATTATTATTGACTCCCACAAGTATATTGCTTATATTACCACTCCCACCAATGCTTGACTACAGATCCGTCACAATCTATATCGAATCAGAGTTCTTGACATCCCCTCTCAGCCACCCAATGGCCACGAATCTTGAACAATTTGAGTCTTGTGGTACGGATAAACATTTTTTTTTATGTGAATTTCTCGCTCACTTTATCAGTTTGGTCAAAACTCAGACGGTTGGAGGTTAAAAATTACTTGTAAAAAAAAAATAATTTTACTAAAGTACTTATTCGGGATATAATAATTGCGGCCCCATAATAAATTCTTGTTGGGTTGAGAGACGCTTCGATGGTGAGTGAGTAGTTATGATTTACAAACTTTTCACGATAGTTGATTATGACCTTGAATTTCTGGAAGGATTATAGATTTACAATAATGCTGCTCTTATTTTAAGGCCTTAAAATAAATGTATCAATAAAAGATACAGATCTCATTCACTGCAGGTATAATTATAAACTTAATAGGAGTAAATCTTTTTTCTCTCAAGTTGATCACCTGTGGTGGTGATGAATACCTATGGTGAAGATGAACAGCTGTGGTGGTGATGAACATCTTTGGTGGCGATGAACACTTCTGGTGGCGATGAACGCCCGTGGAGATGATGAACATTTGTGGTGGTGATGAACACCTGAGTTAGTGATGAACACCTGAGGTGGTAGTAAGTACTTTTGGTGGTGATGAACACCTGTGATGGTGATGAATAACTTTGGTGGTGATGAATACTTGCGGTGGTGATGAATATCTGTAACAGTGATTAACACCTGTGGGGTGATAAACAACTGCAATGGTGATAAACATCTAAGGTGGCGATGAACACTTTGGTAGTGATGAACACCTGAGGTGGCGATGAACACCTAAAGTGGTGAAGAACACCTGAGGCAGTGATGAACACTTGTAATGGTGATGAGCACCTGAGGTGGTGATGAACACTTGAGGCAGTGATGAACAACTGAGGTGGTGATGAACACTTGAGGCAGTGATGAACAACTGAGGTGGTGATGAACACTTGAGGTAGTGATGAACACTTGTGATGGTGATGAACACTTGAGGTGATGATGAACACCTGAAGTGGTAATGAACACTTATGGAAGTGATGAACACCTGAGTTAGTGATGAACACCTGAGATAGTGATGAACACTTGAGGTACTGATGAACACTTGTGATGTTAATGAACACCTGTTGTGATAATGAGCTCCTGAGGTAATGATGAACACCTGAGGTAAGGATGAACATGTAATGATTGTTTATCAGACCATAGCTTACAGCCCAGAGAAAAACAACTCATATAACAGTAAAGTAGAAGCGCAGGTGTACACCACGTAAGTTGACCCATCCTTCGTAATTAAGGTGAGATTAAGACCTGACCCAAAGGAGGTCGTGGTCACAAGGGGAACCAGAGTTCTCACCTCCACGTGATTAGTCAAACCGGCATCATGACCGTGTTAGCGCAAGAAACTACCCTCCAGCCTGCACCTCGCACCTGGGCAAACACAGCTGTCTCCATACACCCAGATTAGTGTTAATTTGTGACCGCATCTGCCGGCCTGATACCGCCAATATAAGGGACTGACAGCTCCTTCCCAGAGATAGACCACCCGCCAAGACCAAAGCTTCCATAAGAACATAAGAACATAAGAATGGAGGAAACTGCAGCGGGCCTATTGGCCCATACTGGGCAGTCCCGTTTACACCCAACCCCTATTGCTCATATGAGCATCCAACCTATGTTTGAAGCAATTCAGCGTATTCGAGTTAATGATGATATTTGGTAACTTGTTCCATTCATCCACTACTCTGTTTCCAAACCAGTGTTTACCTATTTCACGCCTAAATCTAAATTTGTCTAATTTAAAACCATTGTTACGAGTTCTCTCCTGGTTGGATAATTTGAGTACCTTTGTAATGTCCTCTTTGTTTAGCCCTGCCTTCCACTTATACACCTCTATCAGGTCGCCCCTCGCTCTACGTCTCTCAAGGGAGTGCAAATTAATATGCTTTAACCTGTCTCTATACACAAGGTTCCTAATGCCCGGGATTAGTCTTGTCATTCTCCGCTGAATTCTTTCCAAGGATTCTATATCCATTCTGTAATACGGTGACCAGAACTGAACTGCGTAATCCAGGTGTGGTCTCACAAGAGCAAGATACAGTTTTAGGATGACCTCGCTAGTCTTGTAACTAACACTCCTTTGTATGAACCCAAGTACTTTATTAGCCTTGTTACGAGCAAAAACACATTGTTTACTTGGCTTAAGGTTCCTACTTATCATTACTCCTAAATCTCTCTCGCAGTCGGATTTCTCTATGGCATCGTTGTTCATCTGGTATCTGGTTTCCCTGTTTACATCTCCTATACTGAGTACTTTACATTTGTCCACATTGAATTTCATCTGCCAATTTTCAGACCATTCGAAAAATTTGTTTAGATCTTCCTGTAGTTTTGCCGAGTCCTCGTCAGATTTGATAACACGTCCTATTTTAGTGTCATCAGCAAATTTACTTATGTTGCTGTCTATGCCGATATCTATGTCGTTTATGTATATAATAAACAATAATGGTCCAAGTACTGAGCCTTGGGGAACTCCACTTGTGACGTTGCTCCAATGGGACTTAGTGCCGTTAATGCTCACTCGCTGTTTCCTGTCCTGTAACCACGCCCTAATCCATTTAAGGATGTCACCTTTGATGCCATGAGCTTCTACCTTTCTAATTAGTCTTTCGTGGGGGACTCTGTCGAAGGCTTTGCTAAAGTCGAGATATACCACATCATAATTGTGCCCCTCGTCCACTGATTCGAAAACTGATGAAAAGAATGCTAATAGATTAGTTAGGCAAGAACGTCCTTTTGGGAAGCCATGCTGGGAATCATTGATCAATCCGTGCTTCTCCAGGTGATTTCGAATAGAGTTTGAAATGACTGCTTCCAGTAATTTGCCTACTATTGATGTTAGACTGATTGGGCGGTAGTTAGAGGATAGTGATCTATCCCCCTTCTTGAAAATCGGTATTACATTCGCTATCCTCCAGGATTCTGGTACTACACCTGTTTTTAAGGACATGTTAAACAACTTTGCTAAGGGCATACTAAGCTCTTCCTTACATTCCTTTAATACTCTGGCAAATATCTCATCGGGACCAGGTGACTTATTAGGCTTTAATTTGTCTATTTGCTTACTAACATCGTTACTAGTCACTACTATCTCACTTAATTTGTATCTAGAACAGCCCCTAAGGCGATAATGCAGCCTCACGTTTTACAAACAATAACCTCATAGTGACTGACATGATATTTTTCTACCTGCTTGGTTTGGTCTGGCAAAACTCATTATACCTCCCGCCAAGATCAAAGCTTCTATGCTAGGAGAAAAAACACATACACAGTGAGTGACAATAGTATGAGTTCAACTAGAATAGTTACTGAGCTAAAGATCCTACACATGTAGAACAGCATCTGAGAAAAAATAGCAAATCACATTTCACAAACAATAACAGAAGTTACATGGCCTTGCTAGTCCATGTCAAAATAATGATTAGCCCCAATCAGCAGTATGGCTACAACATTGCATTAGGTAGTACAAAACATTGATCATTGAAAAAGTGACTAATTTTTCATAAAAAAAACTTTCTCTGTGGTAAATGTTATCAGATGTAACAATGAGATACTTCAAAATACAAAAAATGCGCCTTTCGCATGTTAGGGTGGGTTTTTTTTAAAGCATTATATATAAAACAGCAATACAGTAGCGTGGCCCAGATTGGCTCACATTCTCCATCAGCTGGTATCATGGATACTGGCAGTACAGCAGCGGTGGTAGGTTGGTTCTTTTTATGATCCACCTCCTCATCATCGTCGACTTTCTTCTGATGTCTTTTCTGTTCACATTGCACGTTTCTCTTCAATACCGCACCAAGTACTTCCTCCTGGTTTATAAAGTATATTTCCTCTTGCATTAGTTACTATCATATTCCAGATGGGTTTTTTCTAATTCCATCTGAGTTTTCTCTACGTGTACAGCATTATTTTCAGACATATTCAAGATGCGTCCAGCCCCATCTGCGGTTCCTCTGTACAGCATCATTTTCCGACATATTCCAGATGTGTTTTTTGGTCAGTTCCATCTGCATTTCCTCTATGTGTAGAGCATCATTTTCCGCCAATCCGGCCGGGAGTAGCCGGTCTCACTGGGGTGGGTGCCATCACTCTGGACGACGTGTGGGGCAGGATCAGCATCCCGGTACCCGATCTCTGTACCAGAGCTGCACAGGCACTGGTCCGCCTTGTCCCATGCACCTGCAGCGGAAATCCCCTCCTTGGTTCGGCTGGCCACAATTTGATGTGTGGTGCTGCAGTGTCCGTCTCTTCACGGCCGCATTCCACACGTCTTAACTGCCTAAAGTAGAAAAATATGAAATATCCTTAATCCTAGACCAAGGGAGGACTTAAGACAAGTGTAGTGGTGTGTGGTGGGTGTAGTCGTGCATTCATCATGTTGCTTCTCCATGGCTCGTACGTGCTGTGGTTGGAGTCAATGCTTGGTCCATCGTCACCTCTTGATTGCAGCTGTTGTTGTAAGGCACTGTCATCCTGCCCGATCATTGCATACAGCTAAGGACATGCGACGTCAGGTCATGCCCAAGTGAGTTGATTATCTCCAACATTCGGCTGGCCATGGGGGCGGTACTGTGTGTGACAATTGACAGAGAAAGACAATCCTACAGGGATGAAGGATTAGTTGGAAGTGCATCCATAAAAAAAACATATTTACCTTATACATTACGTCAATGTTTGGCAATTATGGGTTCCATCTCGACAATGTTCTCATTAGGCTGGTATGGGGAGGGTAGCTCTGCTCACTACGGCTTAATACTATTTCTCAACATGTATCAAAGAGTACACTATAAATCATTCTAGCATAAAAATACACCAAGTGAAGCGCTGCAAGTATCACCATATCAAATTACACGAACAAACGATTTCCCAGCATAGCTTATGGAACAAAGCAAACTGGGGATTAGTGAGGTCATGTGGGGTATGGTGTGTTGGTCGAGGCTGGGCGGCAGGTGGGCAGATGCTATGGGTGGAGTGAAGCAGTCATGGAAAGGTGAGGCGGGTGAAGTGGGGGATTAGGACAGGGAGGAGGATGTAGGTTATGAGACATGTTAGGTTAAAACAGTTAGTATAGATACAGCTTCTATCACTAAAATACAATGGGTACATGTAGCACTGACCTACAATTAAAATGCACTAGGGATACTGAGAACGTTGCAAATCGCGAGGTGTAATGGCTAAGCGAGGAAGGGCGTGGGTTTACGTTAAGTACGCTGCCACCAGTGTAAGGAGGGTAACTCAGATAGAAATAATAGTAAGAGTTATTTAGTTGTAGGATAACTGTATTACATTCTTGGGGGAAGTTTCTAAACACCAATTCTAAGTACAGCTGTTTATTAGTTAACTGAATGGCATGGAAGCATTAATAGATCAATTTTTTACTTTACTAGACAATGACTCTCGGACACAAACAATGAAATAGATACACTTCCCACCGTAAGTAACTCACCCTACAGTATGGACCGCTCTGACAATGACTCATGTGTATTCTGAGGGAGGCCCAGCGCCTGGGGAATGTCTGCAGGTGCTGCTGGACTCTGTCTCCTGTGGAAGACTCTGCTAGCTGGGGACTCGGTGCTGGGAAGGGAAGTCCCCCTCCCGACCTCGACTAGTGATAAGCGTGATTCAGTCTGCCTCTGTGTTCTGACTCTCTCTGTCTGTCTCTGGGAAGGAGCTGTCGTCCCCTTATATTGGAGGTGTCAGGCCGGCAGATGTCGCCACTAATTAACACTAATCTGGGTGTGTCAAGACAGCTGTGTTTACCCAGGTGAGTGGTGGGGGCTGGAGGGTATCTCCTTGAGTTAACACCGTCATGATGCCTCATGATGCCGGTTTGACTAATCGCATGGCGGTGAGAACTCTGGTTCCCATTGTGACTGTGACCTTTGAGTCACGTCTTAATCTCATCTTAATTACGAACGATGGGTCAACTTACGTCGGTGTACACCTGCGCTTCTACTTTACTGCTATATGAGTTGTTCTTCTCTGGGCTGTAAGCTATGGTCTGATAAACAATCATTACACCTCCCGCTAAGACCAAAGATTCCATACCAGAGAACTGATGACACACATAGACAGTGATCATGGTAATATCATGTGCAGTATCTAGAATAGCCCCTGAGGCGATAATGCAGCCTTACGTCTTACAAACAATAACCTCATAGTTACTGATATGATGTTTTTCTACTGGCTTGGTTTGGTCTTACAAAACTCATTATAAACACCTGAGGTAGTGATGAACACCAGAGGTGATGATGAACACCTGAGGTGATGATAGATAACTAGATGGATACCACATTTATCTTTATGATGAACTAATGGAGGTACTATTTACATTACCAGTGTCGTGTGAAGGGTAATATAAGGTAACTGACATAGCTAATCTTTTTAGTGCCCGCACCCTTTCGAGTTCTCATAATATTTCCTCGTACTCCTTGTCAAAAATAAGTCTTAGAATTGAATTAGATTATTAGATTTATAACACTTCTTTATTTTCACAGCATAACCACAAAAAGAGGTGAAGTAGTACAACGGCACATTTACTAGTGGCTAAGAACTTATATTCAATCAATGATGCTGCCAATAACACTTACTAATTACTTACTAGTTACTAAGTAGGTATCAGTGCAAATATACATACCATACTACACATTGGCACAGTCTTAGTTATTCGTGGATCTTTTGTTCTTGCCTTTGATCGATGACGTTCGTGAATTGAGGTTCTTTCTTTGAAATTGCCGCACACATGTCATCACTTCGCTTTGATGTGCAGAAACGTTGAAAAACCTGCTTCCCACAAGTAGGTAGTAGCAAATGGTACGAGTCCGGGGAAATTTGGAAAAACAGTTGAACTAACCCATAATGAAATGATACTTGGTAGAAATAGAGAGAATACGTTTCTAAACGACATACCAAACACCCTGACCGATCGGAGGTGAGCTTTTGTCGCAAACTTGAAAAAAATAGCGGTCGTTCGCAGTTTCTCATGTTTTACTCCTTAATCGTGGATTTTTGAGAGATGACACTTTATAACAAAATAAAATAGCATACAATTCTGCAAATTTTGATATATTTAGCTTTTGCGTACGATTAATACTTCCGAAAAAAAATAATCTTCACTACTGGCAACACCCCTCGCTATTTTTACATCATCTAGTACCGTTTTCCACACCACCCATGAGGTTTTTTTTGTGGTATCCCTGTAGCCCTATTCTACGATTAGTGTTTTTATGACAGTTTCATTCTCTTTGCAACTTGTTCAGTACTACTGTAGTAGTTACACATGAAATTTGTGAGTCAGATTCAGTGCCGTTGTGATAATTAAGGTCAGTATCAAATGTGCATTCATTCCCAGGAGTATCATTTACATTATAATCTTCCACAGCAAAACTGTAATGCTTGTCACTACGCCAATATCAAGAATAGAGAGATCATCATCTATGGCATGTTCATCAAAATCAACGTCTTGGAAAGTAATGTTGTAGGGACCTACTGTTGGTACATTCTGTTCCTTGACAGTAACTGCAGATATTCGAGCATCTTTTGCCAGCTTTTTGCAGCTGCATCGTCCATCACAACTCATTTTGCATGTGCAAAATATTAGATTCAGAAGTGACTCAGGAGCTACTGCCTGAGGGGTTGGAATAGGGAGCAAATTATGATGAATTTTCCATCCCCAAGAGTCAGGTGGTAATAAATTACTTTGCCGCAACTGAATTTGATGGTAAACACGCAGAAAATGCATGCGTGCAGTTGCTGTTGTAGGCGGTAGTCATGCACGTTTTATTGCACTATTACTAAGACCAATTGCTTGAAGCGATACTGATTCAAAGAGGTTTCACTCTTAGGTGCCTCATATAGCGCAAGAACGAAAGGTTCTCCTACTCAAACAGTTTCATCTGGGGAGGCATTCTTTTCATTAAAAACGTGCAGGAGGGAACGTTTGTCACTACGTTATTATTACAAATTCAGATTTGTTTTTGTCCTTTTGAAATAAAGACGATCTTTATGGGTAGCCTGCAGTTCTGTGGAGGAGTACAGCTGATTACTAGTGTTACCTTTGCCTGGCTTAAAGAGAAATATGTTCCGGTGAGCAGAACTAGGAGATCTACATCTTCGCCTACAACTGCAACATATGCTGAGGAAGCAGATAACTGGATTGCAGTGTTAATGATGTGTATGTCAGCATCATCAGGAGCTTGGTGAACGGTTAGCCCCTGTTTTCTCATTTTCTACGATAACTGAGAAATAAATCTTGATTTATTTCTATCATTTGATAGAATATTTTCTTGATAAACATTGGTGATAGCCATTGATGCATAAACAATTGTGTAGGCAGATTTCCTTTTTAAACATTCTTTGCGTTCATTGAACTTTCGTCATACACATCAAAAATGACAACTGAGGTTGAACCATAATGCCTTTTTACATATGACACTTAAACTTCATAATCATTTTCATATGTGCCTTGTTTTGGCCACAAAACACGGTGTAATAGGAAGCCGCCGTCTATAACAAAAATGCAGCTGCCAATATCTAAGTTGCTTTCATCAGTAGTAGTGAAAGCATCAATAAGTGTTGATTTATTTGATTTCCGCATTCCAATTTCATCAAAGAGAGATGGTGGCATTGGCCACAACTCATATTGGAAGCAGTTAGAAAGATCTTCGTCACTTTTTGCACAACGGATAATCCTTTGGTAAAGTAAAGTGGTGTCAACATAAGTGAGTGTCTCATGAATTTTACAGCCAGATTGCATGGTGGTCACTGGGATTATTTTGACACTGCGTTTTAACTTCATGTCCTCAAAGTTGCTGTCAGTAATTGTCTTCGTTGATTTCATACCAATTTCATAACTATTGTGACAGTTTGTTGTTTCATCACCAGTTACACCTGTTGCAATAGACATTATCTCCTCCTGCCTTGGAAATGGTAGATGTGCCTGGAACCATGCTACAAACTTCTGCGGATCTTAGACTGTCTTAAATCGACATGCCGATTGCTTGTAACAGGTTTTGCTCCTTCTATCCATCTTGCTAATACCCCATCAGTGATTCCACATCCGTGGGTAATGCCACCTGAAGTCTTCATGGAACGCATTAATGTCTGTTCTATTGTTATATCAGTCCATAAATCACCCCAAGGCTTGTCCGTCCTTCTGACTGTAAAGTATTCTCCGCCAGCGAAGTGTGTGAACTCTTCGCACGTAATTTTATTTTTAAGCATGAACATATCCTGTAAATACAAATGGCTGTACTTGGCATATGATAAGTGTCCAGCTGCATGAAAAAAAAAGGTATATTATGCACGCATGTAAGATGTAGTTGCCAGTCACCCATTCTTTATGACTGAATAAATTTCCTGAGCAAGGTAACTAACTTAAAATACTCCATAGTCTCAACATGTTCATGAAATTTTCTTGCCACTTCCTTAACTTCCGATGAAGCACTTGCTGTTGGAAATAGATTGGAATTGCTTTCAAATGCTTGAAGCAGTTCTGTTATTTCTCTTGTTTCTGAAGCAGGTATTTCCACTTCTTCCAACAAAATGTGCGCTAAGGCTAGCTGTGTCAGCATGTGTGCCCGAAGTGCCCTGGCAAAGTTATGACCTGTCACCCTCTTATCAGTAGAGTTGAGTGCACAGCATGCATTCCATAGTTCTTTCAAGCCACTACCTGCCATGATATGACCTATGCAACCCATAAAGGACATCATCATGTGGAAACCTCCAAGTCTCAGTTTTACATTAGATAAGTCACGAGAAGATACTATCTCCTAAGCTTTAGCATATAAAGGCTGGTCGAAAGAAACAAAGTAACTGTTTTGATTGATATCCCGACATTTTTAGAGGCAAAATGTAGGACTGTGTATATTGCATCATAACTTCTGGCAGGCAAATTGATAAATGTAAAAATTTTACTTTCGATGTGTCATGGGGAAAAGATTGAGTGATTACTTCCATAAATCCGCTCCAACTAGGAAGATTCGGAATATGCAACCATTTCCTACATATCCATAAAATATCACATGTAGACAGCATCACTGTTTCCTCTGACAAAGGTCTCATGGTGTTAAGATCCTTGACGATGACATTTTTTAATCCTGAAATGCCTCTCTTGTGAAAAACCTGCACTGGAATGTGGTCATGGAAGCAAGAGCATCCGCTGAAGGAACAAACTTAAGCCTTTGTATTGCCTCAATTCTTGGCATCGATTTTGAAGTGGAACGTGCTATAGCCATCAATAGTTTGCACATCAAAATCAGCGTTGTCAAAAACAAATTGCGAGAAACCTCCTTCCATAACTTCTGGGGACTGTTGCATGACGGCCAAGGCTTTATACAGAGCTGTTTCTTTGTATGAGGCGCAAATACCCAGCCTCTACAAAATATACAACATCAACTTTGATTCATATTTCCTGTGTATATACACAGGAGACCAATATGAATCTGCGACAGGAAAGATCGTGGCCTAAAAGCAGAAATAATGTTGTGAGCTATGACATCACACTTTTTTTTTTTTAGTTATTCTGTATCCTTACTCTCTTTCCCCTTTACGATGACATCTTTCAGAAATGTTTGAAGGGACAGAGGAATCACTTTTCTTACATCATGCAGAAGGTCTGCTGGTGGTGGGTACTTATCATCCTCATACACCTGTGATCGTATAGCTTCCCTAATAATGGCTGCTGCTGTCCGAACTATTCTCAGAGGTTCTTCATTTTCATTTCTTTCCGTTGAAGAGTACCAGGAATCAGATAAAACTGTGTCACGAGTGTCACGAAAACAGACCACAGTAGGTTTATATGCAACATCAGAAATAATTATATTGTCACCATAGTTCTCTAGTAATTTCTTCTTAAATGTCTCTTCTGCCGACATATATTCGTCCATTAACTGCATTAATTCATGTAATGAAAATTGGAAGTCATTGCTGTCCTCAATGAAAGAACACACTCGGACAAATACTGATGCAAGGTTTTTCATCGGTGGTCGGCCTCTTTTCTTATTTGCTGGCACACTTTGCAAAAAGGATGCCATACAGTTTATATGATATACAGCTTCTTCAGCCACCAAGCAAAAGATACACCACATATTCGACTGCTTACTTCTTTTCCCCAAGAATCACCCCGTTCATTCGCTTTCACAAGAACCTTTTCTTTGAAGTCTAAAGTCCTAACACCCCAAATTTTTCGCCGCCTATGTACAGGTTTCTTCTTTTCTGAGTCTCTATTACATACTTCTGAACAAAAATGGCAGCATCTCCTGAAATCAAATGCAGAAATTGCAGATCTCAATTTTCCTTTTACTGGAGAAGCTGTCAAACTTTCATTTTCTCTAGTACCTTCCAATCGCTTGTTTAATTTGGCTTTAATTTTATCTTCCCTTGTGTATTCATTCCTACAGTTTCCATGTACTATTACTGTTTGCCTGTCTTTCCGCAGAATCTATTTCCCATCTTCTAATATTTCATTGGCTCTACTCATTGTAGGAAAACTTCTCTTGGCAGAGAATACATAGCCTGTGGAGAGGCTTACACCACATAACGTACACATTTCTTCCATTCTCAGTATATTTCAAGTTGTCTATATGTTTCACCGTGTATATATTATTTCACTTTGTAATTGTCTCAACATATCATTTAAGTAAGGTTGTCCATTTCAAATTAGTACTTGAAAATAGAAAAGCAAAACAGACATTATATTATATATTTTTTCCCACTGGAACATTAAACAATGTCAAAATTAGAGGAGGATTGTAGCTATTGTGGAAACAAATGTTTATTTTCTCGGTAAGGATTAATCCTACACAAAAGCTGAATAAAAAAAAAATATGTGCAAAAATTTACGCTATTTAATTTGTTATTATGTGCTATCTTCCTAAAATCAACGGTTATTGAGTAAAACATGAAAAACTGCAAACGGCTGCCATTTTTCAAGATGGCGGCAAAAGCTCAACTCGGATTGATCAGGATGTTTGGTTACAGTATGTTGTTTAGGAACGTATTCCCAATAATTCTACCAAGAATCATTTCATTATAAATTAGTTTAACATTTGGCGTAAAAATTGTCTAATTTCCCTGGACTATACGAGTACCTCCAGAGATTTCTTCGCCAACTGTGAGAACGTTTTTAGCTGAGCACACCAGAAGATGCCTAGCTGTATTGATTTAAACTCCATTCGGATAATAACAGTTGTGGCTATTTATGGTAAGGCAGTGGACAGTGAAATGCAAGTAGGATTTGTCCTGTTGGTAATGAATTTAACTAATTTATTTGTACCACGAAACCTTCACCTAGTACAGATTACTGAGAGTCTTTATTGATCCTAAGCATTATAAAGGTAAAATAAACATTTGTGTGTTTCCTCCCAGCCAACACCTGACCATGAGTCTCGCAGTACTGTACTTCAGGTTCAATCAAACATCTCACCCAGTTTGATCATCTCATTTGGTCGAAAGCAAAAATTCCTAAATAATGTTATCAGCATATAGAGCAGCCCCAGAGGTGAGTAAACTCAAACATTTAATAAAACCCAGATCGATGGAGGTCAGAAATTAATTAAAAACTACCAAGTTGGATCAACCATTGACGTAAGGTCTAATATATGCAACCCAGTAATAAATATGTAGAAGGCTGAGGGAGTATATATTTTTATACTTTACACGACAGCCATTTTTGGTCTGAAGTTTCAGAGAATAATTTAGATTTACAATGAAATTTATGGTATTTTGAAACATTCAATCATAAAAGATATCGACCAAGACAAATACAACTGAACTGAAAGTTTTTACAGACATGAATACCCTTGATAGTGATGTTTACCTCATATAATAATGAATACCTGTGATGGTGATGTTTACCTGAGATGATGATGAATACATGTGATATTGATGTTTACCTCAGATGATGATGAATAAATGTGATATTGATATTTACCTCAGATGATGATGAATACATGTGATATTGATGTTTACCTCAGATGATGATGAATACATGTGATATTGATGTTTACCTCAGATAATAATGAATACCTGTGATATTGATGTTTACCTCAGATGATGATGAATACATGTGATATTGATATTTACCTCAGATGATGATGAATACATGTGATATTGATGTTTACCTGAGATGATGATGAATACATGTGATATTGATGTTTACCTCAGATGATGACGAATACATGTGATATTGAAGGTTTACCTCAGATGATGATGAATACATGTGATATTGATGTTTACCTCAGATGATGATGAATACATGTGATATTGATGTTTACCTCAGATGATGATGAATACATGTGATATTGATGTTTACCTCAGATGATGACGAATACATGTGATATTGAAGGTTTACCTCAGATGATGATGAATACATGTGATATTGATGTTTACCTCAGATGATGATGAATAAATGTGATATTGATATTTACCTCAGATGATGATGAATACATGTGATATTGATGTCTACCTCAGATGATGATGAATACATGTGATATTGATGTTTACCTCAGATAATAATGAATACCTGTGATATTGATGTTTACCTCAGATGATGATGAATACATGTGATATTGATGTTTACCTCAGATGATGATGAATACATGTGATATTGATGATTACTTGAGATGATGATGAATACATGTGATATTGATGTTTACCTCAGATGATGATGAATACATGTGATATTATTGCTTACCTCAGATGATGACGAATACATGTGATATTGATGTTTACCTCAGATGATGACGAATACATGTGATATTGATGTTTACCTCAGATGATGATGAATACATGTGATATTGATGTTTACCTGAGATGATGATGAATACATGTGATATTGATGTTTACCTCAGATGATGACGAATACATGTGATATTGAAGGTTTACCTCAGATGATGATGAATACATGTGATATTGATGTTTACCTCAGATGATGATGAATACATGTGATATTGATGTTTACCTCTGATGATGACGAATACATGTGATATTGATGTTTACCTCAGATGATGATGAATACATGTGATATTGATGTTTACCTTAGATGATGATGAATACATGTGATCATAATGTTTACCTCAGATGATGGTGAATGCTTGTGAAATTGATGTTTACCTGAGATGATGATGAATACATGTGATATTGATGTTTACCTCAGATGATGATGAATACATGTGATATAGATGTTTACCTCAGATGATGAGGAATACATGTGATATTGATGTTTACCTCAGATGATGATGAATACATGTGATATTGATGCTTACCTCACATGGTGATGAATACATGTGATATTGGTGTTTACCTCAGATGATGATAAATACATGTGATAATGATGTTCACCTCAGATGATGATGATTACATGTGATATTGATGTTTACGTCAGATGATGATGAATACATGTGATATTGATGTTTACCTCAGATGATGATGAATACATGTGATATTGATGTTTACGTCAGATGATGATGAATACATGTGATATTGATGTTTACCTTAGATGATGATGAATACATGAGATATTGATGTTTACCTCAGATGATGATGAATACATGTCATATTGACGTTTACCTCAGATGATGATGAATACATGTGATATTGATGTTTGCCTCAAATGATGATGAATACATGTGATATTGATGTTTACCTTAGATGATGATGAATACATGTGATATTGATGTTTACCTCAGATGATGATGAATACATGTGATATTGATGTTTACCTGAGATGATGATGAATATTTGTGATATTGATGTTTACCTGAGATGATGATGAATACATGTGATATTGATGTTTACCTCAGATGATGATGAATACATGTGATATTGATGTTTACCTTAGATGATCATGAATATTTGTGATATTGATGTTTACCTCAGATGATGATGAATACATGTGATATTGATGTTTACCTCAGATGATGATGAATACATGTGATATTGATGTTTACCTGAGATGATGATGAATACCTGTGATATTGATGTTTACCTTAGATGATGATGAATACATGTGATATTGGTGTTTACCTCAGATGATGATAAATACATGTGATATTGATGTTTACCTCAAATGATGATGAATACATGTGATCATGATGTTTACCTCAGATGATGATGAATGCATGTGACATTGATGTTTACCTGAGATGATGATGAATACATGTGATATTGATGTTTACCTCAGATATTGATGAATACATGTGATATTGATGTTTACCTGAGATGATGATGAATACATGTGATATTGATGTTTACCTCAGATGATGATGAATACATGTGATATTGATGTTTACCTCAGATGATGATGAATACATGTGATATTGATGTTTACCTGAGATGATGATGAATACGTGTGATATTGATGTTTACGTCAGATGATGATGAATACATGTGATATTGATGTTTACCTGAGAGGCTGATCAATACATGTGATATTGATCTTTACCTCAGATGATGATGAATACATGTGATATTGATGTTTACCTCAGATGATGATGAATACATGTGATATTGATATTTACCTTAGATGATGATGAATACATGTGATATTGATGTTTACATTAGATGATGATGAATACATGTGATATTGATGTTTACCTCAGATGATGATGAATATTTGTGATATTGATGTTTACCTCAGATGATGATGAATACATGTGATATTGATGTTTGCTTCAGATGATGATGAATACATGTGATATTGATGTTTACCTCAGATGTTGATGAATACATGTGATATTGATGTTTGCTTCAGATGATGATGAATACATATGATATTGATGTTTACATTAGATGATGATGAATACATGTGATATTGATGTTTACCTCAGATGATGATGAATACATGTGATATTGATGTTTACCTCAGATGATGATGAATACATGTGATATTGATGTTTACCTCAGATGATGATGAATACATGTGATATTGATGTTTACCTCAGATGATGATGAATATTTGTGATATTGATGTTTACCTCAGATGATGATGAATACATGTGATATTGATGTTTACCTTAGATGATGATGAATACATGTGATATTGATGTTTACCTCAGATGATGATGAATACATGTGATATTGATGTTTACCTCAGATGATGATGAATACATGAGATATTGCTATTTACCAAAGATGATGATGAATACATGTGATTTTGATGTTTACCTAAGATGATGATGAATACATGTGATATTGATGTTTACCTCAGATGATGATGAATACATGTGATATTGATGTTTACCTCAGATGATGATGAATACATGTGATATTGATGTTTACATGAGATGATGATGAATACATGTGATATTGATGTTTACCTGAGATGATGATGAATTCATGTGATATTGATGTTTACCTGAGATGATGATGAATACATGTGATATTGATGTTTACCTCAGATGATGATGAATACATGTGATATTGATGTTTACCTCAGATGATGACGAATGCCTGTGATAATGACGTACACTTGTATGGTGATGAACACCTGGTGTACCAATTTTTTGGGACAGTGATGGATAAACTGGAGGCAGGTTATGCCTTTGGCATACTATTTAATTTTTCACATTTAATTGTCTTTTCGTTATGGTTCATATACACTGGATACTATGCACCTTTTAGTGGGCACCAGGGAATATTATTCATGATCATTTGATAATGTCCACTGTTTTTTTTATGTTAGATTATCTATATTGTGGGTACTGAGAGTTTTTTTTTATGAAGAAGAGTCTACCATGATAATGTGGAGCCTGTTAGGAGTTGCATTTACTTCACGGTGGAGTTAAATAAACAGTTGCCTTCAAGAGAGCTCAGGGTGCCTTCATGAGAGCTCAGTCTCTCAACTGGCTCAGCCTTGTTAATATTGTTATTATTATCCACTCTATATCTGTATTTTTCTGCCTAAATAAACTGTTTCAATATCAATATCAATAAATCAATGCCAAAATATATCAATAGGTCAGGGGAGGTGGTATAACACACAGACCTCTTTAGCAGCAAAACACTATATAGATGACAGAGACGGTATAGGTGGTACAAATATTATTAATGGTTCAGAAAAGCGTGTAAAGGGCCGAAAAACGCTGATCAGATTATATATGTAGCAAGGGAGTAGAACTTGGATAAGAGGCATTACTTCGCCTCCGAATGGGTCTGTGAGATATTAGAATGACCCTGTCTGTATATCTGTTTATCTGTTTCCGCACCATTACCGTTAATGTAATCAAGCATTTCTCAGACATGCAAGCACCAAATATGACTCACTGTTATGAATGAAATTAACTTTTTGGGAAGGTCAAAGTTCAAAAGAAAAATTATAATAGTTCTGAGAGAATTACTGTAGAAGGATGGAACTCGTCGACGAAAGGCACATCAGAATGATTAAGTTTTCTCTGTGATGTCACGTTTCTCCATGGAATTACGCTGAAGATTCTTCGATAATAATGACATGAAGGTCGTCTACTTCACCGATGAAATACAAAACATAAATGATATGAAGGATAAAATTTTAATATATATTTATCTCATTACAGGCACGTTTGAGGTTCCTAATGTCCTCTTTAGAGACTTCTTCTTAAAGTGAATTCCACAATTTGACAGTATGCAACACGGATGATCATGATACTGAGACTTATTATATCCTGTATGGCCAGAGATAGCATGTGTCTGTGCACCATTATATGTATTTGTAGTATTTACAGTCTGTTAAGAAGGAAAAAAAGGAAGTTGATGACCACATTTGCAGTAGACTTATAAAATATGACACAGAAGAAATATTTTATGTAAACAGCGGGTACAGCAGCGAGGCAGAATTAAATCCTTTATCCGGAAGGCGCAGATGAATAATTACTGTAGAATCCCAAACAGTGAAACAATACTCTAGAAATGGTAAAAGAAATGCTCCGAAATGCGTCACATTAATTTGAATGCCCATTATAAATAAATTATCTTTAACAAGAATTCCCCGTCTACGAACGTGAGGAGCTGTGGTTCCTTGAGACCCTTGAGAAGTTCCAAGATGATGTGTAATGTTCTTAGATGATTTAAGCACTCATTATAAGTGAAATGTCCATTGACTATTAACAGAGTAGAGTGCATGAGACTGACAAGAACTCTTCTGGGTATGTAGACTCTTTCAATTTTCTGGAAATGTCTCCGAGTGTATGCTGCTATCCTTGGGTCACGAAGAGGTAAAGTACACATATTTGAAGTGTTTGATAATATTATATTTACCGCTCAGAACCCTACACTCTTCTCCCGGAGCAGTACAGAGTTCTATAGGATGGGCTTAGTTCATAGGCTCGTAAATCTTCTTTGGTAGTGGCAGGGAATTACTTTTTTTTTTTTTTTTTACGGGGATTAGCCCACCCGGGCACAGGTCAGTGACCCATATCGGGGCCTGGGGGGAGAAAATGTAATGATGATGATGATGATGATGATAATAATAATAATAATAATAATAATAAAAATAATAAAAATAATAATAATAATAATAATAATAATAATAATAATAATAATAATATAATAATAATAATAATAATAGTAATAATAAAAATAAAGAATCTTAAAGTAAAAAAGATATCAAAAGGGAGAAACAATATATGTATGTTGTGTTGTTAATAGCAAGATAAACAATTGAGACCCTGCAATTATGTGTAAATGAGGCAGTAAGTTAGATCAGCAACCTGAGACTTGGTCACAATTTTCGCGATGCCGTATGGCAGCAGGGTCTACCATCAGACAACACATTATGCTTCCAATATCTTTCCAGGCGGTAGTACCTCCCTGTTTGGTAGCTACCTACTACCTACTACCTGAATGGCGATGGTAATGAATGCGTTTAGCATTGTGAGCTGTGTACGTTTTAGGTCACTTTATTATGAGAAGTGGCCGAGTGCCCTGTGACGATGCAGAGCTTCCTGGGGCACAGTGGAGCTCCAAGAATTTATGATGATCCCTTAGAGTTTGACAAATCTCCTCAAAACGGTATAAGTAGTTCAGAAGGTGTGTAATTACTACTTTTTATAGTGTGCGAGGACGGGCAGAGGTACCGGACAGTGTGTGTTTCCCGGGCGCTACCAGTTCATCCACCTGTAACTGGGTCCTCAGTTTAAAGGGCTGCCGCCCTGTGTACCGAAGGCTTAGTATACAGTGTACTGGAACCACACTGTCCTTATAGGGCAGTCATGCCTATGGGACCTACTTTTACTTTCACGGTCTCCTAAGTACTATACAAATCTCGGGCTGTATGTAACTTTTTGGGAAATAAATACCAATTTTTTTTTAAATTTTAAGTTTAATTTGACATTATATTGAGAATATCTAGATGATCAAGAATTTCATTAAGCTTTAGGCCTGTAGGGCACCATATTATGTCCAGGGTGTTGTAAAATCTCCAAGAGCTTGTGGTAAATTTTTCTGTCGGTGACACAAACTTCTAGTAATATATAAAGTTTTCTGATGTGGTGTTGAAGTTTCAGGAGACAATGGGACCCCCACCAAGTGTAACATTCCCTGGGGGTAAGTGAGGTAGCATGGTGTTCCTAACCTGCCGTGGATTATGGTGAAGAATTTCTGAGGTAGTTGGGTCTGTTATGATTTATACACGGAGGCCTCATAAGTGTTGTGGAATGATGAAATGGGTTTCAGTTCTAATAGACCAAATCCTAAAGGGCCCCAGTCTCAATGCTTCCGTCAAAATGAACCATTATGCGACCCAAGCCATTATATTATTTCAAGCTGAGCTGGAACATGTTTGGATCTGGATAATTTGTCCAACAACCTATAGAACTACTTTATTATACAGTGTGAAGCACCTGTATACTGACATGGACCCTTTTATTATGTTTGCAAGTGTTGTAAAGACTCCTCATCAACATTCTTCAAGCGTTATCTAGAGGTAATATAAAGTTTCTTTTGGTGATGAGGAATATCTATAAAATGATATTCTCTCTTAATGATGTGGCGATTTTTATTTGAAAATTTATTCTTTCAACATGATGTTAAGTTTATTTTGATTATGCACAACCCCCCAAAAATTGTGTGTAAGTTCCCTCTGATGTTATTCCTTAATATGTTACCTCCTGTCTAATATCTTTGAGTCTGCTAGAGGGGTGCAGAGTACCTCACAGTCTCCTCCTTGGGATTTAGGTTCATACAGGATCACACAATCTGCAGTGGTGCTGGAGGATACCTACGGTAGCGAAGGACTGAGTTAGAAAAAAAAAGTCTTCTGAGACGATTATGCAATGTCTCAGGTAGGTATCAAGTCCTTCCTAATGATATCGAATCCCCAAAGTATTGTTATATTCCAAGATGATGAGGTTCCCTCCAGTATGATGTACACTGCTCCAAAACAATGTAGATTCCTTCAGCATAATGTGGAATCTCCCGAAAGAATGTACAGTTCCCAAAGGCAACAGAGAGGGCCTTCATTACGACGCAGAACGCCCGTGGGTGCTAAACAGTCTGGAGGGTAGGTGTGTGAGAGTCAGAGACTCGCCCAGCTGACGGCAGGGTCGAGGCAGCGCCGCAGGGGAAGCTTTCATCATCCACGGACACAGTTGAGCGGCGACGCCCTTGGTCAAGCTCACTACAGAGTGGTTTTTAAGGAAATCTCTCCAGCTATCACCGACCTTCAAGGGGTGAGCACAAGAAAACTACGACGTGATACTGTTGTTGTTGAGTGACCCACTGAGTGAGCATTTGTGCGGGTATGGCTCTCTCTCTCTCTCTCTCTCTCTCTCTCTCTCTCTCTTTCTCTCGGTCATTGTTTCCCTTTCTTTCTTTATTTTTTGCTCTCTCTTTCTCTCTCTTCCTGCCGCTCTTATTCGCTTTACCAATCTATCTCTTCCTTCTCTGTCTATCTTATTTCTTCTTTTATTTCTTTCTCTGGCAATGTCTGTATATATGTGTAAATACGCGTTTGTTTTGAAACAAAAATGCCAATTTACTCTCGATGACTTTCAATTTCTCTTGACCAAAAAGCGATCAACTGAGACCAGTGTTATTCACCAGTAAAGGAAAAGAGAGAAAGAAAGGAATGAGACTGAGAGAGATACACACAGCAGTCATGCAGTAAAACAAGTGGTAACACAGACATACAGGCAGACACAGGAATAAAGAGATACTATAGATAGAAAGAGATAACCAAAACAGAACATGGATACACACAGAGAGAGAGAGAGAGAGAGAGAGAGAGAGAGAGAGAGAGAGAGCTGTTTAAACCACAACACAGTTTCTTCAAGTATATTGTCAGAGCTCCACGAACTGATTCAAACCCCTCTACCAGAGTGACACTGAAGAGACTTAACAACACAAAGGAAAAATAAAGATTTCTTCATAGTGTAAACTTAACAGAAGTTTATGTTTAATACAAGAAGCAATTCTAAAACTAAAAAAAATTACTTTTGTTAGACATCGTTGCTGTGCTAGTAAATTATCATCTTCATCGAATATAAGTTGCTCAAATAACCACACTTTAAAACTTGCTAATTTTCGTTATGGTTTATACAATGAACCTCCAACTAACAGACTTCAAACTGTCGGAAAAAGAGCTTATGGATTTCACTCTCCATATAGTCCGTTATTTTAATGTTTCACTGTTTACATAGCAATTCTTCGTACAACTGATGATATATGGGTGTATCAACTGCCTAGACCGCTCACAGCAGAGTCATTATTTCTAATATTGTCGCCATTTGTTACGAGTTGGGGATTTAGAATATAGTTAAAAGTCTACCCAGATCCCAACAGGCAACAACAAAAAAAAAACAAAGACAATCGGACTATAAAAGGGTAGACAAAGGATGCGAGTTTTTGTTGTGTATAATAAAGTACCATAAATTCCTAAACAAATTTTCAGCTTTCTATAATTTACCCTTAACCATACTTAACCTAAACATTAACAGTATATACATATTCATACAACATACAATAATTTGAAGCAAGGTGGAGGCGGGGAGGCAATATAAGATTACAAATACTTAAGTGCGGAGCTGAGATGGCTGACTAGTAAGGCTGAGTATTGTAGAAGACGGTAGGTAGTCACTGTGCCGTAGGTTTCCAGGATAGGTGATCCTGTGGTCACTTCCCAGAGTGAACTCAACTCTCATCAAACTCGAGCTGATGAAGAAGACTCGTAGGAGGTGACGCAACAACCAGGATATAGAGAAGGGAAACCCCGGAGTGGTAACCAAGACTAGTCATACTCGTGTTTCGTCCCTAGATGGCGTTGCTCGTGGCGCTGGGTAGGTAGATCATGACAATTGGTGGCGTGGTTTGTAACACAACACACTCGTCAGGTGAGGGAGCAGGTGTAGCTCGGTCACCCAGCAGGACTGACGCACAGTAGTCCGGTCCAAGGTGAACATAAGAACATAAGAAAATAAGGAGTCTGCAATAGGCCGGTTGGCCTGTGCATGGCAGCTCCTGTCGAGAGTTACTACCACTCTCTATCATCCATGAATCTATCTAGCCTCCTTTTGAAACTTTCCAGAGTTCCCGCACTTACTACAAAGTTGCTAAGCTTGTTCCACTCGTCCACCACCCTATTTGTGAACCAGTTTCTTCCTATCTCCCTCCTAAACCTAAACTTATCCAACTTGAATCCGTTGCTCCGAGTCCTATCCTGCTCGGATATTATAAGAACTTTATCTATATCCCCTTTATTGATTCCTTTCACCCACTTAAATACTTCTATCATATCTCCCCGCACTCTTCGTCTTTCTAGGGAATGCAAGTTAAGTTTCTTTAGCCTATCCTGATATGGAAGGTTTCTAAGTCCCGGAATCATTTTTGTCAGTCTTCGCTGCACCGACTCTAGTGAATTTATATCCATTCTATAATAGGGGCACCAGAACTGAACCGCATAATCGAGGTGCGGCCTGACTAGGGCAAGATATAGTTGCAATAAGACCTCTGCACTCTTGTTACTTACACTTCTAGATATAAAACCCAATACTCTGTTTGCCTTATTTCGAACATTAACGCACTGTTTTCTAGGCCGTAGGTCCGGGCTTACAAGTACCCCTAGGTTGATGTTGTTAAGGCTGTATACATTATAAGTATTTGTTCTTCCAACATCTAGTACGCTGCACTTGCTGGTGTTGAATTTCATTTGCCATTTCTCAGACCACCCCTGCAGTTTATTTTGATCCTCCTGTAATGCATTTGCATCCTGCCCTGAATTAATTTGCCGCCCTATTTTGGTGTCATCCGCAAACTTGCTTATGTCACTGCTGATCCTAGTATCTAGATCGTTTATGTAGATTATGAACAAGAGTGGGCCTAGTACTGACCCCTGGGGAACCCCACTGGTTACACGGCCCCACTCAGATTTAACACCATCTACGCTGACCCTCTGCGTTCTATCGGTGAGCCATGATTTTATCCAATTTAAAGCTTTCCCCTCGATACCATGAGCCTTAATTTTTCTCAGAAGCCTCTGAAGCGGTTCTCTGTCAAATGCTTTGCTAAAGTCTAAGTAAATAACATCGTAATTTTCGTCATTATATACTACCTCGAAGACTTTCCTAAAAAACGTTAGCAGATTTGTTAGACAAGATTTTCCCTTTCTAAACCCATGTTGAGAGTTGTAGATTAATTTGCTTTTCTCTAGATGCGATCGGATGCTATCTGCTATAATTGATTCAAGAAATTTCCTCACTACTGACGTCAAACTGATCGGCCGGTAATTTGACGCTGATGCTCTGTCTCCCTTTTTGAATATGGGTACTACATTTGCCTGTTTCCACAATTCTGGCACAACTCCAGTGTCTAATGATTTTGTAAATAAGTTTACAAGGGGTCCGCTAATCTGTTCCCTACACTCTTTCAAGACTCGAGGGAAAATTTCATCCGGCCCTGGGGATTTTGTTTCCCATAGTTTATTTATCTTCTTAAGAGCATCCTCTTTTCTGATAGTGATATTCTTTAATTTCTCTTCTTCCTTTCCCTTAAATATCAGTTCCACCTCTGGAATTTCATCTCAAATTTCTTCTGTGAAAACTGATAAGAAGTAGCTGTTCAATGCTTTGCTTATTTCCTCACTGCCATTTATCACTTCTCCCCTCCCTGACTTTAAAGGCCCAACTTTGTCCTTGACCTTTGTCCTATATACCTGGAAAAATCCCTTGGGATTCGCCTTGGATTCTCTTGCTATTTTGATTTCATAGTCTCTCTTTACTTTCCTTACATTTTTCTTAACATTCCTAGATAGTTCATTATACCTGTTTCTGAGCTGCTCCTCCCCTCCCTTTAATTTCTTATATAATCCTTTATTTATTCCTATGTCATGTTTCATACATAACATAAAATGCTAGTGACAGGGGGGAAGGAGGTTCAGGGGACGGATAAAGGGAGGATTGAAGTGAATTTTAGGAGGAGAGAATAGGTGCAGTGGCTTAACACTGCTTGCGTGAGGGAGTTTAAGTTGGAGGCAGCAGAAACTCGCCTGGACGCTGCGAGGAGGCAGCAAGACAGAGTCAGGTTAGCGTCAGGTCAAGCGTCAGGTGCGTGTTGGGTTGGGCCATGGTTTCTCAGTGCTTGGTCGGCTTGATTGTGTGTGTTGTTTTCTTGTTTGGAGGAAATGTCATGGTCTTCTGTCTTGGTATTCTTCTTAGCTTGAAGTTGATTTTCTTCTAACTCTCCTCCTCTTCTTGCTCTCTTGAAGTGTCCATTCATTCGTGTTTGGGTCTTGGGGAAAGTGTTAAATTGGATTTGGGAAAGTTTTAAATTGGATAAAATCATGGCTCACCGATAGAACGCAGAGGGTCAGCGTAGATGGTGTTAAATATGAGTGGGGCCGTGTAACCAGTGAGGTTCCCCAGGGGTCAGTACTAGGCCCACTTTTGTTCATAATCTACATAAACGATCTAGATACTGGGATCAGCAGTGACATAAGCAAGTTTGCGGATGACACCAAAATAGGGCGGCAAATTAATTCAGGGCAGGATGCAAATGCATTACAGGAGGATCAAAATAAACTGCAGGGGTGGTCTGAGAAATGACAAATGAAATTCAACACCAGCAAGTGCAGCGTACTTAATATTGGAAGAACAAATACTTATAATGTATACAGCCTTAACAACATCAACCTAGAGAAGTTGACTTGTGAAAGAGACCTAGGGGTACTTGTAAGCCCGGACCTACGGCCTAGAAAACAGTGCGTTAATGTTCGAAATAAGGCAAACAGAGTATTGGGTTTTATATCTAGAAGTGTAAGTAACAAGAGTGCAGAGGTCTTATTGCAACTATATCTTGCGCTAGTCAGGCCGCATCTCGATTATGAGGTTCAGTTCTGGTGCCCCTATTATAGAATGGATATAAATTCACAAGAGTCGGTGCAGCGAAGAATGACAATAATGATTCTGGGACTTAGAAACCTTCCATATCAGGATAGGTTAAAGAAACTTAACTTGCATTCCCTAGAAAGACGAAGAGTGCGGGGAGATGTGATAGAAGTATTTAAGTGGGTGAAAGGAATCAATAAAGGGGATATAGATAAAGTTCTTATAATATCCGAGCAGGATAGTGATGGTTACAAGTGTTCCTTGAAGAACGCAGTGATGCGTAGGGAAACACTGGGTAACACTGAAGTCCGTTTATTATGGATGAGAGAAATACAAGTGGTGACTAGCATGTGCCATGCATGGCTCACACAATCAGACTGAGACTGCCTTGCCATACGGCAGCCTCGGGGCAATGTTGCCACATAACACGTGCAATGCTGCCACGTAATTATATACATAGGTGCTACTCGGCACAGTAGCTTATTTACAAGGTTGCTACTCGGCACAGTAGCTTAGATGCATAACCTACATCTCCCTCCCCCCTCACGCTCATAGTCTTTGTCTTGAGCGGACTTCTTACTCCTAAGTCGCTCCGAGCGTCGAGGTGCACTGTGGGGCGGATCCTAGTGAGGTGTAGGTGACTCGTCCTCGGTCAGGGGGCCAGCAGCAGGGGGTGGGACTGGCCGGAGGAAGCGGCGGTTCCTCCACCAGACACGGCCGCTCGGCATCCTGACCTTGTAGTCCCGCGACCGGCCGACGCCCATCACTATGCCCACCTTGTCCCAACGTGTCGTCGTCGGGTCCTGGACGCGGACAAGGGCACCAATCTCCAGTGGCTGAAGAGGGCGGGCACGGTCGTCACACCGAGCCTTGGCGTCCTGGGCACGTGAAGCGGAGCGGCGGTCACAGCTCTCGGCTTTGGTCTGCCAGTCCTTTCGCAAAGGCCTTGGCGTGTGTAGGAACGCAAGAGTGGAGAGGGTGACCATACAGGATCTGGGAAGGGGAGCGTCCTGTGTGGGTGGGAGTGGATGCGGGTTCTAGGCAGCTCTGTGTGGCAGCGCCAGGCGCGTCGCTCGTCGACTCACGCACCCTGCTGGCGGTGTAACGAGCAGCTGGGATCTGCTTGGGAAAGTCTCTGGGTACCACGCATAACTCCTTGAGGTGCTCCTACGACAACA
This sequence comes from Homarus gammarus, assembly GCA_958450375.1. Classification (NCBI taxonomy): domain Eukaryota; kingdom Metazoa; phylum Arthropoda; class Malacostraca; order Decapoda; family Nephropidae; genus Homarus; species Homarus gammarus. The sequence continues at coordinate 290,188 of CAUDMG010002141.1, forward strand.
AGGGTGTAGCGAGAGTAGGCTGCACGTCGATCCATCCGTGACACGACCTGTCGCCGTAAGTGATCTCCGCTTGAAAGGAGCCCACAGCGTCCGGCATCTGGGAACCGTCCGCATTGTAGTACAGCAGCTGCGGCGGTGGTCCCAGGTCACGTTTGGTGAGGCCCAGTTTCTGGAGGTGCTTCAACCCAATCACCGTAGTATCAGCGCCGGTGTCCGGTATCACCTCGAAGTGACCTGACACATCACCGTGTGTGACGGCGACGCGGATGGTGGGGGAAGGGGTAGCCCTGGGGCGTGTAGTCAATTCCACCCTCCTGATGTGACTCCGCTGCTGCTTGGGGCTGCGTGGGCCATCTGGAGGGGGCTGCGTGCGAACCACCCTGAGGGAAGTGCGCTGCTTTCCTCCTCGTCTCGGGCTTTTGGGCTTGGGTTGGTGGCAGCACTTGTCGTAGTGTCCATAGGGACCGCAGGCCTGACACTTGCGGCCTTGTGCAGGGCACCTGCCTGTGTTAGACCAGTGGCCCCTATGGTCACATCCACGACACAGTGCGTCGGCGGCCGGGCATGTCTTGGGGCTGTGCTGCTTTCCACAGCTGCCACAGGAAGCACTAGGCAGAGGCGTGGAAGAACGTGTGGCAGCCTTCGCGTTGTTGGCCGCCTTCTTACCCTTCTTGTATTGTGAGATAGCTCTCACAGCAGGTGGGGCCCGTAAGGCAGAGGTGGCGGACTTGGTGGCCTCGTACGACCGACATTCAGTCACTACCACCTGGAGTGTGGAGGAAGCGTCCAGGGGGATGAGTCGCTGCACCAACTCTTCGTGCCTGACACCTGTCAAAATCCCGTGCTTGATCCAGGCTTCCTCACATTCCCGGCTGTGCGCCTTGCAGACCTCGATCTCCTCTAACAAACTCTTCAAGCGTACAAAAAAGTCGTCAAAGGATTCATTCTCCGCCTGCTTGCAGCTGGTGAAGGCGCGGCGACACAAAGCCTCGTTATTCCGTCCCTTAACATGCTCCTGTAAAAGGTCGAGCACATCCGTCACTGAAGATGTAGAATCGGGAGGCACTTGCAACGTGTGCTCCAAAACTCTCTGGGTCTCCAGCGACAAACACATCCGCAGTTGGATGAGCTGTTTGTTTGGAGGCATGCTGTCAAGGTCCACCATCGTGGAGTAATCTGTCCAACACCGCCTCCACTCACGAAAAAGCTGAAACGTGACGTCTGGTGAGAGGGCGGGTGGGGGTTGAACAGATGCCTTGGGAGCTGTTTGTTTGGAGGCAAGAGTACCTGGAGGACGCTGGTGTGGTGGAGGAGGGAGTGTACTGGCGCCTTGAAGCGCGCTACCTGCGAGTGAGGGAGGATGGGTTAGCGCCAGGGTCGCCAATAGTGCCTCAAAACGCAACTTTTCCTCCTCTCTTCGTGTCTCCTCCCTCTGAAGTTCCATCTCTCTACGTCGCTCGTCCCGGTCGTCCATCCACCTCAGAATTGTGGCAATGTCCGTCACTGGAGGTGGAGGATGAGAGTCTGCACCCGGTGGAGGAGAAGGTGGTGGGGAGTCGTGTCTCCCATCTTGACGTTGTCCCTTCTTACCGCTCATCTTTGTGTGTGCGTGGACTGCACTGTTTAGTATATAAAGTGGCGCCTCAACAGCTCGAACCACATATATATGACATAAACAGCGCAGAAATAACACATATAGTCCACTGTTCTGTCCGTGAGTGAGTGCGTGCGTGTGTGTGTGTGTGTGTGTGTGTGTCTCAGAGAGCACTTCGTGGTGGCCTTAATGCCGGTGGCTAGAGACGCGGCGGGAGTGAGACCGTCAGTGTCTCCCGGGATGTCACACGAGAAGGGTGTACGCCTGGGTGCTCCGTGGGTACCACAAAAAAACAGGCCAATGCTCAAATCTCAGCTCTAGACACACACTAATACACTGACACTAACACTGCCACCGTCACTAAAATGCACTGTGACGGCCCAACACTGCACATCGCGGCGAAACACAGCGCAACACAACACAACACACTATGAGTCGACGCGCATCACCGGCAGACGTAACTGTCTCGGCATTGTTTATACACTTGTAAGTCCACAGATCCTAGTCACTGCGCCATGATGGTTACAAGTGTTCCCTGAAGAACGCAGTGATGGGTAGAGAAACACTGGGTAACACTGAAGTCCGTTTATTATGGATGAGAGAAATACAAGTGGTGACTAGCGTGTGCCATGCGCGGCTCACACAGTCAGACTGAGACTGCCTTGCTATATGGCAGCCTCTGGGCAATGTTGCCACATAACACGTGCAGTGTTGCCACGTAATTATATACATAGGTGCTACTCGGCACAGTAGCTTATTTACAAGGTTGCTACTCGGCACAATAGCTTAGATGCATAACCTACAGATAGGACTCGGAGCAACGGATTCAAGTTGGATAAGTTTAGGTTTAGGAGGGAGATAGGAAGAAACTGGTTCACAAATAGTGTGGTGGACGAGTGGAACAAGCTTAGCAACTTTGTGGTAAGTGCGGGAACTCTGGAAAGTTTCAAAAGGAGGCTAGATAGATTCATGGATGAGAGAGGGTGGTAGTAACTCTCGACAGGAGCTGCCATGCACAGGCCAACCGTCCTATTGCAGACTCCTTATTTTCTTATGTTCTTATGTTCTATGTTCCTTGTGTCTTATGTCCTCATAGGTGTCGAAGAAGTCGGAGACGGTAAGGTTGACCACGTGGACTTCAGCTCCACGGGCCTCGTAGTGTTCTTGATTCTGAGTTTTCTTTTCTTGGGTTTTCTTTTCTTGGTTTTTCTTTTCTACTGTTTTTTTCTTGTCTTGGGAGCGTACAGCAAGGAGGGCCTCTTTGTAGCTCAATTTCTTGTTGAGTCGAGCCTTGGCTATCCAGCATTCCTACTTCCATTTGGGGCAGGTCCGATCGGCGGAGGAATGTGGGCCCCCACAGGCAGCGCATTTATTTACTGTGTTGGGGCAGACCGTGTAGCGGTGTCCGGGGCTGCCACACAGGGAGCAGGTGTCCTCCTGCGCCTCACACTTGTTGACAGTGTGTCCATAGTGCTGGCATTTGTAACAGCGTTTCGGCCTGCAGTAGGGCTTGACTGGCACAGTTACCCACGCCAGTTGAGCCTCCTTGGGTAAGGTTGTATGGTGTCCGATGAGGGAAGTGGTGTCGGACAGCTTCTTCGCAACTTGGAGTTGCCCCTTGAGGAGCTCACTCAGCTCTGCTTGGTCCACGTGGGCAATTTCGGCGTGGGAGATTACTCCCAGCTCCAGGTTGTCCCACTTGTAGGCAATCATTTTAAATGGAATGCCGTTGATGTCTGGGATCTCCGCGAGCTGTCCGGGCATACCCTTCCAGGCGAAGGTGATCTTGATGTCACCATGGAACTTCAGTCGTTCCACCTTGATGACCCCCATGATCTCATTAGTTTCAAAGATTTTCTTGAGAACTTATTGCAACTATATCTTGCGCTAGTCAGGCCGCACCTCGATTATGCGGTTCAGTTCTGGTGCCCCTATTATAGAATGGATATAAATTCACTAGAGTCGGTGCAGCGAAGAATGACAAAAGTGATTCCGGGACTCAGAAACCTTCCATATCAGGATAGGTTAAAGAAACTTAAGTTGCATTCCCTAGAAAGATGAAGAGTGCGGGGAGATATGATAGAAGTATTTAAGTGGGTGAAAGGAATCAATGAAGGGGATATAGATAAAGTTCTTATAACATCCGAGCAGGATAGGACTCGGAACGACGGATTCAAGTTGGATAAGTTTAGGTTTAGGAGGGAGATAGGAAGAAACTGGTTCACAAATAGGGTGGTGGACGAGTGGAACAAGCTTAGCAACTTTGTAGTAAGTGCGGGAACTCTGGAAAGTTTCAAAAGGAGGCTAGATAGATTCATGGATGATAGAGAGTGGTAGTAACTCTCGACAGGAGCTGCCATGCACAGGCCAACCGGCCTATTGCAGACTCCTTATTTTCTTATGTTTTTATATTCTTAATTTCTTGGGGCAGGTCGGCGTATCAGGGCGTATCCGCGCCACGTTATCAAACTCGTAACCGTTCATGGTGAGAGAGGGTTAGAGAGTGTGAGTCAAGGTGAGTCACTCCTGGTGTTTATATCCTGTGTGTGTGTGTGCGTGTGTGCGTGTGTGTGTGTGTGTGCGCGCGCGCTCGTCATTCTCTCCTCAGTCTCCTGAGAGTGCATTTGCAATTAATTTTCCCAATTAAATCAATGAAACGCTTCTCGGCCACGGGCACAGTGGCCAGATGAAGAAATCTTATGTAATCCCGTGCTTAATTTTAGTAATTTTAGTACCTCTGTACGTAAAACAAATATGGTCAACACAATCTTTATGCCATTAGGCAAATAAAAAAGCGTTTAATCACCAAGAAGAAAGTAGCCCGAATATATATATATATATATATATATATATATATATATATATATATATATATATATATATATATATATATATATATATATATGCAAGTAAATCACTGTAGGTGCGCGTGATCTAGGTATATGCTGATAACCACCAGGAAAGAAGAAAACACGAAGTTCCCAAGCGCTTTCGTGTAATTCACGTCTTCAGGGGTGAGTACAGACTCACCCCTGAAGACGTGAATTACAAGACAGCGCTTGGGAACTTCGTGTTTTCTTCTTTCCTGGTCGTTATCAGCATATATATATATATAGATATATATATATATATATATATATATATATATATATATATATATATATATATATATATATATATATATATATATATATGTGTGTGTGTGTGTATATATATTATTTTAATGATCATTCATTTTGGTAATGGAGAGTTACTGTTGGTGGTTGTGTTGTGGGTGGTTGGTGGAAGGCATGGTGAGTGTGACGTGGACTTTCTCTTCCTCGTTCCCTCCCTCATGTATGTTTGGGGACCACAGGAGGTGTCGAGGTTACTTCTGTTTGCACTTATCCTCATCACCAACAGAAGCCTAGCACGTTAACTCACGAGCGGCACACACGCACTACTTGGTGACCTCTGTTTTTTTTTAGCGTAGTTGCTACCACGACTTATGACTTAAATAGTCCAATATGGAGAGATGACAAATAAGTTAATGAAAAATAAAGAGTTCAAACAAAGAGACATCCCCGGACAACATTACAGAGCAAATTAATCTCTATAACTTTATCCTACTTAATCTCTGTCGGCACCACCGTATACCATGTCACACCCTACCCAATCCATACTACCATCGGCATCATATTCACCATAACGCCATACACACTGTCTCTTCCTGATAATTACGAACTTGACACCTTACACACCTGCGCACAATGATCATTACGGCTCTGTAACCACTCAGGCATAAATGTTCACCCTTTCTCCACACACGTCAAGGCGTCGTAGCTGGGATGGTGGCACAAACACTATCTTGAGGTAATGTAATTTTGCTTACTCACTATACTCACCCCATTTACTTATATACCATAACCGGCCCCTACCAAAGTCATCCAACTATAATATTTATCCACCTATCTTATTAAGCTTTACGCATCTCCCACCACACTCATCCTGCTACCATACACCTGCGCCTGCTATATTCACCTATTAGTCACATTTTTGTTTACACTTTCCATACTCATTTACCACCATACTCACCCAATCACCACAATTTTAAGCCTACTATGTTAATCCATTCCCAATATTTATCTACCACCCTACTCATCCACCCATCATACTAAGTCATCCACCATATTCACTCACTCACCTAAACATCTTAACCACGCAATCTTAACAATTTACCAGGACACTACAAAGAGCTATGTATTATTTTACCCAGATACCATTACCATTAAGTTACTATAACTAATCCAATCACTGTACCTCACAGGTATTGGGCCATCGAGTACAATACCTTCCCAAATGTAATATCTACTGAGGTGCCATACCCTCTGGGGCACCGTACCCATCTTGGCTTAATGGAACACCACATTCGTTCCCTGTCTTCATATTCAATTTAAGTAGCATATCCATCCATAGCCTGCCTTTGTGTTATACCCACTAGAGTACATTACCCACCTGTGATTCAACAGTTTCACCATATCTATCTACCACTATACACAGCTTAGTGCCATACCCCACCATACTGATTCCAGCACTATATCCCTCCATTCACTATATCCCCATAGCAGTAAACCTTACCCTTTACTAGGCTGAAAGTTGCACTATACCATTAACCATACTCACCTTGGCACCATGCCCTTCCTCCAACCATACCCAGATGAACAGGACCAGGGGGTAGGCAACGGAGGCAGCGTAGCATGACGGGAGAAAGGCTGGTCAGCTTTCATGTGTCGCTGTGAGAGGGAGGCTGGGCGTCGGCATTCACCTTCCTTCCTCTATCTCTCTCACACGAATATTTATCTCCAGTTTTTATGCATGGCGCTAGAGAGATGCTGTCGCGATACCTGTGTAGTGTCTCCTTTGATCTCCAGGGAGTGTGGTGAGGCGCGGCAGGTGAGGACGTGCGCCGGTCCTCCTCCTCCTCTTCCTCCTGGGTACTTTTCTGTTTTGTTTTTGTTTGCTGGTGAGCGTACTTGTGGTATGAAAGTCATGATGCTCGTTTTTTATTTTGTTTTTACTTTCTTCTCTTTGTTATAAACGTTAACACTTTTTCGTAAAGCTCACGCAAACCTTGATTCTCGCCTGATCATCTAATATAGCTTAAGCAAACATAATGCAAGTGAGGTTATTTATTCGTAATTTACATTGTATCCCGTATATTTATGTGTTATTATCACGAAAGTTACTTTAATGTTTTTAAAGATAAAAATCGAATTTTGTTTTTCCTTCAGCAAATAATTTGCTGGTGTTAGAACAAAAAAATTTTTACTTCCAGAATACTTTTTTGTTGTACTTACTAGTTCTGCTTGAAAGTGTGTCCCGTAGGCTTGGCGGTCCTTTAGAGACAGTGTCTGTACAGCACACTGCACACTACAGTAAGTCTTTCAGTACACAAAGAGGCAGCATGGCCAACATTGCACATGAACAGCTTTAGTTCCACAGCTGTACAGTTTTGTACCCGTTTACAACCGGGTGAATTTGGGGGATACCCCAAGTCCCTTCGGACAGGAGGCGAGCGTTGTATCCACTCGGCCACCGCACCCTAGTCCTGTTCGGGCCCTTAGAAATATGTGATTTGGCGCTCATTAATAAATGTGAAATTATTATGCTTCCTGTACCTGCAAGGCACCTGTTTCCAAAAGACTTTACTTGGAGTTTAAAGTACATTTCCTTACTGAGTGTTATTTACTTTTGCAGTCTGTCTATACAAATTTTTGTTAAGTGTTGTTTCCAGGTGCCTTTCCCCGAGGACCTGGGCTCTCAAAAGGCTCACCCATATGTAACGTTGATGTTATTGTGTAATTTGAATTTGTAATTTTCTGGCTAAATAACACTCACTTCAGTTTTATTTGAAAGCTACGTCCGAAAGTTTCGCTTATTCTGTACTAAACTCTTCTTAAAGAAAAAGAGAGAGAGAGATTATTCACGTCTTTACGTGCTTGTCTTGTATTAGTACAAAAGTATCGCCGTAATTAACACATAACACAGGATTGAATAACGCTGAGGACCGTCACACGGTGAAAGAAATATGGCATCTATCTAAGGAAATAATCAAGCGTATATATGGTCTTTCGATACAATGTATATTGTTATTCAAAAAGCGGCCGAGCTGTAATGCCCTTAAAGGTCCAGTGTAAACACATTATCTGGTCATTCAACACAGTTTCCACATTATGAATCTTTCTGCGCATCGCCGAGTGTGTTTTGTCTGGGTAAAAGAAACACGGTGGTCGTCAGTGTGTGTCCTGAGTCATCATATTATAGTTTTAGTAGACTTCTTGCCGCAACTTAACTTTCACAACTCGATCTCTTTCGTTGTATCCCGGGAGCCTTTTTTTTTCACTGAGGTTGGTTAGTTTACAGCTGTTGCTGTTTATGTTTTATTATCTACTGGATGTTCTTCCTTAACATACATGTTATCAATACACGCAGAAGAAAATGCTACACGTGCCCGGTACAGAATATGCTTTGTCTTACCATCAACCACTGTACATTTTGCTTATACTCAGAATGATTCTTTCAAAACATTTTGCCCTAGACTCAGCTTTATAAAAGAGTTATGCCCTAATGTTTCGCGAACATTGCCCCAGTGCCCTACTTTACTTCACAAGTACGGATATGTTTTGTTGAATTGTGGTTATGCATCATAATTTATTCAAGCTTAGTTTGAGGAGTATTTGTGAATTATGTACTTTTGGTATCTTGTGTTCTTTCTGTCGTACGTAATCATTTATTAATCATTTTGCCCTCCATGTATACTGACGGTCTTGCTGAAGTTACTAAAATATGTTTTAGAAACAGCATTTGTCCACGGCACAACAACTCAGTTATGTATACACTCTCACTGAACTATTCAACTTCAGCCTCGGTCAACACTAGCTCCGTCAAGGTCTGTTGTGTTGTGAGAAAGTACAAAGCCAGGTCTGACCTCTCGTTTAACCCGACAACAGCCCGGCTGGTCTCACTTAGGCCGCAGGGTGGACATATAAGGGCAATAATACTCGCTTGTAGAGGTGTATAGGGTCATAACTGGAGTAGGTACGAGGACTGCTCGGGCCACTACCTGTTACAAGGATCGCAGGGAGTCGATCAATTCCAGGATAAGTTGTCACTTCCTTCACCCTACATAGAGTCTACTTATTTCCTTTCTTATGCCATAATAACTAGTTACTGATATTTATCTGAACATGTAGCTACTAACTGTACGTTTATTTGGGTCAGTGGCGAATTGCGCATATAATGTGTGTGTGTGTGTGTGTGTGTGTGTGTGTGTGTGTGTGTGTGTGTGTGTGCGAGTGTGTGTACTAGTAACTAATATGTTTGCTGAGTAGTGGTTATATATGAACATTTGTTTGCGGTCATGAACGTGTGTGTATTCACTTGAGCGTATTTGTATAAGAATTTCCATTTGGTCGACGTTGCATTTATCTTCGTCGCATCTTCCTTTTCCAGTCTCTTTTCTGCTGTTGATAGTGTTTTCTCTCTGCAGTGTTCACCTCTCTCTCTCTCTCTCTCTCTCTCTCTCTCTCTCTCTCTCTCTCTCTCTCTCTCTTTATATATATCTATATATATATATATATATATATATATATATATATATATATATATATATATATATATATATATATATATTTGTCTTTCAGTCTATTTCTTCCTATCTCCTTCCCTTTGTGTTTCTCTCTATATGTGTATATATCTGTATATTCCAGTAGTCAAAATATCCACGTGTTTCCGTTTTCTACAGGTCTCTGTAGATGCATATACAATATTCACAGCTACAGGTCCTTCCACTCACTTGCGTTCCATAATGAACCTCGACAGCATAAATTGGGTTTACCTGTTTATAAAATATATCAAAACTGTCCATTATCAGCACCCGCGTCTTTTATTTACTCTCTTTGAGCCCTCAGAAAATATCAAGTGGATCCCCAGTAGACCCTAAGCAGGTCTCCAGCAGCAGAGTTCCCAAATGGCCATGATAAGGTCCCAGCAGGTTTCGACCGGCGCCTAGAAGGTCCTCTAGCTGCTAGCAGGTTCTCAGCAGATCTTTAGATTCCCCTAGCACTGCCTGGCCTTATCATATCGCCAGCAGGTCCCCGACAGGTGCCCAGCCAGACTGACTCGCCTTTCTCTGGGGTTGAACATGACCTGCCTACTGCTCAAAGAGAAACTGAGGAAGAAAATCTTATTTACATAACTCTTGTGAACTCATTCAATGTACATAGTAATATATAGAGCATAAGTATCTTTCATTAAATACTAAAAATGTATTGTTAATGACGTGTGTGTAGAGTCTGTACTATAAAAAGAAGAGATAGGTAGAAAAAATAAATAGAATGATAAAAGTAATTAATGCAAACAGACGTTAGAAAGTCACAATACACATTAAAGTATCACATAATTACAGAGAGGCCCCTGAGGTAACCGTCCACCAAAAAAGTATCAATACTTTCCCCGTCTTTGTAATATGAAACGCCTTGCTGTATTCTTCGGTGCATAGCCACATGTTGGTGTGCCTGCTCTCTATATTCAAATATACACAACATATGTATTTATGAAATATATGCATGAAAAAACTCAAATTACTGGTTATTTTTAATTTCCACCAGTTCTCTACACGAAAGTGATACCAGATAATTTAATTCACATGGTAGATAACGGTTTGATCGCTCCTGCTCTCTTGCTTGCAGGGTGAGAGATAGGGGACATCGAGCTATGAAACTATCTCCTTCTCTTATTACCCACGCCTCTTTCATTATTTCTAGGAATCGTTGTAAGGCTATTCGTCGTAGGGCCAAGCGGAATTTTCTTAAAAGCAAGACCGCTGCCCTGACTAATCCTTCCTCTAGTAAATCCTTTTGGTCCTTAACTAAAAACATCTGCAACAACTTCTGCACTCCTTCTTTTCCGCCCTTCTGACGACCCAATAACTCTATAGCCAACTCTCTCCCTGACAAAGCCAACCTCTTTGGCACCTTATTCTCCTCTAATTCCACCTTAGACAATTCCCACTCTATCCCTCCTACCCCTGCACCTCCTACTGAACCTATGCACTTTCCTATAATATCCACCTGCAGGGTTGCCGGTGCGTTATCCAGGTTGGATGTGAGGAAGGCGCATGGACCGGACGGAATACCCCCTCGTGTTCTGGGGGAGTGTGCTGAAGCCCTGGCCCCTGTACTTCCTCGCCTCTTTCGCCTCTGCCTCAAAGCCAAAATTTTTCCTTCTTTTTGGAAGCATGCCTTGGTTCAGCCCATCCCGAAGATGGGTGACCATTCTAATCCTTGCCCCATTGCCCTAACTTCATCCCTCTCTAAGATTTTCGAAACTATCTTGAACTCCTATTTCTCCGTCACCTTGAACGCCTGTCTCCTTTGTCGGATCACCAGTATGGCTTTCACCAGGCGAAATCTATTGGTGATCTGCTCTCCTATTCCACCCATCTTTGGTCATTCTCTCTTAGGGATTGTGGGGAAATTTTCGTCGTGGCCCTCGACATCTCCAAAGCATTTGGCAGGGTATGGCACAAGTCTTTGCCATCTAAACTTCCTTCTTTTGGTTTCTCTCCCCCACTTTGTTTTCTCATCTCTAGCTTCCTTGAGAACCGATCCATGGCAGTTGTTGTCCAAGGATCGATCTCTCGCTCTTTCTCTACCAGCAGTGGTGTCCGACAGGGTTCTGTTTTTTTCACCTACTCTCTTCCTTCTTTTTATCAATGATTTACTTCAGACTACAACTAATTCTATCCATTCTTACGCTGATGATTCTACTCTTCACTCGTCTTCACATTTTCCCCTTCCTCCTAACTCTCAAACTGGATCTGTTTCTAGAACTGATATTATTACTTCTATCAATGCGGATCTGTGCAGCATCTCTGAATGGGGAGGTACAAACTTGGTTAAGTTTAATTGTAATAATTCTTAATATTTACCAATTACACTTTGTAAACTAGTCGATCTCCCACCAAATACATTTCAGGACGCTATCATCCTGCCAAATTCTGAAATAAATATGTTAGGCCTCACAATTTCCTCCAATGTGTCATGGAAATCACACATCCTTAATATAGCAAAAGATACATCCCGAAAGTTGGGAATGCTGGACAGATGCCGTAGCTACTTCACTCCTGAACAGTTGCTCCAAGTATATAAGGGATTCATTCGTCCTAATTTGGACTACTGCTGTCATATCTGGGGTGGCTCTTCTTCTGTCCAACTGTTAGATAGGGTGGAATCAAAGGCATTTCGTCTTATTAACTCTCCTCCTTTAGTCGACAATCTCTCTTCCCTTCTCTTCGCCTCAGTGTTGCTTCACTCTCTCTCTTTTACAGGTACTTTAACGGGCAATGTTCGGTGGATTTGGCATCCTGTGTACTAGGGAGTGACAGTTTTGCAAAAGTTTTCAAAATCTAATTGCTTGGGTTGGATTATTTGTCTATCGGCCACGCTAATTCCGAATATGTTTGAGTTTTTTACATCATTGCATTAGAAGGTTTGTGGATACTTTTGGGTTTGGCATGAAAACGCGAAAAACTGTAAATAATAAAGGGACTGGCAATGTGGCACAACCTGTTAAAATCAAGTTATTGAATTGGATTATTCGACTACTGTGTACACTGGTTCATAATATGCTATTGTTTTACAACTCAATGCGCTACAAATTATGCCGATATTTTTGCTGCAAGTCACCACATACGTATATTTCGAAAACCAGGGCCCAATATTACCAACGGCGTGGTAATATTCGTCCCAGGACTGATCAACGAAGTAGCTTGACTTGGAGAGTTAAGGACAAAATCTCAGTCCGTACTTTTGAATAAATTATTTTTAATAGGTGGTGATATTGAAGTGCTGAAAGTTGTTTTTTCTGTGTTGTTTTGCAGTTAGTTCAAAGGGCCGCCACCAAGATGGGTCGTCCTAAGATTAGCAACACTCAGCTGCGCCAGGGTAACGATAAGGTGTTCGGGGTTCGGATGCCTCTGCCATCTAACAAGTTGCCTCTGAACAAGGAAGTTGGAAGTGCCCTGGCTTATGAAGCAGAAAACGAGAGGTTAAGGAGAAGAACAAATGCTTTTGATTATATGGATGCCACCAACAAGGTGACTGAGAAGGTACTGGATGTGTATAGGAAGGCCACTGTCCCCACTATCTCTGAAATCAGGGTGAAAATGAGAGTCCACGACCTGTGGAGGATGCGGAGGGAGACGATGATGATGAAGGGAAATGGACAGAAACAGAAAAGGAAGAAAACGAAGAACGGGAAGCTGAAGATGAGGTTCGAGGATATAGCTGAGAAGTTGTTTGATGTGGCAGACGACAGCAAAGTGCACGAACGAGAGAAAAGCTTCCTGGCAGCCCAGAGGAAACCGGGAAGGGAGGGCTGCATTGATGGCGTTGACAAAATTGTGACTGCCAAGCTGAAAGAAGAGAGGGAGAAGGAAGCGAAGAGGGCAAAGAAAAGGGCTGAGGAAGAGAGGAAAACTGAGAAGATGAGGTCAAAGAGTAAGGAGGAGATGGAGAGGATGTCGTGTAAAGTGTCGGCAGTGGATGACAGTGCTCAGGAAGAAGATAGTGATTATAAGGATGTCAATGACAATGAGTTCAAGGCTATGGTCGACAGGAGAGCAAGATCAGAGAAAAGGAAAAGGGAGAAAGAAGCCGAGGACAGGATCGGAGAAACTGCTGACAGGTTCAAGGTATCCAATGATGCAGTGGCCCACATCGCAAACACCATCAGAGCTGCAGACAACATCATAACTGAAGGGGACAAGTCTAAAGTGACTAACTGGAAGAAAGTGGAGAGAGTCAGGAAGAGGTCACGAGAACAGAAAAAAGAAAAGTTCAGGGGACTCAAGGTCAGAGGTCTCATGGTAGATGAGAGGATCAATGAGAACAAGATAGTGAATAGATTCCGTGGAATAAATTCAGGGCATTCCCGTCCAGGGAGCCTCAACAAACTCTGTAAATATTGCCATTGGCCTGCCATTGGCACATATACGGAGTTTGGTAATGTTCCATGAGCGGGAATGTCCTGAATTCATTCCACGGAATCTATCCACGCCGTTGGTAATATTGGGCCCTGGTTTTCGAAATATACGTATGTGGTGACTTGCAGCAAAAATATCGGCATAATTTGTAGCGCATTGAGTTGTAAAACACTAGCATATTATGAACCAGTGTACACAGTAGTCGAATAATCCAATTCAATAACTTGATTTTAACAGGTTGTGCCACATTGCCAGTCCCTTTATTATTTACAGTTTTTTCGCGTTTTTCATGCCAAACCCAAAAGTATCCACAAACCTTCTAATGCAATGATGTAAAAAACTCAAACATATTCGGAATTAGCGTGGCCGATAGACAAATAATCCAACCCAAGCAATTAGATTTTGAAAACTTTTGCAAAACTGTCACTCCCTACGTGTGTACCAGCCGGCAGGGCCGTGGGCTCGTAACACACGTCTTGCCCGTGGTGCCCACCGTTTCTCTGTGGATGTCGGTCACACGAGAATAACCCGTTATAGTACCTCCTTCTTTCCTCACACAGCCAAACTGTGGAATGCTCTGCCTTCTTCTGTGTTTCCATACTTATACAATCTGTCTCACTTTAAAAAAAGCTGGTTTTCCTGGATGTTCGTGGTGTAGATTAACACAATATAACCTTTTTCTTCTCTATTTTCAATTTATTTCTGTTTTTTTTTTCATCCCCCAGGCCCCGTTGTGGGTCGTTTGACCTGTGCCCGGGTGGGCTAATTCCTGTAAAAAAAGATGTATACCAATATTTGTGGTCAACTGTACCAATCGTTCTTAAATTAGTGAACTAACTCTGTTCACTAAACCACGAACCACATCGATCCCATGGGAAATTTACGTACATTTAACGAGAGAACATTTCCTGGTAATATGTCTATTAATATCGTAAATGATGAACATTATAAACTTGAGTTTCGCTGATATAAAATTAATAGCGTGTGATATTACAGTATTCATGGTATTGTTTTGCTGTGTACTGTAACTCAAATTCATAGTTTTGTGCTGTTATTGTTAATATACTGTACTTGATTATTTCCTGTAAATCAAAGTTGTATATTACGGCGTCCTGTAATTCATAGTTTTGTGTTGTTTTGTGCTGTAATTCATACGAAATTTTTTAATAACAACTTCTGATAAATCCTGACCTTAACCTGCAGCACCTGGTCATAAAACTTACGCAGGACACATCTTTAGGTGTTATTGTGACATTTTAGAAATAGTCACCACGGATTTCTGGACGATTTATAATGTGTTTGATTATGACGGAGTATGCGTTATGATTAATTCATTCCCTGCTTAACTTAATTCTATTAGTGAATGAGGTGTATCATCAGTTAACGTCACTTATTGTTCTGTCTTCATGACCGACCTTATCGAAGTACGGTACGTCCTCGCCACCACTAGGTCTTTTCCAAACCTTTTAGGCCTCCTTTCTGCATTGTGAATGCCATCCAATACTGTGGGCAGAATTTTTGTATCATGACCCTGGGACCCGAGTGACATAGCAGGCAAGGTGTCTATCTTAAGAGAGGATGGTTGGTGTGACTAATTGTGTCGCAGTTATGTTTCAGAGGAGATACTGTATAAACATAAAACCAAACCTCTGTGTTCATCTGAGAAAATGTGTGTGGGCGGCCTCTTATGTTACCACTCCACCATAGAGTAGAGTCTGCAACACTTCACCATATAGTAAATCACCAACACTTCGTCTCATAGTAAATCTCCAAAACTTCACCACCTAGTAAATCACCAACCCACCACATAGTAAATCTCCAACACTCGGTTACATAGTAAATCTCCAACACTCCACCACATAGTAAATCTCCAACAATCCACCACAAAGTAAATCTCCAACACTCCGCCACATAGTAAATCTCCAACACTCCACCACATAATAAATCTCCAACACTCCACCACATAGTAAATCTCCAACACTCCACCACATAGTAAATCTCCAACACTCCGCCACATAGTAAATCTCCAACACTCCACCACATAGTAAATCTCCAACACTCCGCCAAAGAGTAAATCTCCAACAATCCACCACATAGTAAATCTCCAACAATCCACCACATAGTAGATCTCCAACACTCCACCACAGAGTAAATCACCAACACTCCACCACATAGTAAATCTCCAACACTCCACCACATAGTAAATCACCAACACTCCACCACATAGTAAATCTCCAACACTCTACCACATAGTAAATCTCCAACACTCCACCACATAATAAATCTCCAACACTCCACCACATAGTAAATCTCCAACACTCCACCACATAGTAAATCTCCAACACTCCGCCACATAGTAAATCTTCAACACTCCACCACATAGTAAATCTCCAACACTCCACCACATAGTAAATATCCATCACTCCACCACATAGTAAATCTCCAACACTCCACCATATAGTAAATCTCCAACACTCCGCCACATAATAAATCTCCAACACTCCACCACATAGTAAATCTCCAACACTCCGCCAAAGAGTAAATCTCCAACAATCCACCACATAGTAAATCTTCAACAATCCACCACAGAGTAAATCTCCAACACTCCACCATAAAGTAAATCTCCAACACTCCGCCACATAATAAATCTCCAACACTCCACCACATAGTAAATCTCCAACCCTCTGCCACATAATAAATCTCCAACAATCCACCACATAGTAAATCTCCAATACTCCATCACATAGTAAATCTCCAACACTCCGCCAAATAGTAGATCTCCAACAATCCACCACATAGTAAATCTCCAACACTCCGCCACATAGTAAATCTTCAACACTCCACCACATAGTAAATCTCCAACACTCCACCACATAGTAAATATCCATCACTCCACCGCATAGTAAATCTCCAACACTCCACCATATAGTAAATCTCCAACACTCCGCCAAAGAGTAAATCTCCAACAATCCACCACATAGTAAATCTCCAACAATCCACCACATAGTAAATCTCCAACACTCCACCACAGAGTAAATCACCAACACTCCACCACATAGTAAATCTCCAACACTCCACCACATAGTAAATCACCAGCACTCCACCACATAGTAAATCTCCAACACTCTACCACATAGTAAATCTCCAACACTCCACCACATAATAAATCTCCAACACTCCACCACATAGTAAATCTCCAACACTCCACCAAATAGTAAATCTCCAACACTCCGCCACATAGTAAATCTTTAACACTCCACCACATAGTAAATCTCCAACACTCCACCACATAGTAAATATCCATCACTCCACCACATAGTAAATCTCCAACACTCCACCATATAGTAAATCTCCAACACTACGCCACATAATAAATCTCCAACACTCCACCACATAGTAAATCTCCAACACTCCGCCAAAGAGTAAATCTCCAACAATCCACCACATAGTAAATCTCCAACAATCCACCACATAGTAAATCTCCAACACTCCACCATATAGTAAATCTCCAACACTCCGCCACATAATAAATCTCCAACACCACCACATAGTAAATCTCCAACACTCCGCCACATAATAAATCTCCAACAATCCACCACATAGTAAATCTCCAACACTCCATCACATAGTAAATCTCCAACACTCCGCCAAATAGTAGATCTCCAACAATCCACCACATAGTAAATCTCCAACACTCCGCCAAAGAGTAAATCTCCAACAATCCACCACATAGTAAATATCCAACAATCCACCTCATAGTAAATCTCCAACACTCCACCACAGAGTAAATCACCAACACTCCACCACATAGTAAATCTCCAACACCCCACCGCATCGTAAATCACCAACACTCCACCACATAGTAAATCTCCAACACTCCACCGCATAGTAAATCTCCAACACTCCACCACATAATAAATCTCCAACACTCCACCACATAGTAAATCTCCAACACTCCACCACATAGTAAATCTCCAACACTCCGCCACATAGTAAATCTTCAACACTCCACCACATAGTAAATCTCCAACACTCCACCACATAGTAAAGATCCATCACTCCACCACATAGTAAATCTCCAACACTCCACCATATAGTAGATCTCCAACACTCCGCCACATAATAAATCTCCAACACTCCACCACATAGTAAATCTCCAACACTCCGCCAAAGAGTAAATCTCCAACAATCCACCACATAGTAAATCTCCAACAATCCACCACACAGTAAATCTCCAACACTCCACCATATAGTAAATCTCCAACACTCCGCCACATAATAAATCTCCAACACTTCACCACATAGTAAATCTCCAACACTCCATCACATAATAAACTCCAACACTCCGCCAAATAGTAGATCTCCAACAATCCACCACATAGTAAATCTCCAACACTCCACCACAGAGTAAATCTCCAACACTCCACCGCATAGTAAATCTCCAACACTCCACCAAATTGTAGATCTCCAACAATCCACCACATAGTAAATCTCCAACACTCCACCACATAGTAAATCTCCAACACTCCGCCAAATAGTAGATCTCCAACAATCCACCACATAGTAAATCTCCAACACTCCACCACATAGTAAATTTCCAACAATCCACCACATAGTAAATCTCCAACAATCCACCACATAGTAAATCTCCAACACTCCACCATATAGTAAATCTCCAACACTCTACCACAGAGTAAATCTCCAACACTCCACCGCATAGTAAATCTCCAACACTCCACCAAATAGTAGATCTCCAACAATCCACCACATATTAAATCTCCAACACTCCACCACATAGTAAATCTCCAACACTCCGCCAAATAGTAGATCTCCAACAATCCACCACATAGTAAATCTCCAACACTCCACCACATAGTAAATCTCCAACAATCCACCACATAGTAAATCTCCAACAATCCACCACATAGTAAATCTCCAACACTCCACCATATAGTAAATCTCCAACACTCTACCACAGAGTAAATCTCCAACACTCCGCCACATAATAAATCTCCAACACTCCACCACATAGTAAATCTCCAACACTCCACCACATAGTAAATCTCCAACACTCCGGCAAATAGTAGATCTCCAACAATCCACCACATAGTAAATCTCCAACACTCCACCACAGAGTAAATCTCCAACACTCCACCTCATAGTAAATCTCCAACACTCCGCCGCATAATAAATCTCCAACACTCCACCACATAGTAGATCACCAACACTCCACCACATATTTAATCTCCAACATTCGACCACAGAGTAAAACACCAACACTCCACCACATAGTAAATCTCCAACACTCCACCACGCTGTACAAGTAGAGTCTGCTATTAAGCACTAAGTCACTGATTCCGAATGTTAATTGAAAGTGACTCTCATGGACTGAGGTCCCATTAAGGACAAGGCAGACACAACATACTGCAGACTAAACGGCTTTTTTCGATACATCAAGAGGCAGCATTGGTCGGCACCGCACTGGATCAACTTCACATTCCCCAACTGTAAAACAAGGTGCCCATTAAAGGCTGGGTGGACTGGGAATAACCCTGAACATGAATCAGCGACCCGTTGGATAGAAGGTGAGTAATGTATCCACTCGGCGTCTGCATCTCATTATTTTCCTTTCACACTTGTTACATTTACATTTAACATTATGGTCTTCAGTCTAACTTTAACGTTATATAAAGGGCAGAGGGTCCTTATATCTTTGATTTATATAACAACTAGCGGAATCGCCGCCCTCCGGGCGGCTCTTTCGCTAGGCCACGGTAGGACGTCACCCTCCGAGAGGCTCCACACTGTCTCACTGTAGTGCATTAAGGTAGACCACATTTTTGGTTTTGCCATTAGCAGCAAGTATGTACAAATTTTTGCCAGTTCCCACTCTGGAGCATTGAACATAGAGCTGTCCATGAGAGAAGCAAGGAAACACCAGGTGTAGGCCAACCATCTTTAGGGACTGTCCCTGGCTTTTGTAGATGGTCATGACAAAGCTCACTTTAACTCGGAACTGAAGTTGTTTGAACTCAAATGGCAGGTCAGTGGCGATGAGAGGTATCCTTGGTATAAAAACGTCCTCGCCTTTAGCTTTTCCTGTCAGTATTGTAGCTTCCAGTACATGTGGCATCATGTTCTTCACCACCAGTCTTGTGCCATTGCAGAGGATTGGTGGTTCAAGATTTCTTAAGAGCATTTTAGGAGTTCCAATCTTGAGAGTAAGGTGGTGAGGAGGCATTCCAGCGGGCTCCAAAGAATTAAGGAATTCTGCAGGGTACTGGACTGCTTGGTCCTGGTCGATTTCTGTATCAACAGATTTGAATGAGGTCTCACTGCCTGAAAGCTGTCTGAATAGAGTCATGTTGATTTCAGCCACTGTTTCATTCCTTGGTGCCAAAATTGCGCGTTCACGGGCCACATTGTCTCACTGTTCAGTCCCCAAGACTTCTTCTTCCATCAATAGTTCATTAACGATGTATGTAACTTCCACTACAACGGTACAGCAAAGTATATTTTTTTAGCATTAAACTGTAATTATTTTATTGTCTAATCATTACTACATATAACACCACCCATCATCACTACATATAACACCACCCACCATCACTACATATAACACCATCCATCATCACTACATATAACACCATCCATCATCACTACAAATAACACCACCCATCATCACTACATATGACAACATCCATCAGCACTACATATAACATCATCCATCATCGCTACATATAACACCATCCATCATCACTGCAGATCGGCAAAGTAGTTTCCTAGATTCTCGTGCGGACACACAAACAAACAGACATATTTCTTTGTTTTATATAGATAGATCATCACTATATATAACACCACCCATCATCACTACATATAACATCATCTATCATCACTACATATAACACAATCCATCATCACTACATATAACACCATCCATCATCACTACATATAACACCACCCATCATCACTACATATAACAACATCCATCATCACTACATATAACACCATCCATCATCACTACAGATCGGTAAAGTAGTTTCCGAGATTCTCATGTGGACACACAAACACACGGACATACTTATATATATATTGGTGGTTACAAGTGTTCCCTGAAGAATGCAGTGATGGGTAGGGAAACACCGGTAACACTGAAGTCCGTTTATTATGGATGAGAGAAATACAAGTGGTGACTCCCGTGTGCCATGCACGGCTCACACAGTCAGACTGAGGCTGCCTTGCCATATGGCAGCCTCGGGGCAATGTTGCCACATAACGTGCAGTGTTGCCACGTGATGATATATATAAATGCTACTCGGCACAGTAGCTTATATACATAACCTACATATATATATATATATATATATATATATATATATATATATATATATATATATATATATATATATATATATATATCATCACTACATATAACACCACCCATCATCACTACATATAACATCATCCATCATAACTACATATAACACCATCCATCATCACTACATATAACACCATCCATCATCACTACAGATAGGTAAAGTAGTTTCCGAGAGTCTCATGCGGACAGACAAACAAACACACACACAAACAAACAGACATACTTCTTTGTTTTATATATATAGATGAGAACATGGAACATATTTCGGAGTATTACTATAATTTACAACAGGGCTCGGAACCTGTCTTAAGGTAATCTAACTTAATCATCACCTAACTTAACCAAAACGTAATCCTATTATACAATTCCATATGCAATTTATATTTACTATATCTTAACAGGTTTGCATGTATCGAATAAATGTTGTTATTAAAAATGTGGTCTACATATATTAATTAATGAAAACTGAAATTTTGATAAAAATTTTGCCAATATTTAGCTCTTAGACATGAAACTGACGTTAACACTGTCGGTATTTCTGCTTTATTTCCTCAATATAGGTCACATGACTGTAGCCTTACGACCGCGATCTAACAAGGCGACTGGATGTAAGGTTATATGAAAATTTAAAATAAAAACTAACGGTGGTCAAACATAAGCTTGGCAATTTCTATTACAGGTGAAAACAGTATGTCTGTGGCTGAACTAGAAATTAGAATTAATTAGTTACACTCGAGGGCTACTTTAAGCAGGTTACTTTTAATCAGGAGACAAGTAAGAGCACTACACACTTCTCCGATGAGAGAAATGTGACCCAAACTTTACCAAACTTTACCTGGACACTTGTTCTGGACCCCCGCCAACCTGACTATTGTTCACGAAATGCTGCTTTTATGTACCGATAATTTTCATATTATTCTAATTAAAGTTGAATTGTGTTAAACATGCTTACATTTACTTGAGGCCTTGATTAACTGGAGAAATATGTGTCTATGCTGCTGATGTTAGTGGTTTGCCAGTTAGCAATTGTCGAAGTAACAATTGCTCACTTGTTAATTGACAATGGTTCAATTGTTATTTGTCCACCATATAATTATCCAATTTTAATGGTCAACTTTGTGAGTGTTCAGCTGTTAACTATGTCACTGGAAATTGTCTATATGTCAAGTGACGTTGGTAATTGTATCAGAAGACAATTATTTAACAGAGTTTTCCGTTAGAGTCGACCTTTTCTTAACTGTTCTAGTGACGTAATAGCTGTTTTCTTAAGATGTGTACCATTACAGGTTGTTCCTTTGTAGTCAATCAAATATATATTTTTCAATATTTGTCACTTTTCTTTAAGACTGGTAACTGGCCTGCTGACAGTCACTGTCCGGCACCAGCAGTGGAGGAATGAGAGAGTTTATCATGTATCCCAACATCACTTTACCCTCACGACCCATTCTGTACTGACCTGACCAACCCACCTGACCAAACCAACCCTCTCACGTCCTCCATTGACACCCCCCCCCCCCAACCGCCCACCTGACCTGTTTTACTTAATTTAACTGGCTCTCTCCTCTGACCTCAGAAGGAGGGAAGATGGGTCAGGGAATCACAAATGTAAATCGAGAGGAGTTGGGAAAGTGGACATGAAAATCATAAATCAGAGTAATTGTGGGGCTCTCTTGGGCGTGGGGATTAAACAATGATTTAAGTTCATGTATTTCAGTCCCGATAGTGAACCAGATACATTGTGATGTGAATATGCACGTAGAGGTGATTTTCACAAGTATCTGCATACAACTGATAGTTCCTCAAGCACTTTTGCAGACTTCCACTAATATCAAAATTTCAAGTTGATAAAAAAAATTTCAAACAATCCCTGAAAATCGTTGAACATTTGTCAAAACGCTAAAATAATTAATGAGCTCATGAGATTGTCTGACAGTGAAGTAAGGATATTATGGTATATAAATAAATTGTCAAACAAATATTATCTAACGAGGAAAAGAATAAAAACAAATGCTTCAACTGTTCCACTATTTTACTTGTGAAATAAATTTTTAGTTCAGTGAATCAGTGCTGAGAATTCTGACACTTTACAAACTGTTGACCCAAATATCTACCAAAGAACACGATATGATTTAATATATTATGTTCTCTATCTTTCTATCTTAGGCAATGTCTTACTACTATCTTGGGCGTCCTGCTGGGCCCGGGGGAAGAGACCCCGTATCTGGTGGCGAGACACTGGAGAGACGAGAGACACAAAGTTATCTATAACACTGGTCAACATAAAAAGAAAATTCTCATGGTTCTGGATCAAAACAGTCTGATTCTAGTGTAATTGTATGTGCTGAACTCAATTATGACATTCGTATAGCTGTATCAGGCTCAGTTTTCCAGAACCAGCATATCTATATATTTAGTGTACCATGCTATTCATACAGTAATTTATATGCTCATTGGCTCCACTTATGCAATTATTTTGTCCTGATTTGTGCCTTTTTGTTTGTTTCAGTTTGCTGATTCATGATATTACATATCTACACCTGCATGATTTGTAATTACTCTGAAATTAACAAAACATGGAACGTCGCAAGTGTGTGAACGGTGCTGACAGTTTTTGCTACATATGTGGTGCCTTCACTCCTGGTAGCCTCAAGAAACCAATCACAAAAGCTGTTCGACTGAACTACAAAAGTTACTTCAAATGTCATTTGGGTGACCAATACAAGAAATGGGCACCTCATGTAGCCTGTAAGTCTTGTGTTAACCTCCTGAGCGAGTGGATGTGTGGTAAACGAAGTTCAGGAATGCCGTTTGCTGTACCAATGATGTGGCGTGAGCCTAAAGACCACAGTAGTGACTGCTACTTCTGTCTCACAAATATTAAGGGAATAAAAATCAAGACGCGAGGCAAGGTACAGTACCCCAATATTGCTTCTGCAATCCGACCAGTACCGCACAGTGCTGAACTTCCAGTCCCAAATCCACCGACTGAACAAGAATTGAGTGATTCCGATTCTACTTCTACCTCAATGGAAAACGACTACCAGGATGACTCTGAAAATACCAGGCCTAAACTATTTACTCAAGAAGCGCTTCATGATCTCATCAGGGACCTAAACTTGTCAAAAGAAAAGGCTGAAGTTTTGGGATCTAGACTAAAGCAGCGTAACCTGCTAGAAGATGGAGTGCATATCACTACAGCGCGTTACCGACATAGACAGCTGTCTGCATTTTTCAAGATGGCAAACAACCTTTGTTATTGCGAGGACGCAGTATCTCTCATGCAACAACTCTGCAAGTCTGAAACATACAAGACAAAGGATTGGAGGCTGTTTATAGACTCAGGAAAAGACTCTCTGAAAGCTGTTCTTTTACACAATGGCAATCGGCTTCCATCTGTCCCAATAGCACACGCAACAAAAATGACTGAGAGCTATGAAACAATGAAAATTCTGTTGGCCGCTATAGAGTATGAGAAACACCCGTGGAAGATATGTGGCGATATCAAAGTCATGAGTTTACTACTGGGCCTTTAGAGTGGCTACACAAAGCACATGTGCTTTTTGTGCTTGTGGAACAGCAGAGCTGATGCAGAGCACTATGTGAGAAAGGATTGGCCGACAAGACCAAGAGATGCGCCTGGAAGGTTTAACTGTGCTCACAATCCGCTTGTAGATCAGAAAAGATATTTTTGCCTCCACTGCATCTAAAGCTCGGTTTGGCTAAAAATTTCATCAAAGCTATGGATCAATTCGGTGCTGGGACTTTATACTTATCTCAGAAACTAGGTGGTGTGGTTTCCGAAGCCAAGTTGAAAGCAGGTGTCTTGAATGGACCACAAATTCGTATACTAGTTAATGATAGCGAATTCACCAAAACATTGAACCCACTGGAGAAAAAAGCATGGGAATCATTTGTCAATGAGTCAAAGAATTTTCTTGGAAACTATCGTGCTGACAACTACAAAGAAATCGTAACAACCATGCTTCAGAATTATCATGCATTGGGAGCAAGGATGTCCTTGAAATTGCATTTTTTCCACTCTCATATTGAATTTTTCCCAGGTAACCTTGGAGACGTTAGTGATGAACACGGCGAAAGATTTCATCAAGATATCGCCATAATGGAGTGCAGATATCAGGGACAATTCAGTCCTAACATGATGGGCGACTATTGCTGGACACTGCAACGAGAAGAGAGCAAGCTGTACAAGAGAAAGAGTAAAGTTCAAAAGCACTTTTAGAACTTCATATTTTGTCATTATAAAGGATTTGAACTTATGTTTTTTGGTACAAGTTTTTATGAGCTTATCTGTGATAGGTTTAAAATTGTATCTTGCATGACGCGATAATGTTACTATATTTACTATTTTTTTTATTCTTTAAGAAAGTAGGTCTGATGGTAGAATGAAACATCCAATTAATATTCATTAATATGAAATTAGTCATGAAAGCACAGTCACATGAGATAATCTCATCTTTTGCACGACACGTGATGGAATATTAAATATTTGTACCTATTGATTTTTTTATAAAACCTGGTCTGATAGAACAAAACAAATATCAGATTCGAATTCAGCAATATGAAATTAGTTGTGTGAGCATGATCTCATATGAGAACCATTTTGGCTGTTGACCAGTGTAATCTACACTTTTTGAGAACTACCACACTTAGTTATTTAACACATATACTTGATAACCTTGTACATACTCTCTAGGTTATATATCGTAGGTATTCTGACTCTTATCTTGTATAATAATAATAATAATAATCATAATAATAATAATAATACTTAACGGTTTATTGAAAAAAGCTCTGCAGCCCGAAGGCTGAAAATATACATTGGACATAAATGACTTATTACATACATTGGTGGTTTAACAAAAGCCTTCATTAGAGAAAGGTAAAGGAACATACAGTGAACATACAGATTAATGTAGGTGTTGAACAGCAAACTCGTAGTGTAGTAACTCCCTCCCAGATGGTGTTAGGAGGAACTCACGTGGTGTAGTAGTTCCCTCAGATGGAGTTATGAGGGACCTGGCGTGGTGTAGTAATTCCCTCGCAGATGGTGTTATGAGGGGCCTCACGTGGTGTAGTAATTCCCTCACAGATGGTGTTATGAGGGACCTCACGTGGTGTAGTAATTACCTCACAGATGGTGTGTGTGTGTGTGTGTGTGTCATTCATGAGACATAATCAAATAACCGTTCCTGATAAAATTATAATTAAAGACTACCATACACAACCATTAATTTGTTTATTCACATCCACACAATTGATTGATATACAAAAAATAATATACATTTATAATCACGAAATCACAATGAATAAGTGTATAAAAATAATTAAAAATCTACCTTATATTCAGGACTATCATACGTTTTTCCTGTTAAACAACTGTTATCTGTTATCAAACGGACAACTGAATGTCCTAATCACTCAACAGATATACTGAAGTGAGGAGTACCATGATGTCTCTCCCATATATACCTGTATTAATTCACATCTCAATCTTGTTAATTGCACAATGGCTCTCAAACATCCGTGTATATGTACTTGGTTATTATCATGCAGAGCGCCCACAGAGTTCATTGGTGTTTATCTGTTATGTGAAGTTCAACAGAAACTAAAACATTTTATTCTTCGCAACCCAAATTCTCGTTCAACTTAGACGTGATCTACTGCCTCCAAAATTCAATTCGTTTTCTCTTAACCCGAATTCAACCCATGATTATATTTTACCAAAAAAATATGCTAGAGTTGTTTGGATAGTTCATCTCCACACATACAAACAGACAAAGTGAGACGGATAACCCCCGTAACCTCTGACACGGAGGTATATGAAAGTAATTCAAACAAAAGAGTAATTTATATGCGTGTAGTTAGGTTCATGGCAGAGACCTAAAGATGAAAAATGGAAAAGAAAAACGACAATGCCTCGCAGAGAGATAGGCAGGTGGATAAATCAACAGATAATTAAATACGTGGCATAATGCGCTACGCGCATCAATTAAGAAAGATGTTGGATAGAAAAATACAAAGACAAGTAAAGGGAGAGAGAGAGAGACAAACACTCAGTGAGCAAAACATCGTCGTTTGACAGTAAACCGCAACCTTTAAGATTTTCCACATTTTACATATAAAGGTAGATACATTGTCGTCCTGAAAAATATGGAGTTTGTCTCCCCGGTGTACAAGTCTAAGATTTATTGTCAATAATTGATATTGTTTCAACAACAATTTCAGCCAACAAATTTGTTTTTGTCATATCACTAAGGGTATTGTTACAGCGAATAATGCAGTTGGCTATACACTGTGATGGTTAGATATTTGTCGTAGAGTATAAATATAATTCCTTGATTTCAGTTAAGATTGTCTGAAATACCAGTTGCACATGAGAAAGATCTCTAGTCAGAAGCCTTCAGTAGGTGTATTTCCTTCATTGAACAATTGATTTTAATTTCACTTTTAACGAAACAAAAAAGGACCTAAGTTTTTTTTTCCTAAATATTCTTATTTTCCTAGTCTGATATTGGCATTCGACTCCATATATATATCCATATATATATATATATATATATATATATATATATATATATATATATATAAATATATATATATAAATATATATATATATATATATATATATATATATATATATATATATATATATTTATATATATATATATATATATATAGATATATATATATATATAGATATATACTAGAAGAATCCGCTACGCCACAGTAGGGCACCACCCTCCAGGAGGCTCCACAGTGTCTCAATGTTCAGTTCCCAAAACTTCTTCTTCCATCAATAGTTCATTAACAGTGTATGTAAGTTCCACGATGTTTTTCATTACAACGGTACAGCAAAGTATATTTTCTATCATTAAACTGTTATTATCTTATTGTCTAATCATCACTACATATATAACCACCCATCATCACTACATATAACATGAACCATCATCACTCCATTTAACACCGTCCATCATCATTACATATAACACCATCCATCATCACTACATATAACACCACCCATCAATACTACATATAACAACATCCATCATCACTACATATAACATCATCCATCATCACTACATATAACACCATCCATCATCACTACAGATAGGTAAAGTAGTTTCAGAGATTCTCGTGCGGACAGACAAACAAACACACACACAGACAAACAGACAGACTTCTTTGTTTTATATAGAGAAAGATCATCACTACATATAACACCACCCATCATCAATACATATAACACCACCCATCATCACTACATATAACACCATCCATCATCACTACATATAACACCACCCATCATCACTACATATAACATCATCCATCATCACTACATATAACATCATCCACCATCACTACATATAACACCACCCATCATCACTACATATAACACCATCCATCATCACTACATATAACACCACCCATCATCACTACATAAAACATCATCTACCACCACAACATATAACATCATCCATCATCACTACATATAACATCATCCATCATCACCACATATAACATCATCCATCAATACTACATATAACATCATCCATCATCACTACATATAAAATCATCCATCATCACTACATATAACACCACCCATCATCAGTACATATAACATCATCCATCATCACTACAGATTGGTAAAGTAGTTTCCGAGATTCTCGTGCGGACACAACATACAAACAGACAGACTTCTTTATTTTATATAGATAGATTGTGTAATCATCACTACATATAACATCATCCATCATCACTTCATAAAACATCATCCACCACCACAACATATAACATCATCCATCATCACTACATATAACATCATCCATCATCACCACATATAACATCATCCATCAATACTACATATAACATCATCCATCATCACTACATATAACATCATCCATCATCAAAACATATAACATCATCCATGGGTGGTGTTATATGTAGTGATGATTGATGATGTTATATGTAGTGATGATGGATGGTGCTATATGTAGTGATGATGGATGGTGTTATATGTAGTGATGATGGATGGTGTTATATGTAGTGATGATGGTTGATGTTATATGTAGTGATGATGGATGGTCTTATATGTAGTGATGATGGATGATGTTATATGTTGTGGTGGTGGATGATGTAATATGTAGTGATGATGGATGGTGTTAGATGTAGTGATGATGGATGGTGTTATATGTAGTGATGATGGATGGTGTTATATGTAGTGATGATGGATGTTGATGTTATATGTAGTGATGATGGGTGGTGTTATATGTAGTGATGATGGATGGTGTTATATGTAGTTATGATGGATGGTGTTATATGTAGTGATGATGGATGAAGTTATATGTAGTGATGATGGATGATATTACATGTAGTGATGATGGATGTTGTTATATATAGTGATGATGGGTGGTGTTATTTGTAGTGATGATGGATGGTGTTATATGGAGTGATGATGGATGGTGTTATATGTAGTGATGATGGATGATATTACATGTAGTGATGATGGATGTTGTTATATATAGTGATGATGGGTGGTGTTATATGTAGTGATGATGGATGATGTTACATGTAGTGATAATGGATGATGTTATATGTTGTGATGATGGATGGTGTTATATGTAGTGATGATGATGGATGGTGTTATATGTAGTGATGATGATGGATGGTGTTATATGTAGTGATGATGGATGGTGTTATATGTAGTGATGATGGGTGGTGTTATATGTAGTGATGACGGATGGTGTTTTATGTGGTGATGATGGATGATGTTATATGTTGTGGTGGTGGATGATGCTATATGAAGTGATGATGGATGGTGTTATATGTAGTGATGATGGATGGTGTTATATGTAGTGATGATGGATGGTGTTATATGTAGTGATGATGGATGTTGATGTTATTTGTAGTGATGAATGGTGGTGTTATATGTAGTGATGATGGATGGTGTTATATGTAGTGATGATGATGGATGGTGTTATATGTAGTGATGATGGATGGTGTTATATGTAGTGATGATGGATGATGTTATATGTAGTAATGATGGATGGTCTTATATGTAGTGATGATGGATGATGTTATATGTTGTGGTGGTGGATGATATTACATGTAGTGATGATGGATGTTGTTATATATAGTGATGATGGGTGGTGTTATTTGTAGTGATGATGGATGGTGTTATATGTAGTGATGATGGATGGTGTTATATGTAGTGATGATGGATGGTGTTATATGTAGTGATGATGGATGGTGTTATATGTAGTGATGATGGATGGTGTTATATGTAGTGATGATGGATGATGTTATATGTAGTGATGATGGATGGTGTTATATGTAGTGATGATGGATGATGTTATATGTTGTGATGATGGATGATGTTATATGTAGTGATGATGGATGGTGTTATATGTAGTGATGATGATGGATGGTGTTATATGTAGTGATGATGGATGGTGTTATATGTAGTGATGATGGATGATGTTATATGTAGTGATGATGGATGGTGTTATATGTAGTGATGATGGATGGTGTTATATGTAGTTATGAAGGGTGGTGTTATATGTAGTGATGATGGATGATGTTATATGTAGTGATGATGGATGGTGTTATATGTAGTGATGATGGATGGTGTTATATGTAGTGATGATGGATGGTGTTATATGTAGTGATGATGGATGGTGTTATATGTAGTGATGATGGATGGTGTTATATGTAGTGATGATGGATGATGTTATATGTAGTGATGGTGGATGATGTTATATGTAGTGATGATGGATGGTGTTATATGTAGTGATGATGGATGGTGTTATATGTAGTGATGATGGATGATGTTATATGTAGTGATGATGGATGGTGTTATATGTAGTGATGATGATGGATGGTTTTATATGTAGTGATGATGATGGATGGTGTTATATGTAGTGATGATGGATGGTGTTACATGTAGTGATGATGGATGATGTTATATGTAGTGATGATGGATGGTCTTATATGTAGTGATGATGGATGATGTTATATGTTGTGGTGGTGGATGATGTAATATGTAGTGATGATGGATGGTGTTATATGTAGTGATGATGGATGGTGTTATATGTAGCGATGATGGATGGTGTTATATGTACTGATGATGGATGTTGATGTTATTTGTAGTGATGAATGGTGGTGTTATATGTAGTGATGATGGATGGTGTTATATGTAGTGATGATGATGGATGGTGTTATATGTAGTGATGATGGATGGTGTTATATGTAGTGATGATGGATGATGTTATATGTAGTAATGATGGATGGTCTTATATGTAGTGATGATGGATGATGTTATATGTTGTGGTGGTGGATGATGTAATATGTAGTGATGAAGGATGGTGTTATATGTAGTGATGATGGATGGTGTTATATGTAGCGATGATGGATGGTGTTATATGTACTGATGATGGATGTTGATGTTATTTGTAGTGATGATGGGTGGTGTTATATGTAGTGATGATGGATGGTGTTATATGTAGTTATGAAGGGTGGTGTTATATATAGTGATGATGGGTGGTGTTATTTGTAGTGATGATGGATGGTGTTATATGTAGTGATGGTGGATGGTGTTATATGTAGTGATGATGGATGATGTTATATGTTGTGATGATGGATGGTGTTATATGTAGTGATGATGGATGATGTTACATGTAGTGAAAATGGATGGTGTTATATGTAGTGATGATGTTGGATGGTGTTATATGTAATGATGATGGATGGTGTTATATGTAGTGATGGTGGATGGTGTTATATGTAGTGATGATGATGGATGGTATTATATGTAGTGGTGATGGATGTCGTTATATGTATTGATGATGGGTGGTGTTATTTGTAGTGATGATGGATGGTGTTATTTGTAGTGATGATGAATGTTGTTATATATAGTGACGATGGGTGGTGTTATTTGTAGTGATGATGGATGGTGTTATATGTATTGATGATGGATGATGTTATATGTAGTGATGATGGATGATGTTATATGTAGTGATGATGGATGGTGTTATATGTAGTGATCTCAAAAAAACTTCAACCAACCCCATCAGACGCAGCCCCGACGTACAAACGTAGAAAAGTCGTATTCCCTCCTATGATTTACAGCTATTTTGATCCTTAAGTTCTCTTTTATTATGGCTTACTTTTCTGTTTTTAACCTCCATCAATTACACCACACAGAGGTTGAAAAGTCGTATCCCATCCTACGTATTATAGCTAATTTTATGCTTATCTCTCTCTCATTACAGCTTACTTTTCTTTGATCTAACTTTTCTAAGCTGCCCATTCTAACAAGGTAGGAAGGTAGGTAGGTAGGTAGTCCATTCTAACCAGGTATGCCCTACGTACGATATTTCACACGTTGGTCTAGCGAAAGAGCGCGTTTCTGCTATCTATATGTGTAAAACAAAGAAGTCTGCCTGTTTGCATGTATGTCCTCACGAGAATCTTGGAAACTACTTTACCTATCTGTAGTGATGATGGAAGGCGTTATATGTAGTGATGATGGATGTTGTTATATGTAGTGATGTTAGGTGGTGTTATATGTAGTGATGATGGATGGTATTATATTTAGTGATGATGGATGATGTTATATGTAGTTATGATGGGTGGTGTTATATGTAGTGATGATCTATATCTATATAAAACAAAGAAGTCTGTCTGTTTGTCTGTGTGTCTGCAAGAGAATCTTGGAAACTACTTTACCGATCTATAGTAATGATGGATGGTGTTATATGTATTGATGATGGATGATGTTATATATAGTATATGAAAAGTATCCCTCTGTTGTCATTGGCAACATGGATAAGAAAAGTGAATACTGCGGTGCAAAGAAATACAAAGGAGAATCTGCTTGACTGTGCTGCTCTCATGGGAAAGTATGACTGCCAAATTTGGAAAAACCACCACAACCATTGAAGACTCTCATGCTGGGAACAACACCAGAGTCAAAACACTTCTTGGAAAATATACAGAAGTACAATTCATGCTTCCTTATGACATCCTTTGGAGCTACCAGAGTAGTTCGTGAGCACGGATACATACCAACATTCAAAGTCCAGGGTCAAGTCTATTACAAAGCAGGATCCCTCTTACCACTGGAAGATGAACAGGCAAAGTTCCTCCAAATCTACTTCATGGGAGATCATGAAAAGCAGACTACTATCAGGTGTGGCAACATTCAAGGTGTCAGACATGACATTGTCCTATCTATCCAAGAAATGCTGCATGAGCGCAACACGTATGAACAGTCATTTAAAAATGCCCAGGAAAACATGCCTTCTAACGAGTACAAAGTTAGGATCAAAGCACACACCTTAATGCACTACAGTGAGACAATGTGGAGCCTCCCGGAGGATCGCGTCCTACCGTGGCCTAGCGAAAGAGCCGCCCTGAGGGCGGCGATTCTGCTAATATATATATATATATATATATATATATATATATATATATATATATATATATATATATATATATATATATATATAAATAAATAAGCAGAAAAACAGAGGGAAGTCAGGGGCCCAATCCAGCATTAAAAGTCTGTAAAAAGGTGATGCAGTATTGAATGAACTGAGTTCACATAGGGAGGGACGGTAAACTATTACTGGGTCTAAAGAGACTGTATTAAAAAAAGTCCAGCATGCCCTGAAACAAGGGGGGGGGGGGATAAATGAATATTTCAATGTTCAAATTGGGGTGAACACAAGAGGGGGCTGTTCAATTTAGGTACTGAAAGACACAAATACCAGAAATATGCCAAGCGAAGGTAATTAAGACCGAGATGTTTAGGAGTAGCGGGGCAGAATTTGGACACAATTTTGACGAATTGTGGGTATTGTGGTGAGCACTAAAACTGGCATAGATCATGTTTAGTAAATTATATACTATATGATTTCAGATATAATGCCAAGGAGTATATTTCCCCTGAAGCCCGTATATCACTGATGGTGGCACTCGACTCATTATGTGAACGCACTACTATGTGATATTCTGACGAAGATATGTGACGTAATTGATTTCTCAATTCGTGTAGCTATCATCTTGGATTTTCCTATTTATTGTTTTATGGGAAAATATTCACCTTGGCAAAATAACTGAAATCATTTCGTATATAGTAAATATAATCTATGCCAGTTTTATTGTTTTTACCACAAAACCCACACATAATTCGTTTAAATGTTATCATATATCTGTCCCAATATATATTAGGATGTGTTCATTTTGCTGATGTCTGTCAACCTCGTTTATCACACGGCTGACTTAGGAAGCTGAGGTATCTTATTTTTTTAATGTTATATAAATCATTACTTAATTATGAAATATCATAGCAAATGAATATTAAAGTAAGTGTGAATAAAAATATGTATATTTAAGGTTAGTATTATCAGAAGCGCGCTAGTATGAACAATGACCAGTGCCTGCTGTTTCCTTCCCTATTCCACAATAACTCTATGTCGGAGCTACAGCAGATAAACATCGTTCTCCTTCCGCATGCGGTGGCCTTATACAGTATATGGATGAACATGGTGTCTGAATTCATTTACTGTACATCTCAGATACGGAGACTATGAGTGATGAAAATTACAGCAGGACAAAGTGAGCTACTGTAGGTTTATTTACTCCAGACTGTAGTATACAATAGTCCTCAATAAATTAAATGAAAAGAGAAAGATTGATAATATATAAATTCCTTACTTATGGAGAGTCACTTAGTGTTGTCATGTTCGGCGTATGACTGTATTGCCTTCAAAACTCTTCCTTACAACACACACAAAAAAAAACACACACACACACTATTACTACTACGCTACTTCTACTACTTTGCTGTCACTCGGAATCGAGTATTACGATTATCCACCTATGATAGTTATATGAGTTATTTAGTATGTCACCTTCGTTGGTGAGCTCTGAGGTGACTCGAGAGGCTGATATGGGATCGGCAGGGTCGTCCACAGATATTGCACATGTGGAGGGCTGCATCTAGTACGGGAGAGGCGGCGGCAGCGTCTTTCCAGCGTTGGCGCTTGCCTACCTCGGTATGCAGTCGGGATAATTCGAAAGTAGTGACACCTCGTGTGGTGGTCTCCAAGCATTAAGGTGTCGAGTGATTGTCTCCCAGGTGAGGGGGTCGATTTGGCGCTTTTTTCAGGTTAGTCTTAATTTAACAGCACCATTTGCAGTATATAAATATTCACCCAAATGTATACTACTGAAATGTATAATACCCAATTATTCACCAAATTATTCAACAATGACTCAGTAGATATTCACCAAGTTATTCAACAACTACTCAGTAGTTATTCACTAAGTTAACCATGACTCAGTAGCTGTTCATGTCATACATGTTGAGGTCTGTAACTTCATCAGAGGTTGAGCGAGGCCAAGCTGATTTTGCAATTACCTCCTCCCGCTCCTCCTTACGTCTCACATTCTGAGCAGGAGAGAGCGGGCAGACTCATATCACTTGTTACCCAGTTAACACCTCACTTAAGTGTTCTCCTATAAGAACACTAAGACACTTCCCTTAGCAGAGAAGGTACAATATACTCTCAACTGAACTCAGTACCTGTGAAACTATATTTTTCTACAATAAAGAAAAACCAGCAAAGTTTTTACTTCAGCCCAGTCACTTATTAGTTCCAGCACTAATATATTAAGATTATCCTGATACATTTTCCGTTGTATGCCAGCGTTAAGTTTACCATCGTTAGGTGGCTGTAAAGTGGCTTCTTTGGCAGTCTACTGTCTCCCATGCGGGTAAAATGGATAGTCCAATGTAGTTGTTCATGGATAATGGTAGTCTCGATGCTCCTACAGTTGGTGTCAGCGAGTATACTGGCATCTGTGCTCTTGTCTTCCCAGCGAACTCGGAGGAATAGAGCATAGACTATGTGGGTGAAAGTTTTCAAGTGCATTGAGGTGCCTCCTGTATGTGACCCATGTCTCGCTGCCATACAGCAGGGTGTGGCATGGAGTCTGCCAAAGGCTTGGGATGTGCATCCGATCCGATGTTGAATCACTTCATCGATGTCCAGGGTGGTGGACAGGTGGAAGCCAAGGTACTGGAAGTGGGTAAGGTTAGAGAGAGTAGTACCATTATTTGAATGGGTGGTGGAGGTGTGGTTCAATCAGAGGCTGGTTGAAACAGAATCTGAGTCTTACGTGCATTCACCTTTAGGCCGAAGTGTGCATACACATCTGTGTAGATGTTTAAGATCTCCCATAGGTCGCGTTCAGTGTGAGCTATGAGAATGAGGACATTTGCATATTGAAGTTCAGTGATAGAAGTGGCCAACACATTTTCTCCTGTCTGCAGTTGAAAAGTCCCTTCATCTGGTACAGGATGTCCACCACACTGACTAAATTGGTAATGGCACGCAGTAGGAAGGCAGGCAATCAAATGGAAAAGAGAGTTGTTTTACCCCCATTTGGATGAGGAAGAACTCAGACTGGGTGCCATTGTGCAGGACACTGCCGTTCATGCTACCGTGGAGTTGCCTCACAATGACCAAGTCGTAGGCCCTAGTAAAATCAATGAAGGCCATGTACAGTCAACCATTGTACGTAAATAATGAAGACAATTTGATATGAGAGTCTTGTGGCAACTACGGTTGTAGTTGACTTGCCAATTCATTAATATCATTTTCTTTATTATTTAAGCAAATGTATGAAAATTTGGAAACTTCTCATGATCTAAAATAGTGATGAATGGTTTATTATTTAAAAATGTTACCTTTGGTTTGTTTAATATTTATCCTAACAGTGATACAGCCGAATATTGATCTGCCAATCATAATCACCTTTACATACAGCATTTCTTTACAACGTATTGCCAGGTAAAATTGCTCGTAAGAGACCCAGGGTGGGGTCAGAGTATCTTTGGTTTACTGTAGAAGTCACACCGCTGGTGCCACAATGAGAGTCTGGGAGGAAGTTTTCCGCCTCAGGAAGAAGTCTATTTAGGAGGAATCAGGCGATAATCTTGCCAGCTACGGAGAGCACTGAGATCCCACAGTAGTTGCCACAGTCTGATCGATCTCCTTTGTTCTTATAAATATTGACGATCGAAGCGTCTTTAAGAATTTGGGGGATTTCCTCCTTCTCCCATATATTCTCCAAGAGAGAGGGGAGATGCCTGGTAAGCAGAGGTCCTCCTGCTTTATACACCTCGGCTGGGATTCTATCAGGCCCTGTGGCTTTGTTATTTTTCATTTGCTTGATGGCAGTAGCTACCTCATTCAGGAATGGAGGATAGCTGAAGATGGTCAGCTCTTGATGCTGAGGGACCTGTAGAGTAGTCAGGACATGCTCATCGGTGTTTCGGTTGAGCAGTGAATGGTAGCGCTCTTTCCAGCATTGACGGATGCCTTCTTCGTTTTTAATTAGGGAGTTATTGTCGGATGAGCGGAGGGGGACCACACCATGAGTAGTTGGGCCATATATTCTTTTAGCAGAATTTAAAATTTCATGCATCTTGTGTTGATCCTCAAAAGTTTCCATTTCACAAGCTTTAATTTTCGACCATTCGTTCATTAGTGTGCGAGGTTCGCGCAGGGCCGTCGCTTTCTTCTTGTGGAAGTTCCAGCTTTAGTATCAGAGAGCAGCTAAACGATGGACTGATAAAACAACCCAACAACAAACAATCAAAATCCGAGTACCGAATGGGGTCCCATTTAAGGTGTCATCACATAAACCTCCAACGAGACCCTCGGCCAGATAAAAAAACACCAGGATTGGATTGATGAAAACGACCCGAAAATCGAAAGTTCTCGTCAAAAGTAAGCGTGATGCTCTCACTGACTGGCAGAACAACCCTAAGTCTTTGACTAAACCACACACACACACACACACTTCATCCTTGACCACTGAAGGGACAAGATGTACCTGGCGCTCCTCTGGGAGCAGCCAGGTCAACTGTTAAGTTGGCCCATACCAACTCTCTCCCCTCAACCCCTCCTCCCCACCGGAATATCAATAGGTTCTCGCCAGAAGTTACAATTTCATTTAGGAAAGGAATGGAACCAGTGTTGAACAGAGGTGAACAGTGGTGAATAGTGCTTAAGTCAGTGGAAAACAACTCAACAGAAACAGCAGAGTCGTACCCAAGTTAACCTTCTCACAGTGAGGTCCCAGGTACCCAGTGATAACTGCCCGTGAGACCCAACAACAACCAGCGATGTGTTAATCCGTCTACGATAGGAAGGCCTAGGACCACACCTCACTCATATAACGCCATCTGAAGGGGAATTACTACACCATGTCAGGTCCCTCATAACATCATCTGTGAGGGAATTACTACACCATGTGATGCCCCTCATAACACCCAGGGCCGGTGCTAGGAATTGCGGGGCCCAATTAGAAAATTGATAGTGGGGCCCTCTACTCTACAAAGTCGAAGATTGATGTTTTATATTTCGTGTAGTATGCCCGCCTTAGCCAAAAAGCATTAATTACTTGATATACTAAAAGTTTAAAAACAGTATAAAAGTTTTGATTTTTTATTACAAGTTAAGACAATTACAGACAAACTGTTTATTACAACTGTACTTGTGGATGATCCATCACTGTTTGATGTTTGGGCTTGGCCTTCTGACTCTTCTTTAGCTATAAGTGGACTTCTCACTTTGGCACTGTCTTCTGTTGTATTAAGATCGTCTTCAGTTTGATTCAACTGTGTCTGTGTGTCAACTTGAACTTTTTCAAACTGAATATCATTTTCTTCATTGTATTCATCAACTGTAATTGGACTAATGGCTGTATTGTCATTTTCTGAATCGTTTTTGTCTTCTTCATCTTCAATACATGGGCGTTTCAAAGGTGGAGTGACAAGAAATTTTTTGATAGCACCTCGATGTTTTTCATTTTCAGCCACCTTTGCCTTTGCCAGTGCTCGCTTCTGGTTGCCATTTAAATACTTACGCCCTCTGCCTCTATCTCTGCTTGTGCTTGCCATGATGAAAGGGCTTTTTATATTATCTTTTCAGAAATGACATATAATAAACTGAAATGAAAAAACGAACAAAATTATTCACAATGAGAAGTCCCTGGCACTTAAAAAATAAGTATGTGCATACATGAATGTTATAATTAAAACAAAAAATCGAAACACTGATCCTATAAAATAAAAACCACACAATGTTTATCACCACTTCACCGGACAAAAAAAGCTTTAACCGGACATATAACACTTTGGCATGGATAGCACACCGCTATGTACGCAAAGATTCTGTTACCTACATAGAGCTATATGTGCTTACATGTGCTCAGAATCACAAGTCATTTTCTGATTCATCATCGCTATTGTCGCTATCAATCATGTACTCAGGATCAACAATTATCATCACTGTCCAGCACAAAAATTATAAACAAACCACGCCTCGGTCGCCACCCAGTGGCCATGCTTCTCATTTTCAAGGTCAACACTGCAAAACTCATCTCAAATCATGTCTATGGCAACGACCGGAGTTTTGTCACTGTCTGACGATGATCACTGATTCACTGGTTATTACAGGACATGCTGATATACACAGCACAACGCTATCACTCGTATTTCCCCCTGAAAACAGCCAAAAATACAGACCCGACACACTTACACCGTCCAAGCGTTGGGAGAGAGTGAAAACTGTGTTCTGATTGGCTCGCACCCTTCCCGCTCCTGTAAATTATTATGAAAGTCAGGGCGTGTGGACCAACACCAGAGTTAATTCCCTTGGACTTTTGACAAAACAGAAAATTCTCGCACGTGACTGGGATCTATTATTTTGATGACAATAACAATGATTTTGTGTCTAACGTTAGCTTTTTTACCAATATCGTATACAGTTTAAAACTAACACACGTGTGTGCGGGGCCCCCTTGCGGCGCGGGGCCCAATTTGATTAAATTGGTCAAATAGGCTTAAAACCGGCCCTGATAACACCATCTGTGAGGGAATTACTACACCACATGATGCCCCTCATAACACCATCTGTGAGAGAATTACTACACGCCGTGAGGTCCCTCATAACACCATCTGTGAGGGAATTACTACACCACATCAGGTCCCTCATAACAACATCTGGGAGGGAGTTACTACACTACGTGTTTGTGGTTCAACACCTACATTAATCTGTATGTTCACTGTATGTTCCTTTACCTTTCTCTAATGAAGGCTTTTGTTAAACCACCAATGTATGTAATAAGTCATATATGTCCAATGTACCAAGCCAATGTAGTATGTCTTAGTGTAGCATGTAACGACATAGGAAAGGTTAGGAGTGAGGAACTTTTCAAGAGGAATAGGGAAGCGCTGGGGAAGGTTAGAGATAGGGGGAGGGATCCCGATTGTATGTTGTTTATTGCCTAGAAGAGGAGTTGGTGGTGAATGGTTGTCAAGCAGGGCCGGCGCTACCCACTAGGCAAACTAGGCGATCGCCTAGGGCGCCAACATCTGGGGGCGCCACAAATTCAGGGCAAACTTGGATAAAATTAAAAATGAAAGGAAAACTGTGGTGGACACTGTGGTGGAGCCGTGGAGGGTCGGAGCAGAAACAATGTAGTAATGGGTTACGGTACCTACATTAGCTTATCAAAATTTTCAAGGGGGCGCACATCTAAAGGCTTGCCTTGGGCGCCAAATCAACTTGCACCGGCCCTGTTGTCAAGGGCAGTT
The DNA here is from genome assembly GCA_958450375.1 of Homarus gammarus. Classification (NCBI taxonomy): domain Eukaryota; kingdom Metazoa; phylum Arthropoda; class Malacostraca; order Decapoda; family Nephropidae; genus Homarus; species Homarus gammarus. The sequence goes on from CAUDMG010002141.1 coordinate 330,881, forward strand.
GGTGTCAACGGCAGTCTTGACAGAAATTGCAAGTCAATAGCAGTCCCATTCATTAACAACTGTGACAACTTCTATGGCAGAAGGGACCTTCATGCTTGGGATGGGGTGCATCTGACTAGGGATGGGGTGGCAACCCTGGCTGGCTCTCTAGAGAGGGCAGTTCAAAAGATGTCAAAGTCCTTAAACTGATTGGGGAACATATGAGCACGGGGGTGCAGAAACTGCAGTGGAAGGGAGTAAACAAAGTGAAAGCTTACAGGGAAATAGTACTAGGAATTATGACAAAACTAAATTAGGCAGGGAGTTAAAACCTAATCGCGACAAGGAGAGGACTCAGAATACGACTAACTTAAATGTCTACTACGCAAACAGTAGAAGTATGAGAAACAAAATGGATGAAATCGAACCGAAAAAATCGATATAATAGCATTCACCGAAACATGGATAAACCTTGACTCACGTGAGTTACCTGTCGAATGCCAAATTGCATGTGACAAATTATTCCATACCGATAGGCAGATTAGAAAAGGAGGCGGAGTAACAATCTATGTCAGGGATAATCTGAAGTGTAAAATAAATAAGGAAATAAAAACTGAGCGGATTACAGAAACAATTTGGATAGAATTAATCGATGGCAGGGAAAAATTAAACACAGGAGTAATATATAGACCACCTAATCCTGATAGAATTAATGAGCGACTTATTTGGGATGAAATGCGCAGGGCTTCCATACATGGCAAAGTCTGTATAGTAGGCAACTTTAACCTTATGGGTAACTCAGAATTAGAGGATTTTCTTGAAACAATCCAAGACTGTCTCTTAAACCAACATATAACCGAACCCACCCTGGGTAATAATATTCTAGATTTAGTTCTGTCAAAACAGAGAAAACCTCATTATTAATTTCGAGGTAGGGAACAAGCTTGCTCACAGTGATCACAAAGAAATTAGATTATCGTTAGAATTTTAGGGCAGCCAAAAGGAAATTCCACTAAAGTCCCAGATTTCAGAAGGACACACTTTAATAGTTTGAAGAGGCAGCTGAGAGAAGGGGTATCACGTTTGGAGGTGAATTATATAACCTCACATGAGGTGTCCTCCCACAATATACCCACAGAGGGCAACCTCACCTCACCTGTAGACCTCACGATTGAGGATGACCTGAAATCGAGATCTCAGGTTGACGAGTTTCACAACATTTTAAATAATGAGCTACTTAATGCACAAAGGCAGAACATACCACACAGAAAACTCAGATGAAACAAAAATGACCCTAAATGGATAAATAAATATTTAAAGAACATTATTGGACAAAGGAAGGCTATAGGTAGGAGAATAAATCTTGATGAAGTTTACCTCCAAGATTATTATAAGGTATTGGCCTGGCCGGTAGAGTCAAGACCGAGAAAGAAAAGCAAAGAGGAATAATGAACTGAAGGTAGACAGGGAAGCAAAGTAATCCCCAAGGGATTCTATCAAATGTATCAAACTAAAACACGAGAAAAGATTGGACCAATACAGTCGGATACCGGCGAGCTAACTGATAAAGACGGGGAAATTAACAACCACCGAAAATTTAAACAGGATACCCGAGATAGTAGTGACTAGCAACGATGTAAGTAAGCAAATAAACAAACTAAAGCCTAATAAGTCACCAGGTCCCGATGAGATATTTGCCAGAGTATTAAAGAAATGTAAGGAAGAGCTTAGAATGCCCTTACCAAAGTTCTTTAACATGTCCTTGAAAACGGTTGCAGTACCAGAATCTTGGAGGATAGCAAATGTAATACCGATTTTCAAGAAGGGAGATAGATCACTATCCTCTAACTACAGGCCAATCAGTCTAACATCAATTGTATGCAAATTACTGGAAGCAATCATTTCAAACTCTATTCGAAATCACCTGGAGAAGCACAAGTTGATCAATGATTCCCAACATGGCTTCACAAGCGGGCTTTCATGTCTAACTAATCTCTTAAAATTATTTTCATCTGTTGTCGAATCAGTGGACGAGGGGCACAATTATGATGTAGCATATGTCGACTTTAGCAAAGCCTTCGGCAGAGTCCCCGACGAAAGACTAAAAAGAAAAGTGGAGGCTCATGGCATTAAAGGAGATATTCTAAAATGGATTAGGGCGTGGTTACAGGACAGGAAACAGCGATTGAGCATTCATGGCACTAAATCCGATTGGAGCAATGTCACTAGTAGAGTTCCCCGAGGCTCATTACTCCGACCAGTATTATTTATTATATACATAAACGAAAATAGATATCGGCGTAGACAGCAACTTAAGTAAATTTTATGATGATACTAAAATAGGGCGTGTAATTAAATCTGACGAGGACTCCGCAAAACTACAGGAAAATCTAAACAAATTTTACGAATGGTCTGAAAAATGGCAGATGACATTCAATGTGGATAAATATAAAGTACTCGGTATAGGATATGCAAACAGTGAAACGAGATACCAGATGAACAACGATGTTATTGAGAAATCCGACTACGAGAAAGATTTAGGATTAATGATAAGCAGGAATCTTAAGCCAAGTAAGCAATGTGTATTTACTCGAAACAAGGCTAATAGAGTACTTGGGTTCATACAAAGGAGTGTTAGTTACAAAACTAGCGAAGTCATCTTAAAACTATATCTTGCACTTGTGAGACCTCACTTGCATTACGCAGTTCAATTCTGGTCACCGTATTACCGAATCGATATAGAATACTTGGAAAGATTTCAGAGGAGAATGGAGAATGACAAGACTAATCCCGGGCATTAGGAACCTTGAGTACAGAGAAAGGTTAAAGCTTCTTAATTTGCACTGCCTCGAGAGACGTAGAGTGAAGGGCGATATGATAGAGGTGTATAAATGGAAGTCAGGGCTGAACAAAGGGGACTTTACCAAGGCACTCAAACTATCAAACTAGGAGCGAACTCGTAACAATGGTTTTAAATTTGACAAATTTAGATTCAGGCGCAAAGTAGGTAAACACTGGTTTGGAAATAGAGTAGTGGACGAGTGGAACAAGTTACCAAATGTCATCATTAACTCGAATACGCTGGATAGGTTCAAACATAGGTTGGAAGGATATATGAGCAATAGGGGTTAGGTGTAAATGGGAGTGCTCAGTATGGGCCAAGAGGCCCGCTGCAGTTTTCTCCATTCTTATGTTCTTATATTAATAAGGTAAGGACGTGTGTAGTCGGCGCTTCCCGTTCGTGCCGCCGGGGTTTCTTGACCATGGAGATAGCTGCCAGCCGGGTCTGTCGGGTCCTTCCCTTTCTCCATCAGGATCTAACAACATCCTCCCACCAACAGTACAGTGGAAAGATTGACGATCAACCCACAAGTGATAAACAAAAGTGACAATTTCAACTCGAAACAAAGAAAAAACTGTTTAAGCAACAATCGTGCTTTGCGGTCAATTTTGACCTGACGCGGCCCTGACACAGCCAGGGGCCTCCTCCGCCGTACACTCACCACCACCAACACGGTATGAAAAGCCAAAGAAACTCTCCAAAGTACACCAGGAGAGAAATGAGGAGTCCCTACTCCACCCAGGTGAGGAACTATGAATTCCTAGCTACACTGCATACGGAACAAGAATCAGAGTGGGGCCGTGTAACCTGAGTGGGGCCGTGTAACCAGTGGGTTTCCCCAGGGGTCAGTACTAGACCCACTCTTGTTCATAATCTACATAAACGATCTAGATACTGGGATCAGCAGTGACATAAGCAAGTTTGAGGATGACACCAAAATAGGGCTGCAGATTAATTCAGGGCAGGATGCAAATGCATTACAGGAGGATCAAAATAAACTGCAGGGGTGGTCTGAGAAATGGCAAATGAAATTCAACACCAGCAAGTGCAGCGTACTAGATATTGGAAGAACAAATACTGTCAATGTATACAGCCTTAACAACATCAACCTAGAGAAGTCGACTTGTGAAAGATACCTAGGGGTACTTGTAAGCCCGGACCTACGGCCTAGAAAACAGTGCGTTAATGTTCGAAATAAGGCAAACAGAGTATTGGGTTTTATATCTAGAAGTGTAAGTAATAAGAGTGCAGAGGTCTTATTGCAACTACATCTTGCGCTAGTCAGGCCGCACCCTGATTATGCGGTTCCGTTCTGGTGCCCTTATTATAGAATGGATATCAATTCACTAGAGTCGGTGCAGCGAAGAATGACGAAAATGATTCCGGGACTTACAAACCTTCCATATCAGGATAGGTTAAAGAAACTAAACTTGCATTCCCTAGAAAGACGAAGAGTGCGGGGAGATATGATAGAAGTATTTAAGTGGGTGAAAGGAATCAATAAAGGGGATATAGATAAAGTTCTTATAATATCCGAGCAGGATAGGAATCGAAGCAACGGATTTAAGTTGGATAAGTTTAGGTTTAGGAGGGAGATAAGAAGGAACTGGTTCACAAATAGGGCGGTGGACGAGTGGAACAAGCTTAGAAACTATGTAGTAAGTGCTGGAACGCTGGAATGTTTCAAAAGGAGACTGGATAGATTCATGGATGATAGAGAGGTAGTAACTCTCGGAGCTGCCATACACAGGCCAACCGGCCTATTGCAGACTCCTTATTTTCTTATGTTCTTATGTTATCTCCAACACCCTGTGTGAACTGGAGGACCTTCCAGGACCACGTGGCACATCCGCAGCGGTAGTTAGGTAGCGGATTAACAGCCGCTACCGACTTCAGGTCACAAGAATGTCTGCAGACCAGCTCCCACAGTACCAGATCTAAAGTTAATCTACCTGTTGACTCAATGTTTCTTATGTTTTTGTATTGAAAGCTTTTGTCAATCAAATGATCCACTCCCCGATTTCACCATATGTAACTTATCATCTCTGTTCATTGTATATTTTCAGCCTTCACGCTGCCATGTTAACTTATTAAACCGTTAATTATTATTATTATTATTATTATTATTATTATTATTATTATTATTATTATTATTATTATTATTATTATTATTATTAATAATATTATTACACACACATACACACACTGGTAAGAAGCTTCTACACCATCCTCGACACCGGCTCCTACTACTACCTGAGATCCCTAGCCCGAGAATTGCTGTTCGACACCACAACCGCATCCAGCCCATACGTGCACGAACTGATCTCTGTAAGAACAGCCCAGTCCCAACCATTGTAAAAATTATCAATAACTTGTAATAAACCAGTGTATTCACTCCCAGTAAATACTACTTCGTGCACTGTCACTATGTTGAAATGCACTGTAGTTTGAGCTTTTCCCCATCTAGTTATTATATATCTTATTTGTATCACTTATGTTACTTGTATATTATTTGTAATTCGAAACCCATTCCCCAAATATGTAACTGTATATTTTCAGCCTTCTGGCTGCCAAGCTCTTTCAATAAACCGTTAATTATTATTATTATTATTATTACTACTTTGCTGTCACTCGGAATCGATTATGCTAATTATCCAGTTATGATACAATGATATGAGTTATTAGAGATATCACCTTCATTGGCGAGTTTTGAGGTGAGTAAAGAGGCCGAGCGGGACCGGCAGAGCTGTTCACTGATGTTACACATGTGGAGGGATACATCGGGTGCGGGAGGGGCGGTGACAGCGTCTTTCCGGAGTTGGCGCTTGTCTGCCTCAGTTTGCAATAGAGCCAACTCGAAAGTATTGACACCTTTTCGGTGGTGCTCCTCGAAGCGTTAAGATGTGGAGTAATCGACTCCCAGGTGAGGGGGTCAATTTGGCACTTTTTCAGGTTTGCCTTAAGACTATCCTTATACCCTTACAGTTGCCCGCCGGCGTCACGTTTGCTATTCGTTAGGTGACTGTAAAGTAGCTGCTTTGGCAGTCTACTGTTGTCCATGCAAGGAAGTTGGCATTTGTTCTCTTGTCTTCCCAGCAGGCTAGGGGGATGGAATGTAGACTACGTTGGTGAAAGTTTTCAAGTGCCTTGAGGTGCCTCCTGTATGTAACCCATTTCTCGCTGCCATATAGCAGGGTGGGAAGGACCACTGCTCGATATACGTGTGACTTTGAAGATAATTTCAGCTCCCTACAGTTGAAGACACAGTTTCGGAGTCTGCAAAAGGCTTGAGATGCACATCTGATCCGATGCTGAATCTCTTCATCGATGTCTGCGGTGGTGGACAGGTGGGAGCCATGATGCAGAAAGTGGGTATTATTAGAGAGGGTAGAACTGGTAAGATGGATGGATGGTGAGGTGTGTCTGAACCAGGGGCAGATGTTGGTGTTCAGGAGCTCCTGTAGGTCGCGTTCAATATGAGCAATATGAGTAATGGAAGCTGCCGACACCTTTGTTCTTGCCTGGAGTCGTTTTCTTCGGAAAAGACCTTCCTTCACCCGGTATTCGATGTCCACCACCACCGGCTAATTGGCACTGGCATGAGTAAGGAAGGCAGCCAAGGAAATGGAAATGAGAGTTGGTGACAGTACACACCCTTGTTTAACCCCCGTTTGGATGGGGAAGAACTCAGTCTGGGCGCCATTGTGCAGGACTTTCCCGTTCATGCCATCGTGGAGTTGCCTCACTATAGCAATAAATTTTGGGGGGCAGCGAAAATGGCTGAGGGTCCACCAGAGAGCTTCCTTGTTGACCGAGTCGAAGGCATTGGTTAGGTCAATGAAAGCCATGTACAGATCAGGACGCTGTTCTCTGCACTTTTCCTGTATCTGGGGGGCTTCAAAGTTCATGTCAGTGGTACTACATGTTGGTCTAAAGCCACATTGAGATTCTGGGACGAAGTTTTCCGCCTCAGGAAGAAGTCTGTTTAGGAGGACTTGGGCAAAAATCTTCCCAGCTAAGGGCATCCCGGTGATCTGTTTCTCTAACTATGATGAAGTCAATGAGATGCCAGTGTTTGCATTGTGGGTGTTGCCACGAACCCTTGAACATTTCGGCTTGCCTAAACAAGGTATTGGTGATTGTGAGGTTGTGTGCAGCACACTTGCTGAGGAGGAGTTGGATGTTGGGATTAGACTTGCCTAATCCATTTCTCCCTATGGTTCCCTGCCAAATGTCAGCATCTCTGCCAACTCTGTCATTGAAGTCACCAAGGAGCACAACCTTATCTTCTCTGGGGATAGAGGTTAGCACTCTGATAAGGTCGGAATAAAAGGCCTTCTTGATGTCATCCTTTGCTTTCATTGTTGGGGCGTATGCACTGATGAAAAAGGCATGACCTGAGTGATTCAGTGGGACTCGGGGCGTCATGAGGCGCTCATTGATCCCAATAGGCATTTCAGTTAGCCTATGTAGGATGCGTTGGCGGATGGTAAAGCCAACTCCATAAATGTGATTTCTCTCCGCAGCAGGCTTACTCTTCTAGAAGAAGATATAGGCAGATCCCCATTTTGTGAGTTGACCCCCGCCTGGGAGCCGAGAGTCACTAATGGCTGCTGTGTTGATATAATACCAACCCAGCTCTTTTGCCACAAGGGCGGTTCTTCTTTCAGGACGCTCATTTGTGCCAGTATCCACAAGGGTTCTTGACATTCCATACAGCGACCATAAGAGGTTGTATAGTTTGTTTTTGTTTGGATCTGTGATTTTGATTGTGTTTTCGACAGCATAAATATGACCTTACAGGGTGCGGCTGCTCAGTCAGGTTGTTTTTTTAGGCAGGCTATGTTGAGGGCACCTTTTCTAGCCCATGTGGGCTGACAAGAATGGCTCCTCATAAGGGCTGCTCAGTCTCACAGACATGACCGGATTGTACTGCTGCATAGATCCCAGTGCATAAACGACCATCTTATCTGTGCCGCCCATGTGCATAATTGTGACTTGAGACTCCCGGGAGTCATCTCTGTCTGTCCCAGTTGCCACTCGTCCCTTGCCACATGACTTTTGGGGGTATAGGGGTTTTGATGATGATGAGAGGTATGATGAGCTGGATGATGGCTGCACATGAGTTGATTTATGGGGTGAGACAGGAGCACAGGTTGCAACCACACATCTTGGCTATCCCATTTCCTGATCCAGTGGTGCAAGTGTTGCAACGACTGGGGAGAGGGAGAGTTGCAATCGACTGCCGATAGCCCAGTTTGTTGGGTTTCGCCTGAGTAGCCTGTCCATCATGTATTGCCTTCTTCTGCCAGTGTAGTCGTTGGATTCCCATGGTGGTCACCTCTTCCGCCTGTACCGTCGTTGGGGTCTTGTGGGAGCTCAGTAAGCATGTCTGCCTGATGTGGGGCTCCACTGCAGATTTCGCGTTCTGGGTTTACTCACATAGCCTTATACCTACCAAGGTTAATCCGCCAGGCAGCGGGGCAATGATTAGTAGGCGCCAGGATGTGTCCACAGGCCAGTGGGCCGATGCGCCGTCTCTCTGGGGCCCACTGCTACTCCGAGATCCCCTGCTGGTGTAGTCTGGGCTCACGAGGCACCAAGTTACCGTGTGTTGCAACGAAGAGGCGCAGCAGGAGTCTTGATTGGTGAAGAGGCTGTGTACTGGCAGTGGAAATCTTATGCAAATTTCTACCCTGTTCGCCACGAGGGCTAGCCAACGGCCGAAGCTGAAAGCGAGAGGGAGCAAGCACTGCTTGCACCTTAACACTAACATAATGCTGCCACACTAGACGCATTATTCCACCCTGTGCTCACACACACACACACACACACACACACACATACATTTACATACATTGCCATGGCATCTGGTCACCAAAATTGCCCGATTTGTGAAAACAAAAGAGAAATTAATGAAAATGCATCAAATATATTGTTTTTACACAGAGAACAACAACAATAATAATATGAAAAAAAGTAATACTGTATACACCAGCTGGGAGTGTGTAAGGATGTGATGAATAAGGGTGTGAGGGGCGTCTCATGATCCAGGTGATGACACGAGGTGTCAGATCCATCACCACACCTCAGTGACTGCGACACACACACATACACTCACTTGTCTCCCTTGCCACGTCGGTCCACCCGCTGACAAACCTGACCCCTTCTCTTGTCTCTCACATTGCTCTCATTTTCCTCGCTCTTCTTTTTTGCTGTCTATCTCTGATTAAGCCTCTTTATCTCTTTTCACCTCTCTTTACTTTTTTCTGTCTGAATATCCATCTGTATGTGTGCATATTTGTCTATCTCTCTTTCCCCTTCACCACTTATCTCACTCTAGAATCTAGATCATTCACCCTGCTCTGGGAACTTGTACTACGGTATACTGTAGATCAACTCAAAGATGAGGCAAAAGTCAGATTAGCAACCTGGGACTTGGTCACAATTTTCGTGATGCCATATGGCAGCAGGGTCTACCATTAGACAATATATTATGCTTCCAATATCTTCTCAATAGCTTCTTGATTAATTTAGCTGCCGTCTGGTGTTTGAAGTGAGTTAGTGTAGGGGTTCAAGAACTTATTGTTAAAGCAGATATACAATATGCCAACAACGACATAATTTAATGGTTATTATTACAGTATATTACACTTAATAATAGGATGGTTTATAATGAATATATTACGGTGAACAAAATATTGATCATTGGTAACAAAAATAGAGCTCAGTTAACAATGTAATAGATCAAAGTTAACAATACGAAAATCATAGTTACCAGGAAAATAGATCATGCTTAACGACATAGTATATAACTGTTAACATTAAGGTAAGTGATATTTACCAATATAATAGATCATAGTTAACAGCAAGAATGGTGGATCATATTTAACAAAGGTAGATCAAACAGTAAACCTAGAAGTATAGTTAACATTCAAATATTGAAGCTATAATTATAATTAATATTCAAACAGTGGCGTTAGTATCATAGTTAGCAATCAAACAGTGGAGTTAGAATCATAGTTAACACTCAAATAGTGGAGTTAGAATCATAGTTAACAATCAAACATTGAATCTAGAAATATAGTTAATAATCAAACAGTGGAATTAGAATTATGGTTAACAATCAAACATTGAAGCTCGAATCATAGCTAATAATCAAACATTGAACTAAGAATCATTGTTAACAATCAAACATTGAATCTAGAATTATAGTTAATAATCAAACAGTGGAGTTAGAATCATATTTAACACTCAAACAGTGGCGTTAGAATCATAGTTAACAATCACACAGTGGCGTTAGAATCATGGTTAACAATTAAACAGTGGCGTTAGAATCATGGTTAACAATCAAACAGTGACGTTAGAATCATAGTTAACAATCAAACAGTGGCGTTAGAATCATTGTTAACAATCAAATAGTGGCGTTAGAATCATTGTTAACAATCAAATAGTGGAGTTAGAATCATAGTTAAGAAATAGCCCAAGTGGAGTATGAATCTAATGCCCAGAATATGAGATAAATAATTGAAAACTGCGAGTGATTTGAGTGTTGTTGTTAACTTCGTGGAACAGACAATTAGTAGACAGTGCAGGTGCAAATAAACAGGTCCAGCAGGTAAATTTATTTACAATAATTTAAAGGCTTATATATTTAACTGGAAATTAGTTTGCTTAAGGGGTCTTGGTTCCATCTATGAAGGAGGTTACCTGAGTGGTTGCTTTTCGCTGTGTTGACGTGCGTCTGTAAGACTGTTGTTATGTTAAGGTATGGTCATATTTCTTATTCTTCCTTTAAACTTTAATTTTTCCTTATATTAGTCGGCTTCCTTTTACCTCCACAATTACCACAGAAGGTGTGATTCAATAAACAATATCCAGTATCACTTACCACAGTCACCACAGAAGATATCAGTCTCCGCACTCATAAGGTATCAATCACCAAACAAGGTGTCAGTCACTACACACAAAACATATCAGTCATCACAGTCACCACACAAGATAACAATCACCACACAAGGTACTAATCTCCACACATCGTATTAGTAACCACATAAAGGTGTCACTCACCGCCCAAGGTATCAAACACCACACAAGGTATAAATCACCACACAAGGAATTAGTAACCACACAAGGTGTCATGTATTAGCCCCTTAGTTTATATATAAATGTCAGGGCAGTACATTAAGTTTATATAATCATATCACCCCATGTAACTTTCCACTGGCTATGAGGTGACATGGTTGCATCACATGATGGTTAAGTTCCTTGAGGAGCGACCCTAAGAATGCTAGGTCAGCACATAGAAGCCGGCTAAGGCAAGCACTCTTGCTGAACCCCTCATCCTAACAAGACGTATTTTAGAAGAGCTACTTAACATAGTTTGCGTCCTCATTTAACAATCATAGCTACAATGATTAAGTTACAGTGACATACGCTTGGAGCTGTATATACTGTAATATATATTCTTTCTAAATAGAAGAAAGACAGTTGGGTTTCGCTACTAAAAACCCTATATACTTTTACATGTTCCAGCCCCATTAACTCATCAAGAATCAATGGTTAAAGGGCCAGTTCATAAGTGGCAGCAAAGTGGTAACGGATAACAAAATTCCGATTTATACAGTATATATACAGTACATTATGCAGAACAAGTTATAAAAGTGTTTTACAAAAAAAAAACAAGAGTACACAGTGACGTGTTATATTCTTCCAAAGTGTATTATAATATCTTGTAGTGAGATGTTATACATTGAGTGAATTTTATTTTGTCATCTAAGAGATGTACAAGTTTCTTTTTCTCAATAACCATTAATGAGTTATTGATAACTTTTACCTATTGTGGTAAGTCGGCAACACCCCTGTATGGCAAGTGGCAAACAAGGCGTGGCGGAGAAGAATCTGTTGACAAATCATTCAACCACCTGTGAGCGAATACCCCAGGTAACAGCTCCATTGGGTCTTACAGGGGTTGCCACATACCTAAGTGCTTCGAGGTTTTGCAACACGTGGACCTTACACCATTTAGACATCACAAGTTGTTTAAACAGAGTGTTTTGGCTATTTGTGACTGCAGTTGTGTGTACCCAGCAAGTCCGATATATAAAGGGTTACCATAGGTTTGGAGCGCACATAAGAACCTTGACTCTCACCAGTGGTGGACGTTCCCAATGAACCCAGCAACTCTCCAGCCCTTAGTGGACTCCCCCTCATTGAAGTGGACTCAACCTTCGCCATTTTGAAGCTTCAATTAGTTGCTATGCAACGGAGATACTATCTGTTCTAATATCAACACGAAGGACATTGACCCACTGACTACTAGACTAATAGAGATAAGACACCCGGCGAGGCATAACTGGGACATGTGTTTTCCATTAGTGTATGTTAGCCAGCTTTTAGGGGGGTGGGGGGTGGGCAGTGAAACAGTGTTGTACTGTTCATCGCTTCACACCCAAAAACCTCATTTTAAGTAGTATCCCCTTGGCCATGGGTTAGTTAAGAAGTCGTCTTGACTCTCTCCCTCCTAAAAGGGAGAGGGACACCACACCACACAGAATCCTCCACCGCCACTCCGCCCTGTGGACCGTCGTCGACACTAGACTAAGCTTGTTAACCTAGGTTGTTATCCCCATGGAAATATCACGTGTGGATGCTTGGTTGTAACAAGAGCAATCCAGGCTGGCCTATGGTTAATCAATTCACGCTTAGAGTTCTCCTGCACGACACCCGTCTACAGTGACCGTGATAGACACGAGACTAAGTGTGTTAACCTAGGTTTGTTATCCCCGTGGAAATATCACCCGTGGAAGCCTGGTTGCGACAAAAGCAATCCAGGCTGGTCTATTGCACCTAAATGGTTAATTCAAGTCACGCTTACCAGTTCTCCTTGCCGCGACAACCGTCTACAGTGACTGTCAGTGACGCGAGACTATGTGTGGTAACCCAAGAGTACTTTTTGTTGTTATGGTCCGTGGAAAGAAGTTCTTGTGATGAAGCCTGGTTGCAACAAAAGCAATCCAGGCTGGCAGTAAATGTATCACTTGAAGAATTAAGACCCTGTTAAGTCATACCCACAGTAGAGTAATCACATGTGTCCCCAAGTTGAAAATTCTCTTTTAGACGATTAATTTTATTACAGCGTGAACGTGAGTGACTCATATATTCATGCAAATTGTAAATCATTGTATGGAAGCTTGACAAATAAATGTAAGTGCAATTATCTGCCCGTATCTGTGATCCTATCTTATTATTACTAAAGGTAATGACTGATTGGTTATGACCAAGTATAACCAATAACTTAGATGGATGTTGAAAATTAATGGAATACATTAAATCATCATTTATCAAGTATAAATCATGGAATGTCGAGTGGTGGAGTGAACTTCTACGTAGATACGCCATAATCTCCTGTAAATAATCAGTGTGAAGGTATCGAACTCTACGGTAAGAAATAAGAAATACAACATATTATAATCTTTATATAATAAAATCCACTCATCCTACCACCGATAAAATCAAAACCATGACAAAATATATATATATATATAATCAACACCTCAACCCGCCAGGATTCGAACCCACGGCCCACAAGCCTATGACTGTGACCGGGGAACGCTAACCGCTAGACCACCAGGATGCTAAAAGCAGTCCTAGACTTTGTTATATTTCACGGCGCCATAAGCTCGTTGAACAGGCTTTGTGTGAAATATAACAAAGTCTCGGACTGCTTTTAGCATCCTGGTGGTCTAGCGGTTAGCGTTCCCCGGTCACAGTCATAGGCTTGTGGGCCGTGGGTTCGAATCCTGGCGGGTTGAGGTGTTGATTGTATGTAGAAGTCCGCGTGCTTTATTGGGCTAATGAAATATATATATATATATATTTCACTGCCACGCAGGACAGAGGTTCGTACACAAAGAAGGAAATACATCACATTCACCAGCAGCATATATGGGTCAGTGGATCACATACATTGGAGTCATATTCTAGTTGAAGACTAATCAGTGTGGGCTAGCAAATTTGGGATAAACAGCAAGAATGTCCTCAAGCACACCTGATTCAATGAAGTAATTACATAGTTCAAGATACAGTAAGTCAGGTGGCCTGAAGTCTTTGACAGTGTCACATTCAATAATATAGTGTTCAAGTGTATGCTTTAAAGGTTTATCACAAAGTTTACATGCTGAGTGTTCCGGTATGGGTACAGCGTTACTAACTTGCCAGATGTGTCTGTATCCTAGCCTAATTCTGGCCACGACTACATCACATTGTCTGGTTCTGTCCTTATGCTGGCCATACCGGTACCTCTTGTTACAAAATTTGTCATATTTACTAATGCTACAACTGTCAGGTCTCTCTGCATTTCTCACTTCTTCTAGATCAGAGTTCATGATTCTGACTTAATATATGTAATATTCAGAAATTCAGTGTAATTTCAAACGCCGCGCCATTGGAGAGACTGAGTTCAAGGTCGTCTGAGGGAAGACAGCGTTTGTGGAACTAGGCCTATATGATATTAAATGTAATACCGAGTTAATAGGGACGCGAATCATGAAATTAAATATCGGTTATTAAATTGAAAATAATTATAGATCGTTTCCCAGTCTGAAAATGTTGTGTACGTCCTAATTAAGCTGTTAATCGTCTGGTAAATAAGTCACTCCTGGAAAGCGTGAACCAGTGAGCAAGCGTGCCTGGGCAGCTGTGAGAGAGGTCAAGGACCACCTCTGTGCTGTACCCAGGAGAGACGGATCGCGTGACCTGGTTCCTTCGTTTATTTAACATCAGTATTAACAACTAACTGCCCGGGTTTTTCAGGGTTCTGTAGACCCCACGCTGTATGATAACGTCCACTGGCGGTATGAGAGTGGTGAAGCGAGCTGTATGACCTTCCACTGACCTGGGTTTGAGCCACCTGTTGAGTATGGTGAGAGTTGGAGTGAACCCAGCTGTCTAGGTGCCCAACTGACGACGTGACGATCGTTTGGGGTCATCAAATCTCCTCTACCTCGGCTCACAATACCACATATCTTCAAGCAGCTTAGTGAAAACCTTTTACTAACGGGAAGCTAAAGCTTCTCTCAACTGTACAAGGTCTGAGTGGCTCACTCCCTTCCGTTTCATGGATGTACTAGGGGCAAAGTGAAGCCAGCTGAGTGATACAGGGTCACACACTGGGACCAAGAGTCCAGTGGGACTTAGAGGTACATTTCCAAGGTTGAGAAAGGCTGGTTTGGGCCTTAAACTACGGGTGCCTGTTGGTTGTGCCTTAAAAGACTACGGAGTGCAGGTGGAATCTATGTGTTAGGTTAGGAAGCATGGTTCACGGGTATTGGTGGACTCAGTAACTTCTTAATAATAGTGATAATATTTTTGTGTGTACTTAATACTATTTTTTCAGTTACTAATGTATGCCGTGTGCATTTAATATTTCCTTATAATTTCAATCTCAGGCATAACCCTTGTTTCCCAGAGTAGTGTTTAAGTTAGGTTAGGAGGTGTGTATCTGTTGGGGTAACATAATTTTGCTGAGTGCCCTGAAGGACTACTCAGGGTGGAGTTAATAAGTTCTATTTTTTATACCATTTTGTCAGAGCTGGATGATATTTTGTTGAGTGCCCTTAAGGCCTATTCATTGTAGAGTTATTAATTTCTTATTTTTTTAATACCATTTCTCAGCGATAGATATTTTGTTGAAAGCCCTCAAGGCCTGGTTCATGTGTGCAAGCAACATTTCTTAATACTTTAAACTTATTGTCCTCTAATGAGGTAGTGCCTGAGGTTCTAATAATTTCAACATCATGTATAACTCTTATTCCCCAGAGTAGTATTTTAAGTTAAGGTTAGGAGGTGAGCATATTGGTGTACCATTATTTGATTGTGTTTGTAGTGTTGGAGGGAATATAAGTGTAAATTTAACAGTGTGTCTCATTCATCCCAGTCACAGACGCTATCCTTCCACGGGTCACGGACAAGTCATTTTATTTAGTAAATTTAAGTGTTGTTGTGCTGGTTCGGGATTTCTCTCAAAGGGGCGCTTCTACTGCAATTACCATCTAATATTCTTTAATAAACCCCAAGTCAAGTGAGAAATTAAAGTCCAGTAAATTCCGACCGGTTACATATATATATATATATATATATATATATATATATATATATATATATATATATATATATATATATATATATATATATATATATATATATAGTCAACGACCTCACCAGCAAGGAATCGAACCCTCGACCTACTGGGTGTGACTAGCCTGTAAGCGTTCCCTAGTCACACCCAGTAGGTCGAGGGTTCGATTCCTTGCTGGTGAGGTCGTTGATTATATGTTCAAAGTCCGCGTGTTAATTGGACTAAAAATGAAGTATATACTGTATATGTACCTCGCGTTTCATACCAGCTGGATTCGGTAAAATGCTACTGCCACCACATAAGAGGCACGGGCAGTTTCCCAATGAGGTTCACGGCGCCATCAGCTCGATGAACAGGCTTTGTGTGAAATATAACAGAGTCTAGAACTGCTTTTAGTGTCCTTGTGGCCTAGCCGGTAAGCGTTCCCTAGTCACACCCAGTAGGTCGAGGGTTCGATTCCTTGCTGGTGAGGTCGTTGATTATATGTTCAAAGTCCCCGTGTTAATTGGACTAAAAATGAAACCACAGTAATATATTCTTCAGCATACCAACACACGTTAGTCATCATGTAGGTTATATTCTTTTTATAAGTGTCTTACTTATCTTTTATATAAATATATAGATAGTGAAGTAATTACAGTCTAGTATTAATTTTCCCTTATTCATTTATTTATATTTTACTCATTATACTAGTAAAGTTATTTACTGTAAATGAAAGGCAAGAGTATTTTTAGGATATAATTTTTTATGTTGTTTATTTAAGTATTAATGGATGGTTTTTCCAAGTCATCGTCTTGGGACATTGCCAAATTGGCGGAGCATTATAATAGCAATTCAGATACTGCTGATGATATTAATGTCCCTACTGAACAAACAGTTACAGTAGACTAGCACGAAACACAGACGCTATTCAAGCCAGATACTTCTGTCAGGAGTAGTGAAGATTTGATAAAACAATCATTTGACGATTTAAACCATAGAACCCTAAGGTCATGTAATAAGTATAATATGTGGCCTGATTACGGGCAAGTTCTCCTTTCTCCTACTCAGAAAGACAGTGTGCCAGACGGGGGTGCCGGTGGTAGAAGCGTTGCCGCTCTCGCCACGAATTCGATTGCCGGGCCGGTGGAAAAGTTGTTTGGACATACTTCCTAGCCCCAATTGGTCCCTGTTCACCTAGCAGTAAAGTAGGTACCTGTTGTAAATCGAAGTTGTGAATTCGTATTCAGGGAAAGTTGTTGGAGCTTCCAATAACTAGATGACAAAAAAAACGTTTGACTCTTCAGGCTTCTACCCCCTTGACCCTTCAGACTTCTATGCCCTTAACTCACGTGACATAAAGGTAAGCATGAACTTAGCGTGCTTCCCTGTTGGGCGCTGTAAACGCTTCTACGCTTCATCTTACACAGGATGTAGGGGGGTGCCCAATAAAAAAAAAAGTGTGCCAGACAACTTTTTATTACCTCCTCCTTTAACTCATCACACACACAAGTGTATCAGTCACCACACACAAAGAATCAGTCACCACGCACAAAGAACCAGTCACCATGCACACAAGGAATCAGTCACCGCAAACACAAGAGGAAGCAGTCAACACACAAGCAAGGAATCCGTCACCACACACACACAAGGTATTAGTCACCACACACACACACACACACCCACCCACACACACACACACACACACAAGGAATCAGTTATGACGCACACAGAAGAAATAAAGTACCATACAGGGTATCAGTCACCACACACACAAGAAATCAGTCACCATACACACAAGGCATCAGTCACCATATACACAAGGAATCAGTGTCGTGATCCCAATATCCTTTATACCTGGGGAGAGAAACCTACCCAAGTTATCATCAAATACAGGAACAAACAGGGAACACGGCAATAATTATCCCCACAAAAACCGACTCAACTGAATGTACTTGAATAAATAAGAATAAGTTGGAGTAAGTGAGTCACAAATGGGAAGATAATTAAATAATTCAATTTATGTTATTAAAGGAGTACTGTCTAGCAACCATGGAATTTAAGGGAATAAGTGATTGTATATTAAAATAAGAGTGATGCCGGAAGGGTGAAAATATACCGTTAAGGAGTTAGATCAAATGAATACTACTTAACATTATCTATATTAAACACAGACATTACAATATATACACAGCAATCACAACCAACTGGTTATTTCTTACCAAATAGGAGATTCCTTAACACCAGGATCCCTTCCTAGGCCTAAGTTAACGTGCCACTAATTACCAGGTACCACTAGGGTATTGTAGATGACTGAACAAGGCACGTCTGTACTGGGCAAGTGTGGAGGCTAGAGTAGGTGTGGACACGTCCTGCCTATTCCACGGTTTTACTAGAGAGAGAGCCTCCTGCCACACAGCATGTGAGTGAGGAGCGTCTTAGCTCACGTGACCCAGGACAGTTGCCAAATAGTCTTATAACTAAATAATACTACTCTTGGTTTGACTTAACAGAGTGACACAAATGATGCATATTAATGACATACATAGATATACAATTAACCTAAGTAACTAAGAACAACAATAAGATAATAGTAAAAATAACAAATTATTAATAGCTTGTGTGGAGTGGAGGCATAAGCAGATACCACACAACATGCCTGCTTCTAAGAGTTACAGGCACATGACAATCAATCACCATATACACAAGGAATCAGTCACCACGCACAATAGGAATCAGTCACCACAGACACAAGGAATCCGTCACCACACACACACACACACAAGGAATCAGTCAACACACACACACAAGGAATCAGTCAACACACACAAAAGGAATCCGTCACCAAACACACATACACACACACATAAGGCATCAGTCACCACACACACAAGGAATCAGTCACCACGCACACAAAGTATCAGTCACCACATACAAAAACAGTCACCAAGCACACAAGGAAGAAATAGAGTACCACAAACACACACAAGGTGTCAATCACCACACAAGGTATCAGTCACCACACATATACACAAAAAAATCAATCACTTTACACATAATCAATCACCACACAAACAAGTGTATCAGTCACCACACGCACGCAAAGTATCAGTCATCACATCACACTAGAAATCAGTCACCATTCACGCAAAGAATCAGTCAGCAAACACACAAGGCATCAGTCACCACATACAGAAGGAATTAGTCACCACACACTAGGAATCAGTCACCACGCACACAAGGAAACAGTCACCACACACATACACACACACATACACACACACACGCACACACACGCACTCACATCAGTAACCACAGACACACACAAGGTGCCAATCACCACACAAGGTATCATTCACCACACACACACAAGGAATCAGTCACCACGCACAATAGGAATCAGTCCCCACTCTCACAAGGAATCAACCACCACACACACACGCAAAGTATCAGTCACCACACTCACAAGGAATCAGTCACCACACACACACTCAAAGCATCAGTCAACAAAGACAAAAGGAATCAATCTCCACATACACAAGGAATCCGTCACCACACATACAAGAAATCAGTCACCACACACAAAAGAAATCTGTCACCATACACACAAGGAATCCGCCACCACACACACAAGGTATTAGTCACCACACACACACACACACACACACACAAGGAATCCGTTACCTACATATACAAGGAATCAGTCATCACACACACACACAAGGAATCAGTCACCACACACACAAAGTATTATTCACCACACACACACAAGGCACCCTGAACATAAGGAAGCAGTCACCACACACACAAAGAATCTGTCACCGCACACACAAGGAATCAGTCACCACACACACAAAGTATTATTCACCACACACACACAAGGCATCAATCACCACACACACAAGGAACCAGTCACCCTGAACATAAGGAAGCTGTCACCACACACACAAAGAATCTGTCACCGCACACACAAGGAATCAGTCACCACACACACAAAGTATTATTCACCACACACACACACAAGGCATCAGTCACCACACACACAAGGAACCAGTCACCCTGAACATAAGGAAGCAATCACCACACACACAAAGAATCTGTCACCGCACACACAAGGAATCAGTCACCACACACACACACAATAAATCAGACACCACACAAATATAAGGAATCCGTCACCACACATATACAAGGAATCAGTCATTACACACACAAAGTATCAGTCACCACACACAAGGAACCAGTCACCACGCAAACAATGAATCAGTCACCGCACACACAAGGAAGTAGTCAACACACACGCAAGGAATCCGTCACCACACACACAAGGTATTAGTTACCACACACACACACACACACACACACACACAAGGAATCAGTCACAACACACACACAAGGTGTCAATCATCACGCAAGGTATCAGTCACCACACACACAAGTAATCAGTCACCACACACACACACACACACACACACACAGACAAGTGTATCAGTCACCACATCACACTAGAAATCAGTCTCCATACACACAAGGAATTTATCACCACACACAAGGAATCAGTCACCAAACACACAAAGCATCAATCACCACACACAAAGAATCAGTCACCACACACACACAAAAGGTATTGGTCACCACACACACAAGGAATTAATCACCACACACAAAGAATCAGTCACCACACACACGCATACACAAGTCATTAGCCATAACACACACAAAGAATCATTCACCACACACACGCAAGGAATCAGTCACCCCAAACACACCAGGCATCAGTCACCACACACACAAAGTATGTGTCACCACAAATGGTATCATTCACCACACACACACACAAACAAGGGATTAGTCACTACATACACAAAGTATAAATCACCTCACACACACAAAGTATCAGTCACCACACATACAGTAAAAGTCATCACAAAAGATATCAGTCACCACACACACACACAAGGAATCAGTCACCACAAACACAAGGTATTAGTCACCACACACACACAAGGCATCAGTCACCACACACACAAGGAATCAGTCACCACATACACAAGGAATCAGTCACCACATACACAAGGAATCAATCAAAACACACACAGAGTATCAGTCACCACACACACACAGTATAAGTCACTACAAAAGGTATCACTCACCAAACACACAAGGACTCAGTCACCACACACATAAGGATTCACTAACCACACACACAAGGGATCAGTCGCCCAAACACCCCAGGCATCAGTCACCACACACGCACAAAGTATGTGTCACCACACAAGGTATCATTCACCACATACACAAGGAATGAGTCACCACACACACACACACACACATACACACACGCAATAAATGGGTCACCACACACACAAGGAAACAATGACCACACACACAATAGGTATCAGTCACCACTCATGCAAAGTATCAGTCACCATATTCACAAGAAATCAGTCACCACACACACACACACACACAAGGAATTAGTCACTACAAATAAGGAATTTGTCACCACACACGCAAGGTATTAGTCACCACACACACACACACAAAAGGCATCGGTCATAACACACACAAGCAATCAGTCACCAAACACACAAGGAATCGGTCACCACACACACAAGGAATCAGTCACCACAAACACACCAGGCATTAGTCACCACACACTTAAAGTATGTGTCAACACAAAAGGTATCATTCACCACACACACAAGATACCAGTCACCACAAACACACATGCAAACAAGTGATTATTCACCACACACACACACACACAAGGCATCAGTCACCACACACTCAAGGAATCAGTCACCACACACACAAGAAATCGGTCACCACACACACAAGGTATTATTTACTACACACTCACAAGGCATCGGTCATAACACACACAAGGTATAAATCACCACAAACGGGATCAGTCACCACTCAAAAAATGAATCAGTCACCATGCACACATGAAATCAGTCACCCCTCACACAAGGAATCCGTCACCTCACATCCAAGGAGTCAGTCAACACACACACAAGGAATCAGTGACCACACACTCAAGGAATCCGTCATCACACACACAAGGTATTAGTCACCACACACACAGACACACACACACACACATCCTTGAACACCGAAGGGTCAAGACGTACTTGGCGCTCCTCTCTGAGCAGCCAGGTCAACTGTTAAGTTGGCCCATACCAACCCCCTCCCCTGAGCCCTCCTCCCCACCGGAATATCAACAAGTTCTCGCCAGAAGTTACAATTTCATTTAGGAAAGGATCGGAACCAGTGTTAAACAGAGGTGAACAGTGGTGAACAGTGCTTAAGTCAGTGAGAACAACTCAACACTAACAGTCGTACCCAAGTTAACCTTCACACAGTGAGGTCCCAGGTACCCAGTGATAACGGCCCCCCCCCCCCCCCCCCCCGCGAGACCCAACAACAACCACCGATGTGTTAATCCGTCTACGATAGGAAGGCCTGGGACCAAACCTCACTCATATAACACCATCTGTGAGGGAATTACTACACCACATGTCCCTCATAACACCATATGTGAGGGAATTACTACACCACGTCAAGTCCCTCATCACACCATCTGTGAGATAATTACTACACCACGTGAGGCCCCTCATAACACCATCTGTGAGGGAATTACTACACCACGTGAGGCCCCTCATAACACCATCTGCGAGGGAATTACTACACCACGCCAGGTCCCTCATAACAACATCTGAGGGAACTACTACACCACATGAGTTCCTACTAACACCATCTGGGAGGGAGTTACTACACTACGAGTTTGCTGTTCAACACCTACATTAATCTGTATGTTCACTGTATGTTCCTTTACCTTTCTCTAATGAAGGCTTTTGTTAAGCCACCAATGTATGTAATAAGTCATTTATGTCCAATGTATATTTCCAGGCTTCGGGCTGCAGAATTTTTTCCAATAAACCGTTAATTATTATTTTTATTATTATTATTATTACACACACAAGTAATCTGTCAACACAAACACACAAGGAATCTGCCATCACAAAGACAAGGTATTAGTCACCACACACACACACACACACACACTGTCACTATGTTGAAATGAACTGTAGTTTGAGCTTTTCCCCATCTAAGTTATTATATGTCTTATTTGTGTCACTTATGTTACTTGTATATTATTTGTAATTCGTAACCCATTCCCCAAATATGTAACTGTATATTTTCAGCCTTCTGGCTGCCAAGCTCTTTCAATAAACCGTTAATTATTATTATTATTATTATTATACACACAAGGTATTAGTCACCACTCACATAAAAGGCATCAATAATAACACACACAAGGATCCAATCACCACATACACAAGGGATCAATCACCACACACACACCAGTCATCAATCCCCACACACACACACACACATCTGCTGGGACTTGAACATCCAGGTGTGACGGGCGTAGGTCATCTTGACAGAAGAGGGCAACGCCCCCTCCGCGTCTTTGTGAACGAAGGTGATGAAAGAGTTGATATCCCTCAATATGACACGTTTCAGGCACAATTTGCCAGGCCTCACATATGGCAACGACGCTCGCGGCGGTTGACCTGACTGTAGTTGCCAGCTCGTCGAACTTGTTAGCTAGGGAAGTGACGTTGGATAGCAGTAAAGACGGGAGATCATACCATATCCGTGGAACTTCAGTGTGGTGGTATGGTCTGTCAGGGGTGGGTTTCTCCGGTTTCCTAGTGGAGGTTACGGTTCTAATGGGCTTATGTGCATGACGGCCTTGTCTACGGCTCCGCGCGTGGAATAGGTTTAGTGACTTGAGTAGCGCGATAACACTGCCATCAGGATAACCGTTCCCACGCTTTAGATGGTACAGAGTGCGTCGGGAGTAAGTGATTGGTGGCCATCTGTTGAAATCTGTTGTGGGCGGACGGAAGTGTTTGTCACTGGCGGCACTTTGAGGGACACTGACACTGGTAGACATCTGTTAGTATTTGTCAGTCGTAAAGACCGTGGGTCTTTGTCCCTGGTGCTTGGGGTCGCCGACACAGTTTTCACGATATATGTAAACACCGCGGTGGTCCTTGTCACTGGCACTTTAAAGGGGACCGATAAAGTGCCCACTGTCTGACTTTTCCTTGGGGTGCACTATCGAGCACTGTATGGTAATCACTTATTGCACTGCTCCGTAATCAATCGTTCACTAATCACTAGAATGTTTTGCTGAATCGATCCTGGTGTAGTAAGGCTGGTAGGGCGTTGGGGTATAGCAGGGGGAGTGGCAGGGCCAAACAGACTCGGCCTGGCTGCTAAAACCGGGAGCGCCTTCGGGGCACGTCCTGTCTCACTGAGGGTTGACAAGTGCTCTGGTCCCCAGCTGCCACTCCCACTCAAGTACAGAGACCCTACATCAAGACCTACAGGCCGATTACTGACTCTGCAGTGCGCCTCTTCGGGCAGTGGATAGTTCACCATCCCTGGACTGAAGTACTTAGCGTGGATGACGTGGAAACCAAATGGATAAATTATACCAACACCACCACGCAAGCTCACCACCACTTCTTCCCCGAGAAGTCCGTCAGATCTCACCCAGCTGACTTGCCCTGGATCACACCTCGGATCAAAAGACTTATGCAACAGAGAGACAGAGCCTTTCATCTCAATGACCACATCCGCTACAGGTCCCTTCGCAACCGAGTCATCCGCGAAATACGCACTGCAAAGAAGTCCCACTACCCAACCAAATTACAACACCTGAAACAGACCAACATCAGTCAATGGTATGGTAAGCTTAAAGAACTCTGTGGACTAAACAATAAGACACACCCCCTCCCCTTCCTTAGCCATCTCACTAGTGTTGACGCAGCTGAGCAAACAAATAACCATTTCGCTACTATATGCCAGACGCTCCCACGGCTTGACACAACCACTCTCCCTGCTTACCTACCAGCCTCCCTTCCCACTGACTTAGTAGAAGAATTTGACGTAGCAAAACGCCTGGACAAACTAAAATTAAAACGCTCTACCACCCCCATTGACTTACCAATGAAACTCTTCAAGGAGTTCTCCCCGGAGCTTGCTAAACCCCTCTGCTCCATCATCAATGCTTCTCTCAGTCAAGCCAGATGCCCAGCTGACTGGAAGACCTCTTATGTATCACCAGTGCCCAAGTCAACCAGCCCACAATCCTTAAATCAGCTACGACCTATTGCAATCACCCCAATACCCAGCCTAATCTGTGAAAGTTTTGTGTTCGACTGGGCTTATGCTGATATTGCAGGAGTCGTAGACCCTCAGCAATTTGGCAACATGAAAACTTCCTCCACCACTCACTGTCTTGTCAGCTTTCTCGATTACATATACCGCCATCTCGAGAAACGAAAAACGTCTGTAGCTGTCGCCTTCATTGATTTCACTAAAGCGTTCGACCTAGTCGACCACAATATAATCATCAACAAAGCTATTGACCTCGGGCTTCGAAGAAGCCTCATACCATGGCTTACAGACTTCCTCAGTGACCGACGCCAAGCTGTACGCTTCCGAGGGGCTGTCTCCACCTTTCAGTCACTCACCTGTGGCGTCCCCCAAGGCACCAAGATGGGACCACTCTGCTTCCTTATGCTCATCAATGATGCCCTAAGAGAAACCCCTGCTCGCTGGAAATATGTCGACGACTCCACCATTGGGATCAGCGTCAACAATTCTGCTCCCAACTATACCGCCCTTCAGGATTTATTGAACAGTCTCCAAAACTGGGCTACCAACAACCATGTCACCATCAACCATACCAAGACCATGGTTATGCACATCAACCTCTCCTCCGACATTGTCCCACCTCCTTCCATTACTCTAGGTCCGAACACACTCCAGGTCGTAGATTCCACGAAGCTCCTCGGCGTCACCATAGACAACAAACTAAATTGGAAACCACACGTCAATGAAGTTGTCAAATCCTCCAGTTTCCGTCTCCACCTCCTCCGCCGACTCAAGTCCCTCGGAGTTCCTGCACACGAGCTCCTCAGTGTTTACACAACATTCATACTTCCCAAGCTCACCTATGCCTCCCCCACCTGGTCTTCCTCCCTAATTGCCACACAACGTAAACACCTAGAAAAAGTGCAAAAGAGGGCATGCAAGATTATTCTCTCCTCCTCCTACTCCACATATCAAGAAGCGCTCAACACACTGACCCTTTCGACTCTCACTGACCATCACCACGACCTCATCTGCAAATTTGGTAAGAAGCTTCTACACCATCCCCGACACCGGCTCCTACTACCACCCGAGGTCCCTTGTCCGAGAATTGCTGTTCGACACCACAACCGCATCCAGCCCATACGTGCACGAACTGATCGCTATAAGAACAGCCCAGTCCCAACCATTGTAAAAATTATCAATAACTTGTAATACTGTAACACTGTCACTATGTTGAATTGAACTGTAGTTTGAGCTTTTCCCCATCTAAGTTATTATATGTCTTATTTGTGTCACTTATGTTACTTGTATATTATTTGTAATTCGTAACCCATTCCCCAAATATGTAACTGTATATTTTCAGCCTTCTGGCTGCCAAGCTCCTTCAATAAACCGTTAATTATTATTATTATTATTATTAAAGTATCAGTCATCACACACACAAACACACACACAAAGGAGTAGTCTACACTTACACAAGTATGAATCACCACACACACATACACACACAGAGTATCAGTCACCACACACACAGTATAAGTCACCACAAATGGAATCAATCACCACACACACACACAAGGCATCAGTCACCACACACACAAGAATTCGGTCACCAGACACACAAGGTATTAGACACCACACACACATAAGGCATCAGTCACCACACACACAAGGAATGAGTCACCATCCACACACAAAGTATCAGTCACCTCAAAAAGTATCAGTCACCACACACATAAGGTATTAGTCACTACACACACACACACACACACAAAATATCAGTCACCACACACACACACACAAAGAATCAATGACCACAGACATAAAGAATCAGTCAGCACACACACAAGGTATTAGTCACCACACACACACATACAAGGCATTAGTCACCACACACACATAGGGCATCATTTACCACAAGTACAAGGCATCATTCACCACAACTAAAAGGAATCAGTCATCACATACTCAAGAAATCAGTCACAACACATTCAAGGAATCAGTCACCACACACACAAGTAAGCGGTTACTACATGCATAAGGTATTAGTCACCACACAAGGCCTTAGTCACCACACACACAAGGCATCATCCACCACAAGTACAAGGAATCACTCACCACACACACAAAGAATCAGTCACCACACTCAAGGTTTTTGTCACTACACCCAAGAATTCAGTCACCACACACACACACAAGAAATCAGTCACCACACACACAAAGTATGAGTGACCACACATACAAGGAATCAGTCACCACACACACAAGGAATCAGTTAACACACACACACACACACACACACAAGGAATCAGTCACCAGACACACACACTTTATTAATCACCACACTCTTAAGACTCAGTCACCACACACACAAATAGTCACCACACACACACACACACACACACACAAGTTATTAATCACCACTCACACACAGAGAAGGTGTCAATCACCACACAAGCTAAGGGGGCCGGTGGTAGAAGCGGCACCGTTCTTGCCTCGCAAGGGAGATGTCACGGGTTCGATTCCCGGGCCGGTGGAAGTTGTTTGGACTTATTTCCTAGCCCCCATTAGTCCCTGTTCACCTAGCGGTAAAGTAGGTACCTGGTGTAAATCGAAAGTTGCGAATTTGTATTAAGGGAAAGTTGTTGGAGCTTCCAATAACTTGATGACATAAACCACTGACTCTTCAGGCTTCTACGCCCGTTACTCGTGAGACATGAAGGCAAGCATGAACTTAGCATGCTTCCCTGTTGTGGGCTGTAAACGCTTCTGCGCTTCATCTTACACAAGGATGTAGGGGGGTGCCCAATAAAAAAAAAAAAAAAAAACTCACAAGGTATCATTCACCACATACACAAAGAATCAGTCACCACACACACACACACACAATAAATTAGTCACCAGACACACATACACAAGAAATCAGTCACCACACACACAAGGTATCAGTCACCACTCACAGAAGGTATCAGTTACCACACACACAAGAATTCAGTCACCTCACACACAAGGAATTAGTCACCACACGGAAGGAATCAGTCACCACACACTCAAGCCATCAGTCACCACACACACAAGGAATAGGTCACTACATACATAAGATGTTAGTCACCACACAAGGCCTCAGTCACCACACACACAAGGTATATCACCACAAAAGGTATCAGTCACCACACACACGAGGTATCAGTCACCACACACACACAAGGTATCAGTTACCACTCTAGGTATCAATCGCCACACAAAGCTTGAACCTCACCCAAGGTATCAGTCACCACACAAGGTATGAGTCACCACACAAGGTATCAGTCACCACATGCACAAGGTATCAGATACCACACATCACACACACAAGGTATCAGCCACCACAAACACACAAAGTATGTAACCACACAAGGCATCATTCACCACACAAGGTATCAGTCACCACAGGCACACAAGGTATCAGTCACCACACAAGATATGTCACCACACAAGGTATCAATCACCACAAACACACAAAGTATGATATCACACAAGGTATCAGTCACTACAAACACACCAGGTATGTCACCACACAAAATGTCAGTCACCACACAAGGTATGTCACCAAATTAGGTATCAATTACCACACAAGGTATCAGTTACCATACACACAAGGTACGAGTCATCACACAAGGCTTCAATCACAACACACACAAGGTTTCAATCATCACACACACAAAGTATCAGTCACCTAACACACGAGTTGTCAATCATCACGCAAGGAATCAATAAACACACACACACACACACGGTATGTCAGCCTTCTGGCTGCCAAGCTCTTTCAATAAACCGTTAATTATTATTATTATTATTACACACATGGCACCAGTTACCACACAAAGAATCATTCACCATACACACAAAGCATGTCATCGCACAAGATACCAGTCACCATATAAGGTATCAGTCATTATACTTGGTCTCCTAACGCACAATCACTGACACAGTTATCCACACACGAGTTAACCATGACTTTTAATCACAAAGTTATCCACACTCTTATACACAGTCACTCTCATTCATTTATTTATATTGTCTCTCAAACAATCACTAATCACATGACCTACACAGTCACACACACACACTCCTCGCAGTTTCCCAAATACAGTCACCCACACAGTCGCACATACGCTCACACACATAGTTACTCCACGTTATCACCTGTACACCATAAGAGAAAGTTATAAATACTAAAGACATTGTGGAGTATGAATGACCACCCACAAGTAACCAGAGGATACTAAAGGTACAGGTAGCTGTAGGGCGATGTAGGTGGATAACTACAGGCTACTGCACAAAGGAAGAAAGAAAACTTGAGGGCCAGGGAAGAAATCTTGAAATTAAGGGAAGTGATAGCGAGGATGAAGGAAGAAACGAGACAAGGAAAGCAAGTTTCTGAGGAAAACTCAGGCGAATGGAAGGTTGTGAGGAGAGGGACGACCAAACTGGTGGTGAACAAGCACACCAAGGTGGTGAAGAAACACACCAAGGATACGTCAACAACTCTGTAATAGACGAATTGGACGTTAGCATAGTCAGGGACAAGGCTGACAAGGAAGGTAGGAAAACCTTAATTGTTGGCGATTCCCAGGTACGGTACCTGGACTGAGCTTTTTATGGTATAAATAAAAATAGGATGAGGGTGTGTTTGCCAGGAGCTAGGGTGGAGGATATAGTTGACAGGATGGACACTATCTTGTCTGGTAATGGGAACAAACCCATTATAATTATCTGCCTCAGTGCAGGAGGCAATGATATTGGCCAGTGTAGGAGTGAGGAGCTTCTTGATACATTCAAGGCAGCTATAGAACGTATTAGGTCAAAGGGAGGGATCCCTATCATATGTGGTGTCCTGCCTAGAAGGACACTTGTCAATGAATGGTTGTCAAGGGCAGTTGGTGTCAACGGCCGTCTTGACAGATATTGCAAGTCAAAATCAGTCCCATTCATTGACAACTGGGACAACTTCTAAGGCAGAAGGGACCTTTATGCTAGGGATGGGATGCATCTGTCAAGGGATGGGGTGGCACCCTGGCTAGTTCTCTCGAGAGGGCAGTTCAAAAGATGTCGAAGTCTTTAAACTGCGAGGAGAACATATGAGCACGGGGATGGAGGAGACTGCAGTGGGTGTGGGTAAACAAAGTGAAAGGTTACAGGGAAATAGTGCTAGGAATTATGACAAAACTAAATTAGGCAGAGAGTTAAAACCTAAATGCAACAAAGAGAGGACTCGGAACACGACTAACTTAAATGTCTACTACGCAAACAGTAGAAGCATGAAAAACAAAATGAATGAAATCAGGGCGTTGGTATGTACCGAAAAAATCGATATAATAGCATTCATCAAAACATGGATAAACCTAGACTCACGTGAGTTACCTGTCGAATACCAAATTGCAGTTTACAAATTATTCCATACCGATAGGCAGATTAGGAAAGGAGGCAGAGTAGCAATCTATGTCAGGGATAAACTGAAGTGTCAAATAAACAAGGAAATAAAAGCTAAGCAGGATACAGAAACAATAAGGATAGAATTAATCGATGGTAGGGAAAAATTAATCACAGGAGTAATATATAGACCTCCTAATCTTGATAGAGTTAATGAGCCACTTATTTTGGATGAAATGCGCAGGGCTTCCATACATAGCAAAGTCTGTATAGTAGGCAACTTTAATTTTAGCCAAATAGATTGGATTAACCTTAAGGGTAACTCAGAATCAGAGGATTTTCTTTAAACAATCTAGGATTGCTTCCTAAGCCAACATATAACCGATCCCTCCCTAGGTAATAATATACTAGATTTAGTTCTGTCAAACAGAGAAAAACCTCATTAGTAATGTCGAGGTAGGGAACAAGCTTGCTAACAGCGATCACAAAGAAATTAGATTCCTAAGAATTTCAGAACAGACGGAAGGGCAAACTTTGAGAGTTTTTAGAGACAGCTGAGAGAAGGGGTTTTACGCTTCGGGGTGAATTACATGACATCACATAAGGTGACCTCACACAATGTACCCACAGAGGGCGACCTCACCTTACCTGGAGACCTGACGGTTGAGGATGACCTGATAACGAGATCAGAGGTTGACGAGTTCCCCAACAACTTAAATAATGAGTTACTTAATGCACAAAGGCAAAACATACGATACAAAAACCTCAGATCACTCATTAATGACCCTAAATGGATAAATAATTATCTAAAGAATATTATTGGACAAAGGAAGGCTATAAGTGGGAGAATAAATCGTGGTGAAGTTTACCTCCGAGATTTATTATAAGGTATTGGCCGGTAAGGTTAAGATCGAGATAGGAAGAGCAAAGAAGAAAAATGAACTGAAGGTAGCAAGGGAGGCGAAATCAAACCCCAAGGGATTCTATCAAATGTATCAAACGAAAGCATAAGAGAAGATTGGACCAATGCAGTCAGAGACCGGCGAGCTAACTGATAACGACAGAGAAATGAGCAATAATCTGAATAAATATTTTTCAACAGGTTTCTCCACCGAAAATTTAAACATGATACCCGAGGCACCGACTATATACAGAGATAGTGAAGAAAATAAATTAAGCGAGATAGTAGTGACTAGCAACGATGTTAGTAAGCAAATAGACAACTAAAGCCTAATAAGTCACCAGGTCCCGATGAGATATTTGCCAGAGTATTAAAGGAATGTAAGGAAGAGCTTAGTATGCCCTTAGCAAAGTTGTTTACCATGTCTTTGAAAACAGGTGTAGTACCAGAATCCAGGAGGATAGCGAATGCAATACCGATTTTCAAGAAGGGAGATAGATCACTATCTTCCAAATACCGTCCAATCAGTCTAACATCAATTGTAGGCAAATTACTGAAAGCAAATTGCATTCAAAATCACCTGGAGAAGCACAAGTTGATCAATGATTCCCAACATGGCTTCACAAGAGGGCGTTCATGTCTAACTAATCAATTAATAATTTTTTTCATCTGTTTTCGAATCAGTGGACGAAGGGCACAATTATGATGTGGTATATCTCGACTTTAGCAAAGCCTTCGACAGTGTCCCCCACGAAAGACCAATAAGAAAAGTGGAGGCTCATGGCGTTAAAGGAGATATTCTAAAGTGGATTAGGGCGTGGTTGCAGGACAGGAAACAGCGAGTGAGCTTTAACGGCACTAAATCCGATTGGAGCAACGTCACTAGTGGAGTTTCCAAGGCTCAGTACTTGGACCAGTATTATTTATTATAAATATAAACGACATAGATAGTGGCGTAGACAGCAACATAAGTAAATTTGCTGATGACACTAAATTAGGGCGTGTAATTAAATCTGACGAGGACTCCGCAAAACAAAAAATTTTTTGAATGGTTTGAAAAATGGCAGATGAAATTCAATGTGGACAAATGTAAAGTAATCAGTAGAGGAGATGTAAACAGAGAAACCAGATACCAGATGAACAACGATGTTATTGAGAAATCCGACTGCGAGAAAGATTTAGGAGCAATGATAAGTAAGAATCTTAAGCCAAGTGAACAATGTGTATTTGCTCGAAACAAGGCTAATAAAGTACTTTGGTTCATACAAAGGAGTGTTAGTTTACAAGACTCGCGAGGTCATCCTAAAACTATATCTTGCGCTAGTGAGACCTCACTTGGATTACGCAGTTCAATTTTTGTCACCGTATTACAGAATGGATATAGAATCCTTGGAAAGAATTCAGAAGAGAATGACATGTTAAAGCATCTTCATTTGCACTCCCTCGAGAGACTTAGAGTGAGGGGCGATATGATAGAGGTATATAAATGGAAGTTAGGGCTGAACAAAGGGGATATTACAAAGGTATTCAAACTATCCAACCAGGAACGAACTCATAACAATGGTTTTAAAATAGACAAATTTAGATTTAGGCGCGAAATAGGTAAACAATGGTTTGGAAATAGAGTAGTGGACGAGTGGAACAAGTTACAAAACATCATCATTAACTCAAATACGTTGGATAGCTTTAAAAATAGGTTGGAAGGATATATGAGCAATAGGGGTTGGGTGTAAATATGACTGTCCAGTATGGGCCAATAGGCCCGCTGCAGTTTCCTCCATTCTTATGTTCTTATGTTCTTATGTTCTAAGTCAGATGCCAGCCGGACGGTGTTCTTCTTCTGTGCCCTCCACTTAGCTGCCTTTACTTCTCCCGAGTCGCGTTCTTCGCGTCACAGTAGATGTATCGGATCATAAACTTCTCCAAGTAATCGAGGACCTCTTTTGGAGCTGGCAGTTCTGTGCCACAGGATTCCAAAAGATCACGTGCCTCCTGAGAACTTAGGACGCGATCTGCCACCAGTTTCTTGCTGGTGTCCAAGAAGCCAGAGCTATGATAGCAGCCGGTGAGGACATGAACTGGAATCATGCAGGCTGCCATTTTCTTATCGCATAGACTTCGAGAGGTGGTGAATTGTTTCTTCATCTTCAGACCTAATACTTTTGATGTTTGGTGGGCAACATAAGCTGCCTGCGTGGTTAGGCATTTACGATTATCAAATGTTGTAATTGATTCCTACTACTATTACTACTACTTTATTTTCAACGTGGCCTCCACCTTCTCTCAATAGCCAAACATACGCCGCCATTTTATTACCTTAAAATTAAATATCTTAATACAAAAGTAGCTACCCTAGCAATGTTAAGTTAGTCAAGCTGCAGATTTATGCAGCATTCAGTGATTGTTCCCTCATAATCAATGTCTGCGGTCGTTGTCGGCTTTGGGGCCGATAATCTCGTTCCACTGAGGAGAAGTAATGTAGACCTAAGCAGAGAGTAGGACAGTTGACATCTCACCCAAGCTGTAACGTAACTTCTGAGCTGCTGCTCCTGTTTGGATAACACCTACGCGATTGTTGCATAAAAACACTCTGCACTTGGTCTCTTTCCACCAGAGGTTGTTAACACCAGAGGAGTGAAGATGCAGCATCTAGAGCCAGGTTACGGTGACATGCAGCCATAGGATCGAAAATCCTTATGTCAAAGAAGGCTCGTTGTCCCGGCGTCCAGAATCCTCGGGCACTAACGTCCACATGGGATTCGTTGGATGTGTTTGAAGTTATGTGATAGAAATTATCATCATCCAATGGAAGGAGGGTCGGTTCCATCGTGACATCATGGCTGATTTCCTTCAACATACAGTAATTGCTGTGAGATCCCTTAATTCGTCATGCTTCATGCATACGAAGCCCCTTTTCTTACACACTATGCGTGCTTGATGTCGTAGGATGAGCCACACGCGCATTGGGAGGGCAAGCCTTCTACTGGCCACCCATACCTTAGAATCTTAGAGCAATAGCAACTTTATTTTTTTTTATTAACGCTGAAACCTTTTTCCCTTATTAGCAACATTGTTAGCAAGTTCGAGGCGCCCACCTCCTACGCTATAGCTACTTTTTTTTCAACTTCACTGTCAATTGCAATATCAGTTGTTGAAGTTTATCACTTTGGGTGTGCTGCCGTTCTGTCGTAATGGACCGTCGAATCTTGTTTAATTCGTTAGTATCCACCTGACTTGCTGCATTCTGAGCTATTATGTGCTCAGTGAGGGCTGCAGTGAGCTTGACAGAGTTTTGATGTTCGGTCGCAGCAAGCCCCTCTGTATTCGTCAATCCCATTCCTCCTAGTCTCGGTGGTAGTGCAAGGAGTGACCTTTCTGTTGGGGTTAAATAGGGGTTTTCAATAGTGTTGGGATAAAAGATGCCTTGATGGCATATTCCAGAGGGTGGAGGAGGGGTCCAATATGGGAGACAGTGCGCATCAGGTAATTCCAGCTAAACTTGAGTCCATGGGTGAAGGCCACAAAAGCTGCATTTGACGCAGTTTTAGCAATCTCCGAAAGAGCTTGAATTTCCTTCACTCACTCATTTACTTTTCCCGTTACATACTAGATCTTGAAATCGTTCCTGCCTATTACTGCACCTAGATGTCTTTGGCTGTCCTTTGTTATTTTGCCCTCATGGTATTCTGGCTTCACAGTGAGGAAGGAGTTGCTGGCATTTGGGCGATACCCTATTTGTTGACCACGTGATGTTACCTGGTCCCACCCCTTTTTGATGTCCTCCACTTTTCCTGCTCAGAAGAAGAAGAAAAATGCTAGTGACAGGGGGGAAGGAGGTTCAGAGGAAGAGTAAAGAGAGGATGGAAATGAATTTTAGAAGGAGAGAACAGGTGCAGTGGCTAAACACCACTTGGGCGTGAGGGGTAGGCAAAGCCCTGATGGTGCACAATCACAATCAGGCGAGGCAGAGGGGGGTGGGGCAGGTCCGGGCAAGCAAGGGCCAACTGGGTGCCCATAGTTGTCGTCAGCCCAGGCATGTTTATCAGAGCGGAGGAAAACCGCCCCGCCACGGCTGCGGCGCAAGCCGAGAAGCGCAGGTGGACGACGCACAGCCACACACGAACAAATTAACAGAGAGTGAAAACATGAAATTTGCTAGTCGTAAGGGTTGTTTGGAGAAAGAAGAAGTAAGTCTTTGAGCTATGTCAAAGAGGAGCAGAGCGGAGTTGGAGGAAGGGTTTTTGAATCTTTGAACTGAAATGTCGAAGTATTCATAATTAAGGAGGATGAGCGTATCGTAGGAGGTTTTTAGTATACAGCAGACAGATTTGAGCTTTTTTGGTCAATTATGACGTAGACGAGATGAGAGATAGCCTGAATGGTTTCAGTCTGGAGGTAGGTCGATTTTAATTAGATTGGATGTCACAGACGTTGGGTAAGTTGTGGGGGGAAAGTGGGCCTTCCTGGGGTTATGCTCTTTCAGCTATGTCAGAGAGAAATGGAGAGAGTTAGAGGAAGAGTTTTGAATCTTTGAGCTTGAAATGTCAAAGTATTCGTAGTAAGGAAGGATGAGTGTATCGTAGGAGAATTATTTAGTTCCTGCTCCTGGAAGGTCATCAATATAAGCCACTTGCTTGACCTCGTTTTTTTGCGTGACCTCGGATAGACCTATTGCGTACATTGCCATGGCGACCGGATCCTCCTGTGCAGTTCCCTCAGTTGACTGTAGGGTGGTATCTCCTCTTAGGGCTTTGAAGCTGATTATATATAGAGATCTGTCGGGTTCCCGTAGGTGTCGTCAACATACATTGCAAAGCTTGGACATTGGATCTTGATGTTGTGCAGTGTAGCCTTGCGGTTGATCATGTTGAATGCGTTGGAAGCGCCAACCAGGAGTACTGCTTCGCAATGACGCTGCTCAAATATCTTTCTCGGGCATGAATAGCTGCTTCACCCCCATCCTGGTGACCAGCGCATACTTGCAGGTTCCCTGCAGCTGCCCTGATATCATCAATGACTACCTCCATTAGGCATTTTCCAATGATCCATCTCAGCACTTCTCCACCTGAAGGCCTACATCCTGGATTTTTGTTAAGGGGATGAGGCGGCAGGCCGTCAGAGCTTGTAGGTTATGGCAGCATGAGGTTACTAGCTTTCTTGCAAGGGTGGCGGTAGCAGGCGATGGCATTGCAGATATCTCTTGCAGATTCGACAAATTTATTAGTGCTGATGATGTTTCTCCACCCGTCTGCATACAGGCCTGAAGGTCCTGCACCTCCCTGTATTTTCAGTGCTGTTCTCCACGCCATCTCCCCAGTTATTTTCTCGAACAGGACAGCGTTTGGAGGGACATAGTCACCCAGGAACCTGATGCCTTCCTCTACACTTCTCCCAAACGCATCTTGTTACCAAACTTTCTGGCAGCATCCCCTGTGGCTTGCTTTTCGTCTCCTTTAAATTTTAGTCTCAACTACAATGTTCTTGCCTCAATGAGGTCCGGTGACCTGTTCTGCCACAGTGTCTGTCTTCTTTTCATTGTGTTCTCTGGTAAAATAGATGAGGTAGTACTGCCAGTATCTGGAGAGCTGTTGTTCTGAGTGTAATATTGTATGAGGTGAGTCATTTACCGTAACATTTCCTTGGTAGCCCCACATTTTGGTGATTCAAAGAAGTTAATTGGACACCACCTGACAACTTCTTAGTAGGTTTCTTTGACCCACTACTCTGCATCTTCCCTCGACATGCCTTTCCAGTGTGGAGGCTGTCTGTCATTCACCTCGTGGACATCTGTTAATGTTGGAGCAGTATTTATTGGCACTACATTTTCAGACTGAGTGAGCTCACTGCTATCATTCAGTATATCATCGGGCGGTGTTGTCTGGGCGATATCCCTGTTTCCTCCTCTCACGGATCCCTGTCCTGGGGATTACGACAGTTGTTTCCCTTCCTGCATCCCACACATCGGTGGTTGTTTCTCACACATTTACAGCTTGTGCAATTCTAGTTCCGGCTGGCACAGATGCAAAAGCAGTTACCCGGCATAATGCTCCACACTTCGAGCAACAGGAATGTCTGCCACTACCATCTGCTTTGGTCTCATTCGGAGGAATTTAGTTCTGATGAAAAGGGCCAGAGAGGTGACAGGTTGGCCAGCAGTGTCCGGGTAGTAGGGTCATTAAATTATGTGCATGGGCATGGGTGTGTCGGCCACCCATGGGGGGGTCATCCTCTGTTAGGGATTATGGGGACATTTTCGTCGTGGCCCTTGACTTCTCCATAGCATTTGACAGGGTATGGCACAAGTCTTTGCTATCCAAACTTCTCTCTTTTGGTTTCTCTCCCCCACTTTGTTTTCTAATCTCTAGCTTCCTTGAGAACCGATCCATGGCAGTTGTTGTCGAGGGATCGATCTCTCACTCTTTTTCTACAAAAAGTGGTGTGCCACAGGGTTCTGTTCTTTCACCTACTCTCTTCCTTCTTTATATCAATGATTTACTTCACACTACAACTAATTGTATCCATTCTTACGCTGATGATTATACTCTTTACTCTACTTCACATTTTCCCCTTACTCCTAACTCTCAAACTAGATCTGTTTCTAGAGCTGATATCATTACTTCTATCAATGAGGATCTGTGTAGCATCACTGAATGGGTAGGTACAAATTGGTTAAATTTAATAGTAATAAAACTCAATATTTCTCTTCGCCTCAATGTTGCTTCACTCTCTCTCTTTTACAGGTACTTTAACGGGCAATGTTCGGTGGATTTGGCATCCTGTGTACTGCCGGCATGGCCGTGGGCTCATAACACACGTCTTGCCCGTGGTGCCCACCGTTTGTCTTTGGATGTCGGTCACACGAGAATAACCCGTTATAGTACCTCCTTCTTTCCTCCCACAGCCAAACGGTGGAATGCTCTGCCTTCTTCTGTGTTTCCATACTTATACACTCTGTCTCACTTTAAAAAGCTGGTTTTCAGGCATCTTCGTGGTGTAGAGTAACACAGTATAACCTTTTTCTGCTCTATATTCAATTTCTTTCTGTTCTTATTTTCTTCGCCCCCATGCCCCGTTGTGGGTCGTTTGACCTGTGCCCGGGTTGGCTAATTCCCGTAAAAAAAAAAAAAAAATGGAAATCTATATAAAATCGGAATTATACACAGTGAGCAAGAATAGTCACACCTGGCTCTTATTTTTGTATTGATGGCAATAATAGTCACAATTTCTATGATCACACTGATGTAAGTATAAGTAATAAATCCTTACTTGGTCGGGTGAGGAGAGTCGCTTGCACAGGTGTGTCTGTTTACGTCTGGGCAGCGACAGCGCGCATAGAATAGTTGGTCTTCTAAAGCTGGCCACAGGGGCGAGAGTCGCGAGACCGCACCCATTAAAGTAGACCTATCGCACACCAGGCCAGATGCAGGTGCTGGCACTACCACCACCGACCACCACACCTCGCCTGGTGAACACTGGTAAACACAAAGAAAATTTGAAATCAATGCCGTATGGGGTGAAAAGAAACTTCCGTGCCAGTGATAAGGGTGCCGTCCAATATTCACCGACATGCTGTGAAATTCTTGCTCCTACCTACAGAGTATCTCCCGTCCAATTCCCTGTAAGCCCGGGAGGACACTCAGCTGCACCCACTACTACTACTTTTTTTTGTTTTTAAATTGGCCTCCAGCCTCCCTAAATAGCCATACCTTCGCCACCATTTTATTACCTTAATATTAAATATCCTAATACATAAGTAGCTATCCTAGCTGTGTTGAGTTAGTTGAGCAGCAGATCTATGCGGCATTCAGTGACTATTGCCTCATAGTCAATAACTGCAACTGTTGTCGGCTTTGGGGCCGATGCTCTCGTTCCCCTGAGGCAGAGCTAAGCCGACCGAAGGAGAGAGAGAAGAACAGTCGACATCTCATCCAGGCTGTAACATAACTTCTGGGCTGCTTCTTCTGTTCGGATGACACCTCCTAGAGTCTGGCGTAGAAGCATCTTGCACTTGGTACCATCCCACCAGAGGTTGTGAGCACTAGAGGAGAGAAGCTGCCTTGATCAACGTTCTGAATTCTCCCCCTGTATGCCCTTATCATGTCGTTCTCGTTCCTCCTGTGTGCAGCGTCGAGAGCTAAGTTTCGGTGACATGTGCCTATGGGATAAAAAAATCCTGATGTCGAAGAAGGCTCGCTGTCCCCGCGCCCAGAATCCTCGAGCACTGACGTCAACACGGGCTTCGATGGATGTGTTTGAAGTCCTATGTTGGAAAATTTCACCGTCCAATGGAAGGAGGGTCTGTTCTACCCTGACATCAAGGCAGATTTCCTTCAACATATTTGCTGTGAGATCCCTTACTTCGTCATGCCTCATGCATATGAAGCCCCCTTTCTTGCACACCATGGCGTGATCGACGTCATAGGAAGAGCCACACACGCAGTGGGAGGATAAACTTTCTACTGGCCTACCGTATCTTAGAACAGTGGCATCTGTAAATTCTTGTTTATTGAAACTGAAGCCATTTGCCCTTATCGGTAACATAGTTAACTAGTTCAGGCGCCCACCTCCTGCGCTATAGCTACCTTTTTTGTCAAATTCTCTGGAACTTCCAGCAACAGTTGCTGCAACTTATCACTTTGGCTGTACTGTTGTTGTGTCGTAATGGACCTTCGAAGCTTGTTTACTTCACTGGTATCCACCTCCCCTGTTGCGTTCTGAGGTATTATGTGGTCCGTGAAGGCTGCCGTGAGCTTCACTGAGTTTTGATGTTCGGTGGCACCAATCTCTTCTGGATTGGTCAATCCCATAACTCCCAGTGTCGGTGGTAATGCAAGGAATGATCTTTCTGCTTGCGTTAAGTGAGGGTGTTTCACTACTACTACTACTATTTTTTTTAAACGTGGCCTCCAGCCTCCCCCAATAGCCACACCTTCGCCGCCATTTTATTACATTAAAAGTAACTATCTTAATACATAAGTAGCTACCCTAGTTGTGTTGAGTTACTAGAGCGGCAGATCTATGTGGCATTCAGTGACTGTTGCCTCAAAGTCGATATCTGCAACTGTTGTCGGCTTTGGGGCCGATGTTCTCGTTCCCCTGAGGCAAAGCAATGCAGACCTAAGCACAGAGAACGACAGTCGACATCTCAAATAGGCTGTAACATAACTTCTGGGCTGTTGCTTCCGTACAGATAAAACCTCAGCGAGTCTGGCGTAGAAACATCTTGCACTTGGTCCCATCCCGCCAGAGGTTGTGAACACCAGAGGAGTGAAGTTGCCCTGATCGACATTCTGAATTCTCACCCCATATGCCCTAATCTTGTCGTTCTCGTTCCTCCTGTGTGCAGCATTGAGAGCTAGGTTGCGGTGACATGCAGGGCCGGTTTTAAGCCTATTTGACCAATTTAATCAAATTGGGCCCCGCGCCGCAAGGGGGCCCCGCACACACGTGTGTTAGTTTTAAACTGTATACGATATTGGTAAAAAAGCTAACGTTAGACACAAAATCATTGTTATTGTCATCAAAATAATAGATCCCAGTCACGTGCGAGAATTTTCTGTTTTGTCAAAAGTCCAAGGGAATTAACTCTGGTGTTGGTCCACACGCCCTGACTTTCATAATAATTTACAGGAGCGGGAAGGGTGCGAGCCAATCAGAACACAGTTTTCACTCTCTCCCAACGCTTGGACGGTGTAAGTGTGTCGGGTCTGTATTTTTGGCTGTTTTCAGGGGGGAATACGAGTGATAACGTTGTGCTGTGTATATCAGCATGTCCTGTAATAACTTGTAATAAAAAATCAAAACTTTTATACTGTTTTTAAACTTTTAGTATATCAAGTAATTAATGCTTTTTGGCTAAGGCGGGCATACTACACGAAATATAAAACATCAATCTTCGACTTTGTAGAGTAGAGGGCCCCACTATCAATTTTCTAATTGGGCCCCGCAATTCCTAGCACCGGCCCTGGTGACATGCGGCCATGGGATAAAAAAATCCTTATGTCGAAGAACGCTCG
This sequence comes from Homarus gammarus, assembly GCA_958450375.1. NCBI lineage: Eukaryota > Metazoa > Arthropoda > Malacostraca > Decapoda > Nephropidae > Homarus > Homarus gammarus. The sequence continues at coordinate 372,328 of CAUDMG010002141.1, forward strand.
CTGTCCCCGTGTCCAGAATCCTCGAGCACACTGGCTTCATTGGATGTGTTTGAAGGCCTGTGACGGAGGTTCTCACCGTCCAATGGAAGGAGGGGCGGTTCCACCATGACGTCGTGGCAGATTTCCCTCAGTAGATTTGCTGTTAGTTCCCTGACTTCGTCTTGCCTTATACATACGAAGCCCCCTTTCTTGCACACCATGGCGTGTTCGATGTCATAAGATGAGCCACACACGCATTGGGAGGACAATCCTTCTACTGGCCTATCGTATCTTAGAGCAATGGCATCTGTGAATTCTTGTATATTAGAGATGAAGCCTTTTGCCCTTATCGGTAACGTTCTTAACCAGTTGGAGGCTCCCACCTCCTGCGCTATAGCTACTTTTTTTTTCAAGTTCTCTATCAATTGCTGCAACAGTTGTGGCAGCAAATCGTCGAATTTTGTTTAATTCGTTGGTATCCACCTGAATTGCCGCATTCTAAGCTATTATGTACTCAGTTAGAGCTGCCGTGAGCTTGACAGAGTTCTCACGTTCTGTAGCGGAGACTCCACTGGATTAGTCAATCCCATTCCTCCTAGTCTCGGTGGTAGTGTTGGGATAAAAGCGACATTGATTGCTTCTTCCAGAGGGCGGAGGAGGGGTCCGATATCAAGGATAGTGCGCATCAGATAATTCCAACGATGCTTGACTCCATAGGTGAATGCCGCAAAAGCCGCATGTGGCTCTATTTTAGCAATACCACACAGAGCATGGATTACTTTCACCATCTCATTAACATTTCCCGTTACGTACTCGATTTTGAAATCCTTTGTGCCGATTACTGCACCTAGATGTCTTTGGCCGTTCTTTGTTATTGTTACCTCGCTTCCACCGAACACCTCAATTGCCCGTTCATAGTGATCTGGCTTCACCATGAAGAAGGACTTGCTGACGTTTGGATGGTACCCTATTTGTGGACCTCGTGATGTAACCAGGTCCCACTACTTTTTGATGTCCTCCATTTTTCCTGCTCCTGTTAGGTCATCAGCGTACGCCATCTGCTAGACCTCGGTTATTTCATATTTTATTGTATGTTGGAGCACGGACAAGCCTAGTGCATACTTCGCAATAGCGACAGAGTCCCCCTGTGTTGTTCCCTCAGTTGACTGTATGGTGGTATCTCCTCTTAGGGCCTTGAAGCTTGTTGTAAAGGTGCCATTTATCACTTTGGCCGTGCTGTCGTTCTGTCGTAATGGACCGTCGAATATTGTTTACTTAGCTGGTATCCACCTCACCTGTTGCGTTCTGAGCAATTATGTGGTCAGTGACGGCTGCCGTGAGCTTAACTGAGTTTTGGTGTTCGGTGGCAGCAATAATAATAATAATAATAATTATAATAACAGCAATGGCATTACTGACACGTCATTTTAGTAAATGCAAACATAAAATCCTATAAACAACATTCAAAAGTGAAAAAGTGAAAATGCCCAAAGCTTTAAAATGAAAGTAAACTATGGATTATAAACATTGTGTAAAAAAATTCAACATTACGAGAACTGTAAAAAAGACAATTACAACGGATTAAGCAAACTGAGTAGAAAGCAAACGCCTCTGGTGAGGCCAGACTCGAGTGAGTGTTCTGTCATCACTGTTGTGTAAAACAAACACTAGACTCTAGAGTATTGTGAGTCCTCCATAATGAAAGGTACTGAATGCTAGTGGCAGGTACAGGGAGTCGAAGCAGTAAAATGATATCATATGGAGTTAGTAATGTCATACATAGTTAATATCATACACTTATTAATACCATACATACATATATCATATGTAATTTGTAATGTAATGTCATACGTACACTAGTTAGTAACGTCATAGGCAGTTAGTAATATAATTATGTAGTTCGTAATATCACATATAGTTTGTAATATTATACGTAGTTACTTAGTACTGGCTGCAGTTTTTGATGGTGACAACTCACTATTGTAGTTGTATTAGCACCTACGAGGCATTAGCGGGGTTCTAGTGACATATACTGGACAGATTGATAATAGAAATTGTGAAACAGAAAAAAGCAGTTAAGTGGAGCCTACTGGAAGTTGTCCGGCACCTGTAACAGGCATAGGGTATTAGCATCAGATGCAGCTCACCTGTGAAGTCTATTGGGGTACTAGTGGAAGTAGTTTACACGAGTGGAATTTACTGGGCACGAGTGAAAGTTACTGGGTACTAGTGATAGTTACTGATCACTAACTAGCCAAATTTACTGGGTACAAGTGGACGTTATTTATACTAGTAGCAGCTACTGGGCGCTAGTGACAGTTACTGGACATTAACATAAATTACTAGGCATTAGATGAAGTTATTTACACTAGTAGCAGTTACTAGGCACTATTGGAAGGTACTAGCACTAGTACTGGGCACTGATGGCAGTTAAAGGTCAACGCTTGCTGTCTAGGATCATGTAAGACATCCATGAAATACTATTGAAAGCTTCGGAGTCACTTTTAGGAGCTACTGGATACCCGCAGCAGCCAATATGTTTGTAGCACTTATACACAGCTGCTAAATATGTTAATTATTTGCAGTCACGTTAGCTACAAACTGTCTGTAACACCTGCACGGACTAATAGCAAAGGTTACAAGATATCAGTGAAATTTTTAAGATATTAACGAAAGACTTAGTACGCATTATTGAAAATATATAAGGCACTTGGAAAATTTAGAAAGTATTAACAGAAGGTATAAAGGAGTAGCGAAAGATAAAATGTCCCATCCACTATAATAAGATACAAAACACTACAGGTCGGTAGGTGTACAGAACACAACAGGTGGGTAGGTGTACAGAACACTACTGGTGGGTAGGTGTACATAACACTACAGGTGGGTAGGTGTACAGAACACTACAGGTGGGTAGGTGTACAGAACACTACAGGTGGGTAGGTGTACAGAACACTACTGGTGGGTAGGTGTACATAACACTACAGGTGGGTAGGTGTACATAACACTACAGGTGGGTAGGTGTACAGAACACTACTGGAGGGTAGGTGTACAGAACATTTCAGATGGGTAGGTGCACAGTACACTACAGGTGGGTAGGTGTACAGAACACTACTGGTGGGTAGGTGTACAGAACACTACTGGTGGGTAGGTGTACAGAACATTACAGGTGGGTAGGTGTGCAGAACACTACAGGTGGGTAGGTGTACAGAACACTACAGGTGGATAGGTGTATAGAACACTACAGGTGGGTAGGTTTGCAGAGCACTACTGGTGGGTAGGTGTACAGTACACTTCAGGTGGGTAGGTGTACAGAACACTAGAGGTGGGTAGGTGTACAGTACACTACAGGTGGGTAGGTGTACAGAACACTACTGGTGGGTAGGTGTACAGTACACATGAGGTGAGTAGATGTACAGTACACTACAGGTGGGTAGGTGTACAGAACACTATTGGTGGGTAGGTGTACATAACACTACAGGTGGGTAGGTGTACATAACACTACAGGTGGGTAGGTGTACAGAACACTACTGGTGGGTAGGTGTACAGAACATTTCAGATGGGTAGGTGCACAGTACACTACAGGTGGGTAGGTGTACAGAACACTACTGGTGGGTAGGTGTACAGAACACTACTGGTGGGTAGGTGTACAGAACACTACAGGTGGGTAGGTGTACAGAACACTACAGGTGGGTAGGTGTACAGAACACTACAGGTGGGTAGGTGTACAGAACACTACAGGTGGGTAGGTGTACAGAACACTACTGGTGGGTAGGTGTACAGAACACTACTGGTGGGTAGGTGTACAGAACACTACAGGTGGGTAGGTGTACAGAACACTACTGGTGGGTAGGTGTACAGAACACTACAGGTGGGTAGGTGTACAGAACACTACAGGTGGGTAGGTGTACAGAACACTACAGGTGGGTAGGTGTATAGAACACTACAGGTGGGTAGGTGTACAGAACACTACTGGTGGGTAGGTGTACAGAACACTACAGGTGGGTAGGTGTACAGAATACTACAGGTGGGTAGGTGTACAGAGCACTACAGGTGGGTAGGTGTACAGAACACTACAGGTGGGTAGGTGTACAGAACACTACAGGTGGGTAGGTGTACAGAACACTACAGGTGGGTAGGTGTACAGAACACTACAGGTGGGTAGGTGTACAGAACACTACTGGTGGGTAGGTGTACAGAACACTACAGGTGGGTAGGTGTACAGAACACTACAGGTGGGTAGGTGTACAGAACACTACAGGTGGGTAGGTGTACAGAACACTACAGGTGGGTAGGTGTACAGAACACTACAGATGGGTAGGTGTACAGAACACTACTGGTGGGTAGGTGTACAGAACACTACAGGTGGGTAGGTGTACAGAACACTACAGGTGGGTAGGTGTACAGAACACTACAGGTGGGTAGGTGTACAGAACACTACTGGTGGGTAGGTGTACAGAACACTACAGGTGGGTAGGTGTACAGAACACTACAGGTGGGTAGGTGTACAGAACACTACAGGTGGGTAGGTGTACAGTACAGTATTTCTAAGTCTATTGTTGTTTTGATATTTATAGAAAATTATATTTCTGAAACCAAATGTGATAGAGGCATATGAGGTAGCAAAGCGGCACTGCAGGCCACTAAAGGTAATTTCATAATATTACTTTAAACTACAGGTAAATAAAGGAACCCAACTGGCACTATAGGTAATATAAAATCCCCTAGATTGCTAAATGGCACAAGAGGTAAGTACAAAACACCCGAATTAGCTACAAGGTCACTGAGATTCAGACAGTTACGAATAACCTGAAACGACTGCGAGACAACAGAAAAATTTGCTGGGTACGATAGCAGCATAAGGGCAAAGAAACAGGCATGGCACTAGTATTATGGGACGCTACTGACATTTCCAGGACGCAGGAGGAAATTAGAGTTAATTATACAACACAAGTTACAAAAAGGGGCATAAGGGGGGCTTTGCTTGCATAGAAAAATTTCGCATGTGGGTAACAACACAGCTTTGTAGCACAAAAGCTGCAGCCGGTCGCTTTGTGAAGCTCTGACCTTCCTGATAAGATGTGGGGAACAAGGGACATCTACTGGACACCATGGACAGTAACTGGGCGTTGGTGACAACTACGGGCCATAAGAAACAGCTACTAAGCACTGAAAGAGGATATGAGGCTCATGAAATGGTACACTCGGAAACCATATTCTCTGGCTCACCTGGGTCGGTGCTGGAGGTTAGTACAGTATCCTTTCTGGATGGGGGCCCACTCTAACTATCACGAGGCAACACACGCACGAACACACACAGTCATAGTACAGCTGTATAGATGATATTATGTATAAATATTGTATATGGCATTTTATACTCTGCATTATCTTCATTATATATGAACGCGAAGAAAAATTAAAAAAGGTTGTAGTTACGAAAGTATGAATGGAAATAAACACTTCCAAACCACTCAGTGAATCCACACAACGTTTACAGGGCTTCCACCACACCCCATCTATATCTTTTATTTCCCATCATTCGCGTAACTATAAGAAAACTCGTGTTTAATTTAACTACATATTTCAAAAACCTTAAATTACATGTGGATCAGTCACTCCTCATCTGACACACTTATAGTGTAATATTTTGACCATCCCACCTGGGCACATGGAGGCCCACGGTAACTCTCACGGGGCAACATACGCACGAACACACAAGTTATGATATGAACCCTTCCAGGCTTCACTATCATTATCATGTTATGTTCATCATGCTCTGTATCTTAGTAACTAGTCATAGTATCATTACATGGAGGAATATCTATATTAATATACTGTAATATTGCATTTTATTGCAAATCGTAAAAAATCTCGTTTAACCATTGGACTTGAGGGAAAGCACCACACACTGGAGTTACGAAATGAAGAACCAAAGGCCATAGGAATGACCGACCTGACGTCGTGTGTAGGGAGGCCTGCGGTATCAGTGTGGACACGGTTGCTCAAAGGGTAAGTCGTATAATTCACCCTTGCATTTGTTGAGAAGAGTTAAATATATGTTATAATATATATATATATATATATATATATATATATATATATATATATATATATATATATATATATATATATATATATATATATATATATATATATATATATGCAAGTAAATCACTGTAGGTGAGCGTGATCCAGGTATATGCTCATAACCACAAGGAAAAAGAAAACACGAAGTTCCTAAGCGCTTTCTTGTAATTCACATCTTCAGGGGTGAGTACAGACTAAGGAGAAGTGCAAAACAAGGTGTATATATACAGAGGAGGGTGAGATCAGGTCCACAATGGTCAGGTATTAGGTAATGACCCTACTAATCTTTAAAAAGCACCGCAACGGTAGGTAGTCAGGTCAGAGGGTACATAAGAACATAAGAACGGAGGAAACTGCAGAGGGCCTATTGGCCCATACTGGGCAGTCCCGTTTACACCCAACCCCTATTGTTCATATAAGCATCCAACCTATGTTTGAAGCTATTCAGCGTATTAGAGTTAATGATGATATTTGGTAACTTGTTCGATTCACCCACTACTCTGTTTCCAAACCAGTGTTTACGAATTTCACCCCTAAATCTAAATTTGTCTAATTTAAAACCATTTTTACCAGTTCGCTCCTGGTTGGATAGTTTGAGTACCTTTGTAATGTCTCCTTTGTTTAGCCCTGCCTTCCACTTATACACCTCTATCAGGTCGCCTCTCGCTCTACGTCTCTCGAGGGAGTGCAAATTAAGATGCTGTAACCCGTCTCTATACTCAAGGTTCCTAATGCCCGGGATTAGTCTTGTCATTACCCTCTGAATTCTTTCCAAGGATTCTGTATCCATTCTGTTATACGGTGACCAGAACTGAACTGCGTAATCCAGGTGTGGTCTCACACGAGCAGGATACAGTTTTAGGATGACCTCTCTAGTCTTGTAACTAACACTCCTTTGTATGAACCCAAGTACTTTATTAGCCTTGTTACGAGCACAAACACATTGTTTACTTGGCTTAAGGTTCAAACATATCATTACTCCTAAATCTCTCTCGCAGTCGGATTTCTCTATGGCATTATTGTTCATCTGGTATCTGGTTTCCCTGTTTACATCTCCTATACTGAGTACTTTACATTTGTCCACGTTGAATTTCATCTGCCATTTTTCAGACCATTTGAAAAATTTGTTTAGATCTTCCTGTAGTTCTGCGGAATCATCGTCAGATTTAATAACACGTCCTATTTTAGTGTCATCAGCAAATTTGCTTATGTTGATGTTTATGCCGATATCTATGTCATTTATGTATATAATAAATAATAATGGTCCAAGTACTGAGCCTTGGGGAACTCCACTTGTGACGTTGCTCCAATGGGACTTAGTGCGGTTAATGCTCACTCCCTGTTTCCTGTCCTGTAACAACGCCCTAATCCATTTAAGGATATTACCTTTGATGCCATGCACTTCTACCTTTCTAATTAGTCTTTCGTGGGGGACTCTGTCGAAGGCTTTGCTAAAGTCGAGATATACCACATCATAATTGTGCTCCTCGTCCACCGATTCGAAAATTGATGAAAAGAATGTTAATAGATTAGTTAGACATGAACGTCTGCTTGTGAAGCCATGCTGGGAATCATTGATGAATCTGTGCTTCTCCAGGTGATCTATCCCCCTTCGTGAAAATCGGTATTACATTCGCTATCCTCCAGGATTCTGGTACTACACCTGTTTTTAAGGACATGTTAAACAACTTTGCTAAGGGCATACTAAGCTCTTCCTTACATTCCTTTAATACTCTGGCAAATATCTCATCGGCTTTAGTTTGTCTATTTGCTTTCTAACATCGTTACTAGTCACTACTATCTCCCTTAATTTGTTTTCTTTACTATCTCTGAATAGAGTCGGTGCCCCGGGTATCATGTTTAAATTTTCGGAGGTGAAAACTACTGAAAAATATTTATTCAAATTATTGCTCATTTCTCTGTCGTTATCAGTGAGCTCGCCGGTATCTGACCGTATTGGTCCAATCTTTTCTCGTGTTTTAGTTTGATACATTTGGCAGAATCCTGTGGGGTTTGTCTTTGCCTCCGTTGCTATCCTTACCTCATCATTCCTCTTGGCTTTCCTTATCTCGGTTTTAACCCTACTCGCCAATACCCTATAATAATCCCGGAGGTAAATTTCGCCACGATTTATCCTTCTACCTATAGCCTTCCTTTGGCCAATGATGTTCTTTAAATACTTATTTATCCACTTAGGGTCATTGTTGTCTGATCTGAGTTTTTTGTATGGTATGTTCTGCCTTTGTGCATTAAGTAACTCATTATTTAAATTGTCGTGGAACTCGGCAATCTCAGATCTCGTTATCAGGTCCGTGTCATCTGTCAGGTTCACAGCCAAGCGCGACACCCTCTCTCTCAGCTGCCTCTTTAAACTGTCAAAGTTGCTCTTCTGAAATCTGGTACTTCAGTGGAATTTTCCTTACGTCTGCCCAGAAAATCTAACTGAAATCCAATTTCTTTGTGATCGCTGTTTGCAAGTTCGTTCCCTACCTCGACATTGCTAATGAGGTTCCTTCTGTTTGACAGAACTAAATCGAGTATATTATTACCCCGGGTGGGTTCGGTTATAGGTTGACTTAGAAAACAGTCCTAGATTTTCTCGAGAAAATCCTCTGATTCTGAGTTACCTGTAAGGTGACCCAACCTTCTCACCTGGGTACAAATCTTCTTAATTACAAAATTGTCCAGTTTGTACATGCCATTACTCAAATTCATGTTGACTGCTTCGGTATGTTGAATGAGACTAGATTCTATAATGTTCCTACTGTCAATTGAATTACAAGGTAATATTGAGGAGGCATTATCCCAGTCAATGCAATGCTTGTTATCCCTCAAATGAACAAACAGAGCATTGGATTCCTGGCCTGTCCTAACACTATATTTATGTTGTTTAATTCTAGTTACAAGATCTTTACCTGTCTGGCCTAAGTAAAACATATTACATTCCTTGCAAGGAACTTTATAAATGCAACCAATTGTGTTGTTGGGGGAGTTCTTGATTAACATTTTTTTAACTGTGCATGAGTTTTTTACGCCACATTGACGTTCCAGGTTTTTAGTTGTAAAGGAATTTGAGAGAAATTTTTGTGAAATGGTAATACTAAGAGAATCTTATGGTCATGGGAGGGCTTGGAATCAGTTCTATAAAAGATTTCTTAGTAATGTTCAGGCATTTGTCTATGAAAGATCTAGGGTATTTAAGGTTTGAGCCAATATTATAGATAAATTTATAATCCTCATCAATGAAATCCGGGCTGCAAAATCTCAAAGCACGTAAAAACATTGTGGAAAATACTGACTGTTTGACTCTATTATGGTGGGCAGAATAATAATGAATGCATGAACACACATTAGTAGGTTGTCTATAAATACTGAACTTAAAGGTGTTACCTATTCTGTGTATCAGACAGTCTAGGAATGGCAATTTACAGTCTTGCTCTAATTCCACAGTGAATTTGATCGAGGGGGCTAAGTTGTTAAGTTGTGGCAGGAAAGCTTTTAGGTCCTCATTACATGGCCAGAGACATAATACATCATCTACATATCTAAACCAGACTGCTGAAGGTGGTAAAATATTACTTAATAGTTTCGTTTCAAAGAATTCCATTTATAGGTTGCTTAATACAGGTGAGAGTGGATTCCCTTTGCCATACCAAATTTTTGAGCATACTGTTCTCCATTGAATTCAAATTTACAATCCTTAATACATAGTTTGATGAGTTCGATGAAGTCATCTTTCGAGACGGGCAATGAAATATTATCCAGGGAATCTATGAGGAACTCCAGTAAATCATCAACTGGGACCTTTGTAAAGAGTGATGCTACATCAATACTGACCAGTTTAAAATCATAATTAATGTGTAAGTTATTGAGTTTATCAACCAGATCCATATTATTCTTTATATTAGAGTTAGAAATGTTGCCAACTAGGGGATTTAGTAAAGAAACTAACCATTTTGATAATTTATTAGAGATTGACCCAACTGTGCTAATGATGGGTCTTGCTGGGTTATTGGGCTTGTGGGTCTTGATTAAACCGTACATGTATGGCAGTGGAGGGGACGTTGAAGTAAGATGTTTAATGAGAGTAGCTTTGCCTCTCAATAGAGACTTGAGTTTTTTGTTGAACTGGGTGTTAACAGTGTTGAGAGGATTATTTATGAGCTTAGAATATGTTGCAGCATCACATAAAAGGTCATTCATCTTTGTTTAAAATCACTACTGTGTTGGCTTTATCAGCTTTAGTGACATGTAGATCCTTATTTTTCTTAAGGGCTTGGATTGTTTTGGTGAATCTTTCTGGACAGTTTGGAACACAAGGCTTAGACATAGATGCATACACAACACCTTTGCACATGTTCACTTCTTCACTTGTCAAATTGCTGAATTTCTCCAAATTGCAAAATGCTCTGGCTATGTCCACACTGTCGACTCCCTTGCTAGAGCCATCAAAACTTAAACCATAACCTAGGGCACACAAGGTATCATTGTCTAGTTGTTTAGAGGAGAGATTCACTACACAGTTGCTATTGGCATCCTTAGTCCAATCACTGTTCCTAATGAGGAGTGCCAATTTGTGGTCTATCTTAGCTTGAAGATCAGAACGCTACCGTCTCAGGTTATCAAAACAGTAATCCAACGTGAACTTTTCCAATCACTCTGTATGGTCATATTAGAAACATGCATTTTTTGTCTTACAATACGAAAAGCTTAATCCACTTCAATTTTCTTTATTTCACAATGTTTCTTTAGGATGATTTCTTGGAAATCATCAAAGGGGCGGTCTGACATCTTCAGGACAGGGCGGTCTGACATCTTCAGGACACGTTGCGGGAGAATTGATCTAGGCATTACTTTTTCACTAAGGCATGTCTGAAGAAATTTCAATCGTATTTTCAATTTGTGGGCCTTGATCTTCGAAGAGGAGTATTCAGTAACGAAAGGAGACAGTCCAGGACAGCTTGTAGAAAAGTATAAGAAGTGGTGCGTGGAATCCATTATGCAAGTAAATCACTGTAGGTGCGCGTGATCCAGGTATATGCTGATAACCACAAGGAAAAAGAAAACACGAAGTTCCTAAGCGCTTTCTTGTAATTCACATCTTCAGGGGTGAGTACAGACTAAGGAGAAGTGCAAAACAAGGTGTATATATACAGAGGAGGGTGAGATCAGGTCCACAATGGTCAGGTATTAGGTAATGACCCTACTAATCTTTAAAAAGCACCGCAACGGTAGGTAGTCAGGTCAGAGGGTAAGGTGACCCACCCTTCTCACCTGGTTACAAATCTTCTTAATTACAAAATTCTCCAGTTTGTACATGCCATTACTCAAATTCATGTTGACTGCTTCGGTATGTTTAATGAGACTAGATTCTATAATGTTCCTACTGTTCCTACTGTACTGTATTCCTTAGTCTGTACTCACCCCTGAAGATGTGAATTACACGAAAGCACTTGGGAACTTCGTGTTTTCTTTTTCCTTGCGGTAATCAGCATATATATATATATATATATATATATATATATATATATATATATATATATATATATATATAACTTGTGTGTTCGTGCGTATGTTGCCCCATGAGAGTTACCATGGGCCTCCATGTGCCCAGGTGGGATGGTCAAAGTATTACACTATAAGTGTGTCAAATGACGAGTGACTGATCCACATGTAATTTAAGGTTTTTGAAATATGTATTTAAATTAAACACGATTTTTCATGTAGTTACGCGAATGATGGGAAATAAAAGATATAGATGGGGTGTTGTGGAAGCGCTGTAAACGTTGTGTGGATTCACTGAATGGTTTGGAAGTGTTTATTTCCATTCATACTTTTTTAACTATAACCTATGGTAATTTTTCTTCGTGTTCATATATAATGAAGATAATGCAGAGTATAAAATGCCATATACAATATTTATGCATAATATCATTTATACAGCTGTACTATGACTGTGTGTTCGTGCGTGTGTTGCCTTGTGATAGCTAGAGTGGGCCCACGTCCAGAAAGGATACTGTACTAGGGTGTGTCATAGGAGGGAAGATCAGCTAAAACTAATGGCCCATCACTTTTTTGGTAGATTTTAGTATATATAAACAGAAAATAATTTCAGTTTCAATATTTTGCAACCTTTTGCTAGGTAAATTTTAGCGTGAAATTATCGAAAATCTAACGTACAGCTGCATTAGTGCATTAAAATTAAATAGTGAACATTGCTTTCTGACTTCATTCTTTAACAACCCAACTAACAATATTTTTTTCTGTTTCAGATTCTGATGCATTTGTAAGTTGATAATATTTGCGATGACTGCTTGTGTCAGGACGAGGAACCAAAAATCCAGCCATCTCAGTCACTATCTTGGGTCTGGGAGATAGCTCCTGAAGTCGGAGTTGCCTACATTGAGAGATGCTTTGAGATACGGTGTTTTAATCAGGCAAATCAGTGAAAAGAACCAAAGAACTTACACAAACAAAGTCATTGCCAGTGATATGACCAAAGCTGTCTTGGCACAGTACACTCTGGCTAACGCTCAGTTCAAGCCTCCAGTCATAACAAGTCAGAAGAAGATTAGTGAGAGACTGCTAGCCAGTTGGGAAAAGGCAAGAGATATCTCTCTTGGGAGAGGAAAACTTGCAGTTAAGGACAGCTTTGCCAAGTAACTGGACCAGTTATTTGACATAATTACTTGCAAGTGCCCAATTGTTCTCTGTCCTGAATTTGGATGCGATGGTGACTGTAAATCCGAGGCCCACATCTCCTATATTTGCAAGCGTGAACTGAAGATTCCTGTGATCGAACTGGCATTTGTCAAAGCATAGAGAGAGAAGACTGGCAGTATAGGGGCTCTCATGATTTCTAACCAAGTTATTCCGGGGTCCAATAGACAGGAGACTGCCACAGAGAGACGGAAGAGGAGAAGAATTGCTGAGGAAAAGAGACTTGAGAAGGCCCAGGGTGAGGTAAAAAAGGCCGATGATTGGAGTCAAGCTGCCTGGATTGACGGTGGTTTGATAACACCTGATGATGTTCACCTGGTGATAGATCATAACAAAGTAAGGAGAGCTCAGGAGAACTTGTCAGTAACCTAGAAGAGGAGTTTGATAAGGGGATAAGAGAAAATGGAATCAATTGTTTGTTCTTTGATGGGAGAAGGGATGACACTAAAGTGTTCATGAAAGTTGGAGATTCTGTCAAGTTGTTCCCTGCCATGGTGAAGGAGGAACACTACTCCTGCTGCAGTGAACCAGGAGGGAAGTATTTGTGGCATTTCACTCCAGAGAAAGATGACATCAGGAAACCAGCTGAGATAGTGGCAGATAACATTGTGAACTGGCTCAGAGAGAGGAACGTAGACCAGACCCTGCAGGCCATTGGAGGGGACAGAACCAACACGAACACAGGGTGGCAAGGGGGGGTCATACAGTGGATAGAGCGGAAGATTGCAAGGAAGCTGGTCTAGAATGTTTGTGACCTCCACACCAACGAGTTGCCACTCAGACATCTGATCCAGGAGCTGGATGGCAAGACTCTTTCAAACAACAGATGGTCTGGTCCTCTTGGCAAGATGCTGGACTCTGCCACTGAGTTAGAAATAAATCCGAGCTTTGAAAAAATCACAGTTGGCCCTCCACTCGTTGAGCTTGCACATACTGTCATTGACGACCTGAGTACTGACCAGTAATATGGTTACATGATTTGCAGTGCCATCAAAACTGGGGTCATGCCTGATAGACTTGCTTACCTGCAGATAGGTCCAGTCTCACATTCTAGGTGGCTCACAACGGCTCTCAGGTACTGCAGAATTTGGGTCGCTCATCATAAACTGAAAGGGAACCAGCTTCACAACCTGAGACTTATTGTCCAATTCATCGTGAGTGTCTACTTGCCAAATTGGTTCAACACCAAGGTCAAGTCATCGTTCTCCGAAGGTCCGAGGCATGTTCTCTTCCAGCTTGAGCTCCTGAGGAGTCAGCCAAGGAAGGTTGTTCAGATTGTGGAGCAGACTGTGAGGAGATCTTCCTGGTATGCTCATCCCGAGGCAGTTCTGCAGACAATGCTCTGCAGTAAGGATGAGGAGGAGAGAAGAGTGGCAGTCAAAAAGATCTTGGATATGAGACTTATGAGAGGCTCTGGGCATGACGAATCAGTTGGTGACGATTCCTTCAGGGTCAGGAAGACTCCTGAGGTCAATCTAGGTGCCAAGACCCTCACTGATCTCATAGATCTGGATAACATCCAGGCTGGCAGTGAGCCCCCTCTTACCTGCAGCCTCACCAATGATCAAGTTAGAGCTTTCCTGGACAACCCCATGCATGTCCCTGCCTGGCCCTCGCACACCCAGAGTATAGAGCGTTGTGTACAGCAAGTGAGCGAGGCCAGCAGTCACGTGTACAGCCAGGAGAGGAGGGAAGGCTACATCCGAGCTCAGGTGGTCAGCAGGGAGGTGATGAGTAGAAACAGAAGCAAGGAAGACATGTTCTCTATGGTGTGCAGCAACACCGGGTCGTAGTAGTAAAACCGGTTTTTGTATTTGATGATTTTGTTTTCTAAAGGAATATTAAATTTAATAAATGTGTCAAGATCATTCGTTTCACTATTCTGGATCATTTTCATCCTAATAAATTAACCTGATACATTTACTTTACTTTAAATAAGCTATTTAGTGGTGTTGGTAAAAGGGTGGGAATACTGAATTTTCATAAGATTTCAAGTTAAAATTTACCTATCAAAAAATGAAAACTTTTCAAATCTGCAGATATCACATGATTCTGCACATAGAACTACATCATTAATACCATGGGCCGATTTTTCAAACTCCAAAAAAAAAAATTCGCCTCCGTATGACACACCCTAATACTGTACTAACCTACAGCACCCACCCATGTGGGCTAGAGAATATGGTTTCTGAGTGTACATGAGACTAAAGATAGCTACGGGCGCTGTGAAAGCAGATGTAAGGTAATAAATAGCAAACGGTACACTGAAGACAGCTACAGGAAACTGGATAACAACGAACACACAGCACCTCCAGAGTACTGGCTACTGTAAGCTACTGGGACGTCTCAGGGACCAATGAACACCCGGTACACCTTGGGTGTAGCGAACTCGGGGTGGGGGGGGGGGGGGGTCATAAAGCCGTTTGGTTGGGTGTAGCTTTCCTCCTGGTGGTTTAGAGACCGGCGCCATGGACCCGTAACTCCTGATGTTGATAGTCACAGTCAGCGATCACGCCCTCAACTGTGAGGCTTCAAATCGGTGTGGCGCCAAAGGAATTAAATCTATTTTAGATATGGTTTACAAGCTTGGATGTTATGTATGTGATGAGGGTCAATTCGATGATGGCGAAGGATGATGGGATGATCATGGAGGTGTGGGGCATGCGCCTGATTCGTAAGTGGGGAAGTAGCTGAAGTCAAAGGTCAAAGAGACTGGGCGTGCCAGGTGCTGGGGCAGGAAGGTCACACTCTCTGGTTATGTGGTAATTTTAGTTCAAGATAATGAGGGCAAAGTGTGTGTGTGTGTGGGGGGGGGGGGGTAATTCTTGTGTATGTGGTGTGCATGTGAAAATGTATATGTAATTCTGGATTTCTTAGTATTTCATGTTGTCTATCTTTCTGTATGTATTTGTTTGTGCATGCATACCTGTATATGTGAATTCGTGCCTAAGCTTCTGCGCGTATGTGCCTATGTATATTCATGGGTATGGGGGGGGGGGGGTATATTCAAGTGCATTTATGAGTCTGGGTGTGTGACTGTATTTGTGAGTATCTGTACACTTGAGACTTTGTGCCTGTGCCTTCATGTCCCTCCAAAAGATATTATATTATATCGTGTATTTATATTGTAGAATAAAGGTACCGGAATAATATATATATATATATATATATATATATATATATATATATATATATATATATATATATTATATATATATATATATATATATATATATATATATATGCTGATAACCACAAGGAAAGAAGAAAACACGAAGAACCCAAGCGCTTTCGTGTAATTCACATCTTCAGGGGTGAGTACAGACTAGTCTGTACTCACCCCTGAAGATGTGAATTACACGAAAGCGCTTGGGAACTTCGTGTTTTCTTCTTTCCTTGTGGTTATCAGCATATACCTAGATCACGCGCACCTACAGTGATTTACTTGCACATATAGCCTATATATATATATATATATATATATATATATATATATATATATATATATATATATATATATATATATATATATATATATATATATATATTTCATGTAGATCAAAAATGAAAACGTGGATAAGATAAATCTTGATAAAATCACACGGGAAAAGGGAAACAACGGAGCACCTTAGCTTTCGTCTTTATTCAAGATGTCTTAAATAAAGACGAAAGCTAAGGTGCTCCGTTGTTTCCCTTTTACCGTGTGATTTTATCAAGATATATATATATATATATATATATATATATATATATATATATATATATATATATATATATATATATATATGTAACCGGTCGGAATTTACTGGACTTTAATTTCTCACTTGACTTGGGGTTTATTTAAAATTAATAGATGGTAATGGCAGTGGAAGCGCCCCTTTGAGAAAAATCCCGAACCAGCACAAGCACACTTAAACCTACTAAACATATAAATTGTCCGTGACCCGTGGAAGGATAGCGTCTGTGACTGGGATGAATGAGACACACTGTTAAATTTAGACACTTATATTCCCTCCAACACTACAAACACAATCAAATAATGGTACACCAATATGCGCACCTCTTAACTTGAACTTAAACACTACTCTGGGGAATAAATGTTATACAGGATCTAGAAATTATTAGAAACTCAGGCAACAATAAATTTGGAGTATTAAGAAATGTTGCTTGCACAATAAACCGGCCTTAAGGGCACTCAACAAAATTATATCAGTCACTGAGGAAATGGTAATAAAAATGAGAAGTTAAATACTCTACAATGAATAGGCCTTAAGGGCACTCAACAAAATTATATCAGTCACTGAG
The DNA here is from genome assembly GCA_958450375.1 of Homarus gammarus. Taxonomy (NCBI): domain Eukaryota; kingdom Metazoa; phylum Arthropoda; class Malacostraca; order Decapoda; family Nephropidae; genus Homarus; species Homarus gammarus. The sequence goes on from CAUDMG010002141.1 coordinate 389,416, forward strand.
GAAATGGTAATAAAAATAAGAAGTTAAATACTCTACAATGAATAGGCCTTAAGGGCTCTCAGCAAAATTATAGCACCCCAACAGATGCACACTTCCTAACCTAACCTAACCTAACCACTACTCTGGGGAACAAGGTTATACCTGAGATCAGAATTATGAAGAACAATCAGAGGCATTAAAAGAATCAAATCACAGTATCACTCTGGTTCCACTTGATGGCACAAACATTCAAAACAATATTATCAAAATTATCTAGAAACTATTAAACTACACCCGTAATAAGGGAGGGAAATGTTCCTCTAGGTATCTCCTAGAGACCTAGACTCACGGTCTCAGTGTGTGACCATTAGTCTACTCAGATAGCCTCAGTGTACTCCCAGTGCGTCCATAAAGCGGAAGGGAGTGAGCCAATCAGACCTTGTACAGTTGAGAGAAGCTTTAGCTTCCCGTTAGCAAGAGGGTTTCACTAGCAGCTCGGGACATGTGGTGATGTGCCCGGAGTGGTAAGAACTGATCACCCACTGCTGATGCTGGTCCCGTGTCGTTTTAGTTGTCGGGAGCACTCGTTCACTCAAGAGATCCTTTGCTACCCCGCTAAACAGTGACAGGCCTACTTTGATCGGTCCAATGGCGACAATCGCCACCCTCAATCATCAACGGCAGTCTCAAACGGCAGTCAATCTCTCGCATTCAACTCCGGTCATGTGGGTTCTGACGGAAACCCTGAAATGAACTCACTGTTAGCTCTAGTTTACTTTATCACTGCCCTATCTAACCCTGTCTGAGATCGAATGAGACTTACTTGTTATACTGCAATAATGCAGCACAGGTGACTAGGCCACGTGACTATTTCTGGGACAGAGGCGCAGGGACGTCTTGTTTGTGTGAGTGCTCTCCGGGACTGAGAGAGAGGCTGCGTCGCGTCCTCTCAAGGCGTTAGCTTAGGTCTACGTGACATATTTTCCGCCTAACTAATAACTCCTTGGGACACCCGTAACATTATTCAGACTGCTAAACGTTCTATAATAATTTAAAATTCAATAATAGTCCCTTACTTCATGAATCGCATCATTATTAAATCGGTAAACTACATTTAATATCATATAGGCCTAGTTCCACCATCTCTCGCTATGAGCAGGAAGCGCTCTCTCCCCTCCCATGACCTTGAACGCTCAGTGTTGCCAATGGCGGGGCATTCGAAATTATTCTGAAATTTCTGAATATTACAATCGACCCCCCTAGAAAAAGACAGCACTGTCCTCATGTACTGAGAAAAACATACATACGACCCCCCTAAAAATTTGTTCTAAGAAACTGCATCTTACCCCTTTTGCTAAACCCAGCATTCCCGTCTTCTCTTCTCTCCTTTTCTCTCCCGCTAACATATATATATATATATATATATATATATATATATATATATATATATATATATATATATATATCTTGATAAAATCACACGGGGAAATGGAAAGCTAAGGTACTCCGTTGTTTCCATTTCCCCGTGTGATTTTATCAAGATTTATCTTTTCCACGTTTTCATTGTGGATTTTCATAAAATATATATATATATATATACACACAATGGCCACAATGGCAGGGCAGACCATAAACTTGTTTACTGCCATATTCCACCAATGTATCACAATTTAATTTAACGATAAGTTGATTCCTAACAATTTTACGAAATCACTGAGAAGACAAGACAATATTTGATACATGTTTATCGACTCTTCATTTATTTTCCCTGAGTATTTTTTGCCACAATAAAGGTTAAAAGAAATAAGTGTTGCTATAATAGAACTCTACATGTGGCAACGTCTTACATCAGCTGGTGTTGCATTAGTTGCGGAGCTGTTGTAGTTTGTCCCTCTCCTGCATTGTGGCTGCTTTATGCAGCTCAGGCTTTGTAGGTATGTCGGGGGTCAGGTGTGTCAATGGCGCTAAGTGATATTCTCGTTGGACTTGGGTTGGCCTCCTCAGTACGGGCAGCTCACATCTCAATGCTCTTTTAAACTTTGTAAATGAATAGCTGTTATGGTACAGTTTTCCAGTTTACAAGTGGTTGCAAAGTGTTTGTTTTGATCAACAGCACTCATGAACTGCTGGCCACCTTGTGTGTGAGTATGGGGGGAAGTATAGTGTGTGATGGCTGCTTAATATTAGAGAGGAGAAAAGTCTCTCACGTGATACCCTCGTGTCTTCTCTACGGATTCGAGGTGCAGAGATCAGGTGACTGCCATACGCTTCTGTCTAGACGAGGGGTTCGACCCTGACAACAACAATAATACAAAGTTGAGGTTAAAGTTATCAAGTAGATGCCCAGCGGGTCTGGTTTCCTAGACAATTTGGATTGATCTCCAGTGGTCCACCAGTGGCTTAGCGTATGTAGGCAAAACGAGCCATAAAAAGGAGTCTGAGAGACCTCCCCTAAAATTTTACTGCCTCTCAACTCGTACATAGTCACCATTCAGGGCAGTCATAAACTCCTAACACATGTTTCTTATGTTTAACTTTAGTCGAGGTTTATTAAATCTTGGGGTTAGTTCTCTATCTCTTTGTTTACCTATTTATATGTTTATCAATCTCTCTCTCTCTTTCTCTTTGCACATTATAGAAAACCCTTTCCTGGACGTATAAGCGGTCCACACGGATTAACTAGTTTATTAGACACAATTTGATATATAGGGACTATTTCCATCTCGATCGACGATTTAATGTATTCCACAGAGGTTTATCTATCTTTTACTATATCCACTAGACATTGCAGGTTGACTGTTTAATTAGAATGGAGGTGACTGAACCTAATACAAAGACTCTTCAGAAGTTGTCGCTATACAGTATATGAATTTCTTGGAGCCATTCGTCAACTCCCATAAGTCCTAAGTTATCTGAAACGGATCCAATTCATTTCATTTATATCACCTCTCCTCTCTTATTTTCATTCATTTTCTACTTATTTATTTTTTTCATCTTCATCTTCACGTCTGTATGTCTATTTCTGTACCTTCGTTTTCCTTATTTCCAGAGTATATAAATACGCTTAACTTTATTATGCAGATTTTATTTTAATATAATACTGATTCAGTAAGACAAGGGTGCGCGAGAAGAGTGGTCAGTGGCGTCTGTATCTAATTAATTGTGTATCACGTATGTCCACAAAATAAGATCGGAAAGAATTGCAGTGTTTACACGTGGTATATAAAAAAAAAAAAAAAAAACGACAGCCTCTAGTGCTGTTAAGTTTTGGGGTTGAAAGATCAATCGTATAGGACAGGTTTATGTTTTGATAGATTCCTTTGTTTTTAATATAGCTTATTTTGTGAATGGATGAGTTACTTGTTAATACTGCACTTGGCATGGACACGGTGACAGCCTTTTGAAACATTTACAGTATATGTCTGGGTTGTGTTGGCACCTGGCTCTAGTACAGTCTACTCTGTAAGTTATTTATATTATTATTATTATAATTATTATTATTATTATTATTATTATTATCAATGTCTTCATCCCATCTTTCATTTTATCTTATCAACCGCACTGATACCTGTTACTCGCACCACAGTGGACAACACTTAAGACGGTCCCCGCTTGTTGTAACTGTATAGGATGCCATTACTGTTTTGTTTTAACTAATACTGTTAGGTTCTGAATAATAAGTTCTATATACAGGAGAGAACACAAACACCTGTATAGTTTTGTAGGTTCGGTTTACTGGATAAGAGTATGTACACAAAGGAGAGCAGCACTCTCTCTTGACTAGGCTCCCGGTCAACTGCTATAGGCGACGTATGGCAAGTGATACATTAGCAGCTTCCATACGTCGCCAGGCACATTAATTAAGCGTGTGGGATATGGTAATAACATTGCCACACGCTGCTAGCTAGGCTGAATAAATAATACATAAATGGAGCACATACATAATATACATACATGATATATAATCCAGCATACATAATATACATACACCTCCCTCCCCCCTATACGCTCATAGCAAAGTCTTGAGCGGACCTTTTCTTTTGGATCCGTTCTGAGCGTCGAGGGACTTCATCACTGGGAAGGGTATGGGACTCAACACTGGTGGCGGGGCCAGCAGAAGGCATTGTTACGGGTCGGAGAAAACGGCGGTTCCTCCACCACACACGACCACTGGGTAACCGCACCTGGTAGTCCCGTGACCTGCCGAGACCCATGACTACGCCTACTTTGTCCCAACGTAGGGAGGTCGGGTCCTGAACACGGACTTGGGTGCCGACACTCAACCTGGGGAGAGAACGGGCGTGGTCATTGTAGCGGGCGACGACGTCCTGAACACGTTCGGCGGCTCGGCGATCACAATCCTCTGTCTTGGCCTGCCACTCCTTGGAGAAGGATTGAGGGTGAGCAGGGACACAAGAACGAAGGGGGCGTCCATACAAAACCTGGGCAGGGGAGCGTCCGGTGTAGTTAGGTGTGTTGCGGAGTTCAAGAAGACCCCTGTCGAAGGCCTCGCAGTCAATGTTCCCAGAAGGGGCCACCTTAAGGATGAGGTGCTTCAGGGATTTGACAGCAGCCTCAGCGTGGCCGTTGGACTGCGGGTAATGGGGCGATGACAACACATGCCGGACTCCCCATCGGTCGAGGAACACAGCAAAGTCCCGGCTTGTGAACTGAGGCCCTCCGTCGGTTCGCAGGCGTACAGGAACGCCCACGTCACGGAAGTAGTGGCGGAACTTGCTGATGGTGGCGGCAGACGTCGTGTCATTACCGCACTTGATGACAACCGGCCAACCAGAGAGACGGTCGACGATAACGAGGAAGGACTTTCCTGACACACAGAAAAAGTCGGCCGACACAGACTCAAAGGGGCGGGTGGGGTTGTCGTCACTCATAAAGGGTTCCTGCTGCTGGCTGGGTTGTAATACTTGGCAGGGCTCACACGCACGGACAACATTGGAGATGTCGGAGTTGATGCCGGGCCAGAACACAGTCTGTCGTGCACGTCGTTTGGTGGCCTCAGCTCCACGGTGACTGTCGTGAAGGCGGGCCAAGGCGTGGGGACGTGATGCAGCAGGGACAACTACACGTGCTCCGTACAGAACAAGGTCTCCGTCGCAGTAGAGTTCATCGCGGAGTTTCCAATACGGGAGCAGGGTGTTGTGAAGATCGTAGCGGTTGCTAGGAAATCCATTCCTCACACACTCGACGAGTCGGACATAGGAAGGGTCATCTCGGGCCGCTGTTCGAAGGTCCTCCATTGCCTTGTCGTCATCTGGTGACAGGTCCGAACGAAGGGATTGGACGGCATGGAGAGTGACCACAGTCCTGACGGAAAGAGCGAGGTCGGCGTCGAGTACATGGTCTTCTGGAGTAGGGCGGCTGACAGGGGAGCGGGATAAGGCATCAGGGATGCAGAGCTCCTTACCAGCACGCCACACTGCAGTGAAGATGTACGCCGAGAGTTTCTCTTTCAGACGCTGGAGGCGAGGGTTCTCAACGGCGTCTAGCGTGTAGTGGTTGAGGATCGGGACAAGCGGGCGATGGTCGGTCACTAGGTGAAAGTATTGCAGGCCTATGAGGTAAAACCTGCACTTGGACATCGCCCAAACCGCAGCCAACAGCTCCAACTCAATAGTGGCATAGCGCGTCTCAGTGTCAGAGAGGAAACGCGAGCCACACTGGACGAGCCGGAACTGCCCTCCACCATGATCCTGCAGTAGGGCGTATCCCACGCCATACAAGCGTGAGGCATCTGTCTGCAGAACTGTCGGCAAGGCTGGGTCAAACGTGGCGAGGACAGGTGGACGAGACAGGGCCTGTTTCACTTGCTGGAAGGCCTTGTCGTGGTCGGGGGTCCACAGGAATGTCCTCTTGGGGCTCATCAGGGGGCGAAGTGGTTGAGCAGCTGCGGAGATGTCCGACGAAAACTCTGCTAACTGGTTGACGAGACCGATGAAGGACCTCAAGTCGGTCAGGTTAGCAGGGGTGGGAAAATCCGTAATGGCGCGGACCTTTTCCGGGTCAGCTGCGATACCATTCCCTGAGAGGGTGTACCCACAAAAGTCAACTGAAGAGCTGGCCAGAACAAACTTGTCGGCATTTAGGGTAATGCCGTGCTTCCGGCACCTGTTGAGTACCTCGTAGATACGGCAGAGGTGATCCATATAATCCTCGTCGTACACGAGTATGTCGTCGACCACTTTCACGCAGTTTGCCAGACCTTGTAGAGCCATATCACCTCGAAGACAGAAAGCGTCTCCTGTAGCGGCGAATCCCATGGGGCCACGGCAATAACTGTAACGTCCATGCGGGGTGATGAACGTTGTGAGTGGTCGGTCTTCCTCGGCAAGCTCTATCTGCCAGTATCCACACAGGGCGTCCATCGTCGTGAAGAAGCGCGCCTTCGGGTTCACGCTGCGTATGGCTGCAAAGGGCGTGGGAGAAGGGTGCGCAGGACGAGACACCTGGTTGTTGAGCTTGGAAAGGTCAGTGGTGATCCGAACACCACCTTTAGGTTTTGCGACGACAACCATCGGGTGACACCATGGAGACGGGTCATCGCCGGTTGGTACAATAATTTCTTGGGCGACCATGGAGTCCAGCTCGTTTTTGACCGCCTCGCGGAAGGCCAGGGGAACCAGTCGAGGGGTGTAAATAGCGAATGGCTTCGCGTCGTCCCTCAGGTGGATCCTCATGGGGGGGCCTGCCATCTTCTTGAGAGGCTTGGATTCCAGAGCGGACTTGGTCACCAGAACGTCGCTGAATTCCTTCAGGAAGTACTTCCGAGCATCCGAAGGAGAGGTGTCACTGGCAAGAGGCAGGGGTAGGGCGGCAGCAGGGTCGTTGCTGCTCCCTTTTTGCACCCTGTTGGCGTGTTTTACCTCAAGAATAGGTTTGGGGAAGTCCTGGGAGATGATGGCCAACTCCTGACAATGTCTGTAGGACAGCAAAGGAGTCTGGACACCGTTATGCACATCAATCCAGGCTTGACACGACCTGTTGCCAAAGGTGACTTGTGCTTGGAGTGAACCCAGGGCCGGGGTCATCTGTGAACCATCTGCCATAAAGCGGAGATCCTTGGGGGGCGGTCCTAGATCACTTGGAGAGAGCCCCAAGCATTGCAAATGCTGGGGACCGATGACTGTAGCATCAGCGCCGGTGTCGGGCAACATCTGAAGGCGGGATGACACACCGCCGTAGGTCACGATGACGCTGATGTACTGGGGGACTTTGGTCCTGGGACGCTGGGGGGAGCACACATTCCTAATGTGGCTCGAGCGTTGTCAAGAGTCGTCGTACCTCTGATTGGAAGACTGTGGGCGGCCCTCTCTGGTGGAGGGGGGCTGAAGCTTCCGCCGACGCGGTCCCTTGGGTATGTTGGAAGGGCAACACTTGTCATAGTGGCCCAGACGACCACACACATTGCACTGGACGCGTTTGGCTGGGCACCGTACTGTGAGTGACCAGTGGCCCTTACGGTCACAACTGTTGCAGGTAGACTGAGCAGCTGGACACACCTGTGTTCCGTGCTGCTTACCACAGTTGTTGCAAAATAAACCGGGCGTGGACGTGGTGGGCGAAGGCGTAGGAACAGACTTCTTGTCCTTCTTGTACCGGGACACAGCGCGTACAGCTGTAGGGGGAGCACGGATGGCAGAGGTGGCACACCTGGCAGCCTCATAGGAGCGACATATCGTCAACACATCCTTAAGAGAAGAGGAAGAGTCGAGGGAGGTGAGGCGTTGGACAAGTTCCTCGTCCTTAACACCCATCAGGATCACCTGCCTCAACTGGGTCTCCTCGCACTGCTGGTGGTGGCCTGGACATATATCTACCTCTTCCGAGGCTCTCTTAAGACGCACGTAAAAGGCATCAAAAGACTCACCCTCCATCTGTCTGCAGCTAAACAATTCCCTCCTGCGCAGAGCTTCATTCTGCTGTCCTTTGATGTGCCGTTGTAGAACGTCCAGTACCTCCTCTACAGACAGCAAAGAGGTTGGGGGTACCTGCAACGTATGTTCCAAGACACGCTGAATTTCCAAGGACAGGCACATGCGCAGCTGGATGAGTTGTTTAGGCTGTGACAAACTCTGGAGATCCACCATTGTAGAGTAATCAGTCCACCGTCGCCGCCATTCACGAAAAGTCTGGAAAGTCTCATCAGGCTTCAAGATGGGCGGCGTTTGAGCTGCTGCTTTAGGTGGGGCTGGGGGGTGTGAAGGAAGCATGGATGAGGTATCTGAACCAGTCAGTACCGAGGCAGTGTTAGAGCCAGGGGCTTGGTTAACAGTGAGGCGAGATATCAAGGCTTCAAACCGTTCACTGTCTTCCAATCTCCGTTGGTTGTCTCGTTCTGCCTCTGCTTGCCTTCTGTGCTCATCCGCCAAACGTCTGTGGGCTTCATCCTCGCGTTTCTCATCTCTCATAAACTTCAGTAAAGCAATTATCTCTGGAGACAACGCTGAATATTGAGGTGAGGGACTGCGCGATGTGGGGGCTGAAGCGTCGTGGCCGGTCTGGTCATCCATCTCTGCGGGGCTATCACCCGCCTGGGTCATCCAGACGCTGGGTCCACGGCTACGTAAGGCGTGAGACATAACTACTTCCTCTGTGTACTATGTCTTAAATCAGTGTTGACCGGTCAGCCCGTCGTATCAACAAGATTTCAGACAAAAAATTAATTAAATACACAGATAAGTAGGTTATATATATAAAATATATATAAGGAAGCCGCGCGGTCAGCGAGTGTTAGTACAGTGTGCGAGTGAGTGTGTGTCCTGGGCGGGTAGAGCGTCTCGCCCCAGCTGTGAGGGGGGGTGGAGGCGGCGCTGTGAGGGGGGTGGAGGGAGAGGCGCGGCGACTCCCAGTCAGTCTAGTTACCCTCAGGACGCGGTCAGAGACGGGTGCACTGAACTTTACTCCTTACAAATGCCCAGAACGTGCCGTATACCTTGGGAATCCTTTAGAACAAGGTCACACATGAATGGCACGAACACACAATGCACTAAACACTTCACAGAAAATCACTGTCACTGACACTGCTCAAAGTTGCTGAAATTCTTCGAGGAGAGATGGCGCGGGAGTTGACCCAAGGCTTGACCCAAGACGGGAGGGGACCCTAGCCGGCTTTCTACAAACTTTGCACTATCACTCGTAATTATCCAGTAAGACTACGCACTGCGCCATGTTAGGTTCTGAATAATAAGTTCTATATACAGGAGAGAACACAAACACCTGTATAGTTTTGTAGGTTCGGTTTACTGGATAAGAGTATGTACACAAAGGAGAGCAGCACTCTCTCTTGACTAGGCTCCCGGTCAACTGCTATAGGCGACGTATGGCAAGTGATACATTAGCAGCTTCCATACGTCGCCAGGCACATTAATTAAGCGTGTGGGATATGGTAATAACATTGCCACACGCTGCTAGCTAGGCTGAATAAATAATACATAAATGGAGCACATACATAATATACATACATGATATATAATCCAGCATACATAATATACATACAAATACTGACTACAATGATTTATTTAATTTTCGATATGACGTGGGTAGATGTACACTCGCACCAAAAAGTATCGGTGCAGGGTGAGATCGACGAGTTCCGAAACGATACGTATACACTGTGATATGTCGGGAAGATTGGTAAGTGTATCCTCATAACCCCCCCCCCCCCCTCCACTAGGTGTTGCCATATGGCTGACAATCAGGGCTGCCAACATACGGCTGGAACAACTCGCCTTTCCCAATACCTATCGTCATTGGTCTCAAATAGTTCACACTACAGTATGCACTGATACTTTTTGTTGCGAGTGTACATGATAACAGACCCATAGCACTTTCTCTACTCAGTCAGAACTTGTATTACATCTTGCAGGAGATATAATATAATCGCATTAATCTCAGGCTGTTAAACCTTTTATTGAAAGACCTACAGGTGTATGTAGAGAGCAAAAGAGTGCAGGGAGAGAAGCAATGGTGCATCAAAAGAGTAATGGTGAAGACAGTAGAGTGTCAGGGTTCAGAGAAAGTAAAGTAACGGTAGAGTAATGTAAGGGGAAGTTCCTAGAGGAAGGACTTGGAAGAATGGAAGAATAAAAATGAGAGTTGAGACAGTAAGAAACTTTATGACTCGCATGTGTATTTTGCTGAGGAAGGATGAAAAAGACATGAATGCTTCTCTTCCTCCGTGAGAAACCAGAATTCCTGTAGACACAATTATGGCTTATGTGAAGATTGAGTTGCTGAGAAAATTTATATTTAAAAGAGAACGAGAGTACTATTTTAGGGTCCCTTTGGCAAGTTTAAAAGAGAGCAAATTCCAGAAGAGGATGAAAATTATAGTTTAACTATGAACAGTGGTGTATGAAGAATTTACGGCAGGGGTTGTTGATAAAGATGAGAGTTGAAAGTTGTGTTGCGTACGAGAGATGACCAGTGCCTGAGTTTGGGATGCAATAATTGTTACAGGATATAAGAGACTCCCAATTCTACAATGGCAGTCAGATCAAAGTTGAGAGTGTAAGTGATGTAACAACGGTCTGCAGGGAGATGAGAAGAAACATAAGGAACCTAGTCTTGAGACAATGCTACAATTATTGGCGTCTTATCCATAGCTTCTGATTATCGATGCAAACTTATTAGTTGTATAAAAAGATAAATGATGGTCGGGAATTCTGGGGTGCTTAAACCTTAAATGGAAAAGCAGGAGGCTAGATGATGAGACAGGTAGAGAGTCCTAATGTTAGCAATATGAAAATGAGGAGAGGAAAGAGATATCTTGTGGGACGGCCTGCTCAAAATTCAAATCGTAAGTCGTAAATTTTGTATTGTAATAGTCACCATGGCGTTAGATATGACTGTGATAAGGTTGCAGGTCGAGGAAGAAGAAGAGTCACACTTCTAATTTGTGTACTGATAGGAGTTTTCAGAAAGGTTGTTTTAGGGGTTGTAGCTGAATCAGTGAGGAAATTCGTCTGAATGAGTGAGAAAAAATTAATCTGGACCTTGAATATTGTTGACACCTGGATGAAGGAGACAGTCTTAGTGAATCTTGAAGCTTGAGCAAGTTCTGAAGATATTTGCCTGATAGAACAGGCTCTGAGGCCACCAGATTGTTCTACGTGAATTATTGTAGATATAGTGAACCCCGTCTACATAAATCGTAGGCAATCGTAGAAGGTCTTCTGCCTCTGCCTACTTCTCGTCGTGTTGTCGCTATATCACTTTTGAAGTTGCTGCTGCAACTGAGTGATTATGGTAGGGTTTACTATATAGTATAATGTTAGTCGGATTACACTGCTTCCATTGTATTCACTAAGTTTATGTCAAACTGGCTATGTCAAAATCATGCCTAAGTGCTTCGAGAAATTATAATTATAATTATAATTATAATTATCTGCTCTAAATCCTACCTGCCACCTTCCTTGTAAGCATTTATACACGTAAATATCTCGTGATACCCTGCTGGTTGAGAGATCTATGTCAGCGGTGCTATGACCTGTGTTGTGTCGGTGGGCGTCCAACTAAAATGAATGTCAAATTTCTTATTTTACCAGGGAGTCACACTGACAAACATATTCCTTTAATTTAATACGCATATATAGCTTAATTATTATAATAAACCATATCGTGTTTTCAAAGAATTTTCAAAAATATTATTTTCAGAATTACTCAACTGAAATATTTAATGAATGCTTTAAGTACAAAATACTAACTCAGTGGTGTCTATCTTGAAAATTCTGTAAAAAAAAAAAAAAAAAAAAAAAAAAAAACCTCTGAGAGGCCAAGAAACAAGATTTAGTTTTAGAGAGTTTGACTTGAGACGACTTTCAAGCTGACAATAGTTGATCCACTGGACGTAACAGTCGATGTAATGAACTTCACACAATTTCCTCTGAAAGACTTGAATGCTTCATCAGTAATTTTCCTAGTATACTTTACCCTGAGTCTGAAGGATTTTGATACTAATAAATGGTATTTAAAGTTTATATGTATTAACAGTTATCTTATTTCATGTAATGGATGTTGGTACGAGGTGATTTAGCACAACATTGGCAGTTCCATCATCATCATCATTATTATTATTATTATTATTATTATTTATTTATTTTTATTTATTTATTTTTTTTTTGTCCCCCGAAAAAGGGAAGTGTGTCATCATATTTCCTGTCACTAACTTCTTGTACACAAATACCAATTCCGTTTTATCTAGTTCTTTCGCTACATTTTATGAATTTTACTGGATCAACATACGAACCCCAAAACCAATATACTTGGCGCTGGTGTTTGGTCATACATAGACCAATAATGATGAAAGTTGGCATAGATTCACCTTACTATACGTAATATATAATGATTTAAAAAAGAAACTGAGATATTGGTTATTCTATATTTATAAGTTAACTATCACAAATGGACCTAATGTGGTGGATTTTGATACATCAATCTGCCGTAATTAACAATACAAATGAAACTTGGCACAGAAATATACTTTGCCTTGGTAAATATTTTAAGAAATGCTATAAGTATCTTTAGAGATTAATATTTATGGAACCTTTCTCTTGGGTCAAAGTTCACCAAAAATTCACAATAAGGAATTTTTGTGCCATTATTCAGCTAGATTGCAACCAATTTACATGAGGTTAAATACATAGACGCCTTGTTGAGCTTCCAAATAAGACTATATATAGATATTTAGATTTGTTTGCCTTTGAATATGATACCACCACACTCAAGGGGTTAAGTCATCGTACTCGAGGTGTGAAGCCATCGTACTGAAGGAGTTTACATCATTGTACCGAAGGGTTAAGTCATCATACTGAGGGGTTAAGTCATCGTACTGAGGGGTTACGTCATCATACTGAGGGTGTTAAGTCATCGTGCTCAAGGGACAAGGTCATCGTACTTTGGTGGTTAAGTCAACATTTTCAAGGGGTTGAGGTATCGTACTGAGGGGGTTAAGTCATCGTATTTAAGGGAGTAAAGGTGAGCAACATATTATTTGAGACTGAACATAGGAGACGTGTTGCATTACCTGGCGATCTTTGCTACATTTAACTATTATTTATATTCCTACAGTAGACCTGTTATGATTATGTTAAATATTATTATTATTATTATTATTATTATTATTATTATTATTATTATTATTATTATTATTATTATATTATTATTATTATTATTATTATAATTATTATTATTATTATTATTATTATTGTGAAGTCCTTCACAAATTGCGTGTGGTTCAGCCAGCGTGGATGAGGTGTTGTTACTAATTTTTTTACAAACTGTTTCATCTGCATAACACTTGTAGATAAAATATTCCCCTATGAAAACACCACATCCCTTATAAAAACACCAAGGTTTTTCGCCTAGGAAAACTATTAATTTTCTCTAAAAAGACATTTCGTAAATTACTGGGATTCCAATCTTCCTTTTTCCCCTCAAGCTGTAAAATATCTACGGTAATGAATCGTTCCTGCCATGGTCTAAACCTTAAATACGTTTGCAATGAAATACAATATTTATCTACTCCATACTCCATCGTAATATTATACAATAGCCCTGCATACTTGGACACATTATCCGAATCTGTTCTTTCATTTAAGCACATTATTGTACGTGACAACCTATCATCTCCTCTCCTAATGGTTCTAAGAGTAGCGGCTACAGCAAGTTCCTTTACTCTTATGACCTATAAATGGTAAATCTAACTCCAGTCTCATTATTTCAATTCTAGTGTTCCGTTGACAAGCTAAAGCAATTCTCACGGCCTTGTTTTCTATCACTTCAAGCTTTTGAATAATTTTCTTACTAAACATTATAAGGATGGGAGCTGCATAGTTAATAGCTGAACGTATAGTACTGATATAAACCATCCTTAAAATAGGAATACCTGCGCCATTTCCCTTCCATGCCAAAGCTCTTAAAGATCTTAAATGTTCTTTACATGCATTCTCCAGGTATTGCATCTCACGTACTTTACTGCTGGACTTATTCCCAATGAGCATTTCAACGTATTTGTAAACATCAACTTTTTCTTGCCTTAATCCATTCATAATTTCTGTCCTGATATTTAGGATATTTATTTTTTTCATTGTTAAATACAAGGCCCATTCTACAACAAAGTGTACTGAATGCATCTAAAGCCTCTTTCACATATCCATACCTTTACATTGTAAAAGTATATCATCAGCATATATTAATCTGTGTATCTAAAGGAAATTTGCAGCGAACCATTATGTTCGTCAATATGTTAAAAAGAGTGGGGCTAAGTACACCTCCCTGTGGAGTCCCCAACTCCATCTCTTTTTCTTCTGAGTACCAACCCTGAAACCACACTCTAGCCATTCTGTTACTCAAGTAATCCCCAGTCCATTTCAGAAACTATCCAGAAATCCCTGAATTAATTAGTTCTTCAAGTATGACTTCTATATTTGTCCTATCAAAGGCCCCTTTTAAATCTACAAAAGTCCTGCATGTATCCTTGGAGTTATTCAAACATTTTACAACACAGTCTGCAGTACTTCTCCCTTTTATAAATCCATGTAAATTGGGCGCCAAGACATTTTCCACTTTATACAGCAACCTGTTTAATACTATTTTTTCCATCATTTCACTAAAACAAGATGTCAAAGATATTGGACGAAAATCTTCATTGTTCTTTGGCATTGGTACAATTACTGCTTTATTCCACTTAAGAGGGATACAACCTCCATTATAAGACATATTAAACAAGTCTAACAGGGGCCCTTCTCTAATACCAGCCAGACAGTGTAGGATATCATATGTTATTCCATCATCACCGGGTGCCGTAGATTTTCCCTTTTTATTCGCATATAATAACTCGCCTCTCGTTATAGGAACAAGTATATCATCCTCCAGTGTACACTTACTTTGAACTAACTCACTCCTAAGTCTACACTTACTTTGTTATGAGGCCTGCACACTCTGAGGTAATTCGGCAAAGCTAGCATTCCCAACCCATTTCCAAATAAGTTGACCCTGTGGGTCAGCGTAGCTGTTTCCCTTGCTTCGAACACCTCGCACTTTATTCACTTCCTTCCATATTAGGGTGTGTCATACGGAGGCGAATTTTTCTTTTGAGTTTGAAACATCGGCCCATGGTATTAATGATGTAGTTCTATGTGCAGAATCATGTGATATCTTCAGATTTGAAACGTTTTCATTTTTTGCTAGGTAAATTTTAACTTGAAATCTTATGAAAATTCAGTATTCCCACCCTTTTACCAACACCACTAAGTAGCTTATTTATAGTAAAGTAAATTTATCAGGTTAATTTATTAGGATGAAAATGATCCAGAATAGTGAAACGAATGATCTTGACACATTTATTAAATTTAATATTCCTTTAGAAAACAAAATCATCAAATACAAAAACCGGTTTTACTACTACGACCCGGTGTTGCTGCACACCATAGAGAACATGTCTTTCTTGCTTCTGTTTCCACTCATCACCTCCCTGCTGACCACCTGAGCTCGGATGTAGCCTTCCCTCCTCTCCTGGCTGTACACGTGACTGCTGGCCTCGCTCACTTGCTGTACACAACGCTCTATACTCTGGGTGTGCGAGGGCCAGGCAGGGACATGCATGGGGTTGTCCAGGAAAGCTCTGACTTGAACATTGGTGAGGCTGCAGGTAAGAGGGGGCTCACTGCCAGCCTGGATGTTATCCAGATCTATGAGATCAGTGAGGGTCTTGGCACCTAGATTGACTTCAGGAGTCTTCTTGACCCTGAAGGAATCGTCACCAACTGATTCGTCATGCCCAGATCCTCTCATAAGTCTCATATCCAACATCTTTTTGACTGCCACTCTTCTCTCCTCCTCATCCTTACTGCAGAGCATTGTCTGCAGAACTGCCTCGGGATGAGCATACCAGGAAGGTCTCCTCACAGTCTGCTCCACAATCTGAACAACCTTCCTTGGCTGACTCCTCAGGAGCTCAAGCTGGAAGAGAACATACCTCGGACCTTCGGAGAACGATGACTTGACCTTGGTGTTGAACCAATTTGGCAAGTAGACACTCACGATGAATTGGACAATAAGTCTCAGGTTGTGAAGCTGGTTCCCTTTCAGTTTATGATGAGCGACCCAAATTCTGCAGAACCTGAGAGCCGTTGTGAGCCACCTAGAATGTGAGACTGGACCTATCTGCAGGTAAGCAAGTCTATCAGGCATGACCCCAGTTTTGATGGCACTGCAAATCATGTAACCATAGTACTGGTCAGTACTCAGGCCGTCAATGACAGTATGTGCAAGCTCAACGAGTGGAGGGCCAACTGTGATTTTTTCAAAGCTCGGATTTATTTCTAACTCAGTGGCAGAGTCCAGCATCTTGCCAAGAGGACCAGACCATCTGTTGTTTGAAAGAGTCTTGCCATCCAGCTCCTGGATCAGATGTCTGAGTGGTAACTCGTTGGTGTGGAGGTCACAAACAATCCAGACCAACTTCCTCCCAATCTTCCGCTCTATCCACTGTATGACCCCCCCTTGCCACCCTGTGTTCGTGTTGGTGCTGTCCCCTCCAATGGCCTGCAGGGTCTGGTCTACGTTCCTCTCTCTGAGCCAGTTCACAATGTTATCTGCCACTATCTCAGCTGGTTTCCTGATGTCATCTTTCTCTGGAGTGAAATGCCACAAATACTTCCCTCCTGGTTCACTGCAGCAGGAGTAGTGTTCCTCCTTCACCATGGCAGGGAACAACGTGTCAGAATCTCCAACTTTCATGAACACTTTAGTGTCATCCCTTCTCCCATCAAAGAACAAACAATTGATTCCATTTTCTCTTATCCCCTTATCAAACTCCTCTTCTAGGTTACTGACAAGTTTCTCCTGAGCTCTCCTTACTTTGTTATGATCTATCACCAGGTGAACATCATCAGGTGTTATCAAACCACCGTCAATCCAGGCAGCTGTTGCTATCTCTGCAGTTTCTCTGAGACCAGTGTGGTGTCGCATGCTGGCCAGAGCTATGCTCGGGATATCTTTCCTATTTCGAATGTTATGCCTGGAAGGTTTGGGATCATTATTTTCTGGGTTAGGGACAAAGTCACCATTCTCCTGGTCAGCACTCGGATCAGCCATGGGGAAGTCATTAAACTCTGAATCAGCTTGACTCCAATCATCGGCCTTTTTTACCTCACCCTGGGCCTTCTCAAGTCTCTTTTCCTCGGCAACTCTTCTCCTCTTCTGTCTCTCTGTGGCAGCCTCCTGTTTCTTGGACTCCGGAATATCTTGGCTAGAAATCATGAGAGCCCCTATACTGCCAGTCTTCTCTCTCTGTGCTTTGACAAATGCCAGTTCGATCACAGGAATCTTCAGTTCACGCTTGCAAATACAGGAGATGTGGGCCTCGGATTTACAGTTACGATCGCATCCAAACTCAGGACAGAGAACAATTGGGCACTTGCAAGTAATTATGTCAAATAACTGGTCCAGTTGCTTGGCAAAGCTGTCCTTAACTGCAAGTTTTCCTCTCCCAAGAGAGATATCTCTTGCCTTTTCCCAACTGGCTAGCAGTCTCTCACTAATCTTCTTCTGACTTGTTATGACTGGAGGCTTGAACTGAGCGTTAGCCAGAGTGTACTGTGCCAAGACAGCTTTGGTCATATCACTGGCAATGTCTTTGTTTGTGTAAGTTCTTTGGTTCTTTTCACTGATTTGCCTGATTAAAACACCGTATCTCAAAGCATCTCTCAATGTAGGCAACTCCGACTTCAGGAGCTCTCTCCCAGACCCATGATAGTGACTGAGATGGCTGGATTTTTGGTTCCTCGTCCTGACACAAGCAGCCATCGCAAATATTATCAACTTATAAATGCATCAGAATCTGAAACAGAAAAAAATATTGTTAGTTGGGTTGTTAAAGAATGAAGTCAGAAAGCAATGTTCACTTTTTAATTGTAATGCACTAATGCAGCTGTACGTTAGATTTTCGATAAATTTCACGCTAAAATTTACCTAGCAAAAGGTTGCAAAATATTGAAACTGAAATTATTTTCTGTTTATTTACACTAAAATCTACCAAAAAAGTGATGGGCCATTAGTTTTAGCTGATCTTCCCTCCTATGACACACCCTACTTCCATATGTCACCCAAGCTCTTGCCTTTAGCAATTCTCTTTAAAAAGTCTGCCCAGTATTTATTTATTCCTCGCCTCTTGCTTGATTTCACTACACATTTTTGCAGTTTCTTTCAGTACCTCCTTCATTCCATTATCATTTGGATTTGCAATCCTTTCTCTTTGCACCTTTCTCAGAAGTTTACTCCAGCCCTGAACCAACTTGTCTTTCAAATACATATTCCGTTTCCCATGATTTCTTTCCTCAAAACGGAATAAATAATATGTAATAAATCATCATAAAAGCTATCAACATCCTTTGGTTCATAATCTGTATACCAATCCTGTATAGTAGTGGTCAGCTCCTGTTATTTGTCTTCCGGAAACCAATATCTTTTCTGCTTGATTAACTTCTGTATTTTGTTAACATGTATAGCATTCGTAATGCAAAATGGTCACTAAGCAAATCCCTAACTATTCAGCATTTGCTCTTATTCCACATGTATTAAAACATACTGCATAATCTAACCTTCCTTCATGTATGTGGGTAGGCTCATGATTCCCTAATATCTCAATATCATCAAACTCCTCCAAGAAGTGTAACCATCTCCTTCCATTAATGTTGCTGGGTCCCATAGTACCCAGGACTTCATGTCTAGCATTAATATCACCAACCAAAACACTATCATCATTAAATAGGCACTCAGGCATCTCATCAATATCCAAACTTTGAGGATGTACAATGAAAGACAAAAGTCGTGTCGTAAATTTGGTGAAAACATATGCAGAAAGGCTAAACTTTTGGTGCTCTCTGCATTGTGGTAGGGGGCTCTCATAATGTTTCACGATTTTTATTTAATCTTCGGACAAAACCGGGACACGACTTTTGTCTTTGATTGTACATAGATATTAGCAATACATATAGATCTCCCTAGAATTTAGATCTTAACACACAAACTTTCAACCGCATTCTGTTTGTCAGCTATTACCAATTCACCCAGTACATTTTCCGAACATAAGTTAACGGACCACCTGTATTATTTCAATTATTAGTTGGTAAACAGAAACATTGATAATCACGTAAATTCACGAAATTACCATCCTCCGTGCCCGTCTCTTGTTTGGCTATAACATCCACCTTATACAACAGTGCATAATCATGCACATCTGTGGTCCTAGGACGTAAGCTATTTACATTCCATGAAAGTATACTTAAACTAGTGTCTTCTATTTTCTCCATCATCAACAGAAACTAACCTTAATCTCTTTTTCACAAACTGTTCAGTTACTTCTTTCACTCGAGCTTATACCTTATCATGTAATACTTCGGGTATGTCACCCCACTTGCGGGTTATCTCTTCCCTTACGTCCACATTTCCGGTTCCCATAGCAAAGATGGTTGGTCAGATTTTATTGCTGTATTATTTTCAACCTTCTTTCCTTTTAGTTCAACATCTACATTTCTATGTTCACAAAATTGGGCAATTACCTTCTGGTTTTCCTCTACCTTTTTTCTAAACATCTGAATTTCTTGTCTGAATTGAACTACTACACCGTACACATCACCAAACTTGTCAATTACCTTATCTTCTGGAACAACTTTTGGTGCAGCTCCTGCACCATTTCCTGTAACTTCAACGTGTCACTCTGTTTCATCCTCTTCTTCCACTCAATGTTGTCTCACCTGAAACTCCTCGTCCTCCTTCCTTTTCTCGCTGTTGCACTTTCCCCATGCTTTGCCACCGTGCACCACGCATCTGTGGCTTCTTATTGCAAATTGAGGAACCTGCATTATGCGTGCCGCCACAATATTGCCCAGAGATTATTTTATTTCTACATTCTATTGATTTATGTTTTTTCCACAGTAATGACACCGACATTCACTTTGCCATTTCCAGGTCAAATGGCCCCACCTGCTGCACTTGTAACACAAAACAGGTTGTTCAATAAATTTTGCAATTCTCCTATATCCTATTCCAGAAATGAATATCTTCTCCGGAATGTCTCCCTTCATCAAGGCTACCACTTGATTGTTCTTCTCACCTCGGATTTCATGTCGCTTTGCCCATACAAATCGTGTATCGTCCAGTAGAAAATCAGGATCTAGTATAACCCGGTACACATGAAGAGGATCACCTTGGTGTGTTGCTCTGTGTCCTGAGGCATCGTTATAATTACCTCCTTAGTCCTGTCGTCGTCAAAAAACTTTACCGCCTCATCCCCAGCTACAGTCAGATAGAAATTATTACGACCTTCCTTAAGCAGGGGTTCAAACGTTATATGCAGTCTTCCCAGTGTAGCAGCCCGCAGCAACCCCTCAAAGAATGGCATCCTTAAATCACTTTTCAGTTCAACCACCTCCTTACCTGATTGGTGTTCACCACCCGAGTTGCGCGGCAAATTGGGACTTTCACTATGATCCGTTCAACTAACCTGCTATGTTTTATTCCCAGTTGAATTCCTTCTGCTTTCTTCTGTCTGTGCAGTCCTCTTCTTCCTATCATTCATGATCTCATCACTAACACTTCCTTCACTTTTCTTCGCCAACTCTCGCCTCCTCTTCTTTTCTTTCTTACTAATCACCTCTTGAAAACTGTCTGTCACCTCCTTTGTTATTGGTCGCGGATCTTCTGCTTCCGAATCGCTACATGGAAGCCACAGGTCGTCTTCTAAGCTGTTCAGTAGTGCAATCTTTTCTTCCCTAACCAAAGCCTTCACAAGTTTCTGCCCACCACTTGCCACAGGTATGGTGCAAAGCTTAGGCAGCAAGTGAAAATCAGCAATGTTGTCACAAAGTACAAGGCTGACACCAAAGACTAAATACTCATGACAGGAATAGGTGTATAATAGTCGGTAATAATACTAGCTGGGACTTCAAGGCACAGTCAAGTCCTTTTATGTAGTAGAGAATTAAGATGGCGCTGCAGTCTTACTTCTTTGACTTCATTTTGTCGTCTTCATGTTTTCAAAATATTAGACTACAGCCAAGAACAGCCATTTAATAATCAGTAAAAGTATTGATGACACCATTATATTTCAGTTTAATTTTTTTGTCATAGATAAAAAAAAATCGTAATTTTATTAAAGACAAAAGTGAATACCTTTGGGATACTTTTAGAAGATTATGGATACGTTTTGATTTTTCCCACTTTATTAGGTTCATCAGTAGTTATTGGGTTCATCAGCAGTCAGTACTGTAGGTTCAAAAGTAGGTTTATCAGTAGTCAGTAGGTTCATCAGCAGTCAGGAGGTTCATCAGTACTCAGTAGGTTATTCAGGTGTCAGTAGATTCACCAGTAGTCAGTAGGTTCATCAGTAGTCAGTAGGTTCATCAGTAGTCAGAAGGTTCATCAGTAGCCAGTAGGTTCATCAGTATTCAGGAGGTTCATCAGTAGTCAGAAGGTTATTCAGGTGTCAGTAGATTCACCAGTAGTCAGTAGGTCCATCAATAGTTCATCAGTAGTCAGTGGGTTCATTAGCAGTCAGTAGGTTCATCAGTAATCAGTAGGTTCATCAGTAGTCAGTAGGTTCATCAGTAGCCAGTAGGTTCATCAGTAGTCAGGAGGTTCATCAGTAGTCAGTAGGTTATTCAGGTGTCAGTCGATTCACCAGTAGTCAGTAGGTCCATCAATAGTTCATCAGTAGTCAGTGGGTTCATTAGTAGTCAGTAGGTTCATCAGTAGTCAGTAGGTTCATCAGTAGCCAGTAGGTTCATCAGTATTCAGTCAATTAATCAGTAAATTCACCAATAGCCAGTAAATTCACCAAGAGTCAGTAGGTTCATCAATAGTCAGTCGGTTCATCGGTAAATTCACCAATAGCCAGTACGTTTATCAGGAGTCAATAGGTTCATCAGTAGTCAATAGGTTCATCAGCAGTCAGTACCTGTAGGTTCCTCATACGATTAAGCAATAGCCAGTAAGTCCATCAGTAGTCAGTAGGTTCCTCATACGATTAAGCAATAGCCAGTAAGTCCATCAGTAGTCAGTAGGTTCATCAGTAGTCAGTAGGATCAACAGAAGTCAGAAGTTCATCAGGAGTCATCAGGTTCATCACTTGGTTTAGCAGTAGTCAGTAGGTTCATTAGTAGACAGTAAGTTCATCAGGAATCAGTAGGTTCAACAGTAGGTTCATCCGTAAGTTCATTTGTCAGTAGATTCATCAGTATTCAGTAGTTTCATTTGTAGTCAGTAGGTTTATTTGTAGACAGGAGGTTCATCAGCAGTCAGTAGGTTCAACAGTTGGCAGGAGATTTATCAGTAGCCGGGTGATTCATCAGTAATCAGTAAGTTCATAAGGAGTCAGTAGGTTCAAGAGTAGGTTTATGAACAGTCAGTAGGCTCATTAGTATTCAGTAGGTTCATCAGTAGGTTCATTAGTATTCGGTAGGTTCATCAGTAAGTTCATTAGGCAGTAGGTTCATCAGTAGTCAGTTGGTTCATCAGTAGTCAGTAAATTCATCAGAAGTCCGTAGGTTCAACAGTTGGTTTATCAGCAGTTAGTAAGTTCAGCAGTAGGTTCAGCAGTATTCAGTAGGTTCATCAGTAGTCATTAGGTTCATGAGTAGGCAGTAGGATCATCAGTAGTTAGTAGGTTCATCAGTAGATTAATCAATATCAAGTAGGTTCGTTAGTAAGTTCATTAGTTATTAGGTTAATCAGTTTTCAGTAGGTTCATCAGTATTCAGTCAGTTCTCCAATAGTCAGTAGGTTCATCAGTAGTCAGTAGGTTTATCAGTAGTCAGTAGGATCATCAGTATGTTCAACAGTAATCAGTTGGTTCATCAGCAGTCAGTAGGTTCATCAGCAGACAGCAAGTCCATCAGCAGGTTCATCGGTAATCGATAGTTTCATCAGTACTATCGTGCACAAAAGTCGTGTCCACAACCCAGCCACAGTGAGGTTTCGAATAGCCTAGAGTCTGAAGTTTCGAAACAGCTGGGCTAAATGCTATGGTCGGCCAACAGATGTGGCCCACTGTAGTGTGTGTGTGTGTGTGGGGGGGGGGGGGGAATAGAGGAGGCTGGATGAGGGGCAGGTTTATTTATTATTTACACCATCATAATTTCAAGCTGCCTCTTTAACTACGTTTTGTCTTACAGTTGTTTCTTTATGGTTACGAATTCATGGAACAGGTGCAGTGCCCTGGGTGCTTATTGCCTCTCAGGTCACAATGATAATTTAAAGAATGGAATATATTAAGGATAAAAGTGAAATATGCAAGGATCAGCTAGTTTTACTCAGCGACCACGTCACAATTTTGTTGTTATTCCGACAAAGAGATTATGGTAATATTTATTTATGTTCCACCCATCCTTTGCGTAATAAATATTTGTGATAATATGCAATATTATATAATTATATACTTATGTGAAAAAGAGTGGAGTGAAAAAGTTATCCGTATTGTAAAATAGTATTCAGACTTAATCTAGTTCCAATTCTTCCAAGTTCCAGTGTTTAAACACCCCCACCACAATATGCAAGCTTCATATATTTTGGAGTGTGCTCACTTACCGTTAATATTGTGTGCTGAACATCATGAGCATTTCAATGATGGTAGCCATTGTAACTATGTAGTGTTATAAGACAACACATTCCACCACGTGTCATACAGATCATTGTATACCACACAATACATAATTTGTGGCTGTTAAGTTTCTTTGTTATGAATTTTCATGGGATATAGTTTAAGACATCATTAAGGACATGGATTTAAGATAACACTGTAAGTGAGTTAATATATATTAATTGTATTTACAAACAATACTAAAATCCAAACAATACACCAATACACACATCTCAGTATTTGATCCAGCCACCCATTGCATTCAGGACTTCATCAAGGCGATTAGGGATGGAGTCGACCAGCTTCAGGCACACCCCTTTTTCGTCGATGTATACTCTCCCACATGTCATAAGCCTTGGCCTCTATTGCTGCACAGGTTCGCTGCTCCCCAATATCCCAATCACGTTTCATCATGGCCCAAATATGTTCAACCGGATTAATATCACATCTTAGTGTTGGCCAGTCGATGACCTCAGTTTCAGGGTGATCCTGGAGGTAGTCCTTCACTATGTTGCTGGTATGAATGGGACTGTTGTCATGAACCAGCTTGATACTGTGGGGGGATGGAACTGCCATAGCCCAGACTGTAAGAATTAGCACTTGCTCCAGGATGTCTACATACTGCTCACCAGTGAAACGGCCATTGATCTTGACCAGTTCACCTGGCCCATGTGCCCACATCCACCCCCAGAATGACACTGACGCCCTACCACTCACTGTGCGATGTTGAATGTGTTTGTCATGGTAGCGTGTGTTGGGGGGTCGTCAGCATTGCCTTGCTTCGGCTCCCACTGACATAAACACCGTTTCATCGGTAAATATAATGGTTCTCCAGTATTCTTCTCTATGTGGAAGGTGTTCCAATGCAAAGCCGAGTCGACACTCCTTGTGAGTAGGTGTTAGCCACCCTTTGTGAGCTGGAATATGGCAGTCGATCCCGGCTTCATGAAGTCGGCGTCTCGTCGTCATGTGATGGCAGTTGAGGCCCAGATTTCTTGTATGCTCCACTGATGTTCGCATTGGATATGCCGTTGCAGCTGCCACGATCATGGCGTCCATCCTTGCCGACGTTACTCGTGGCCTCCCGCTTCGAGGTTTCGTCTCCACTGAGCCCTCTTCCTCCCACCGGCGGATCCACCTCCTAATCGTCTTGGTGCTCCTTTCCACTTCGACAGCATTGTTCGGCACAGTTGCCCCGGCTCTCCAGATCCGGATGATTTGGCCTCGCTCAGCAATCACTGCCGACGAATTTGCTCGTCCTGCAGGCATATCTGAAATGGCAAAGTAATATTATGTTGTGGTAACTGATGCAGGCTTTTATATACTAGAGTAAATTAATGGTATTAGTAACACCTAGGTTAAGTATTATTACTTTGACATAACGTTTTGAATCTTTTTGGATCAACTGCCCAAGAAACCCTTCCTATTTCATGTATTCATAGTGAACTGTAAGTGGATCCTCCTCCCCCCCCCCCCCCCAAACCTCCACCACCACCCCTGCGACTGTAGAGTGAACATTCGCCGATAATCATCATCATCAAGATTTAGTTTAACCAGACCACTGACACCCATTTGAGTCTCTCCTAGGGCTGGCCAGAGGGATTAGTTAACATATATTTGTGTTTCTATAATTTAGTAAAACTGAACTAAGCGAAAATTTTGGGGACTCTGCACATTGTTCGATACCGATTATAAATAGGGCATTCAATGAGAATATGTTGGACTGTTATTGTGTTCGGCAGTTGGAGCATATAGGTGGGGCTCCATTAGGGGAAGACATGAGTTGGCCATGCTCAATTGCGCATGCCCAATTCTTAGACGATTCAGAATAGTTTCGTGATGTCGAGAGGATTGTTTTGATGATGACCAAGGATAAGCTGATAATTTGATCATTTTTAGCTATGACTTGTTGGTTCATTTTCCCAGGACTTTTGCCAATCGTCAAATATTAATTGCTTATTGGTAGTTAGCCTCGCCGATAATCAAAATATATGGTTCACCACTGCTTTATATATTTCTTTGACAATTTTCAGCTATGACATGTTCGTCCCAGATTACATATAACTGTAATAGGTTACATTACATTAGGATTCGTTATATAAAACCGTTTTTCTTCATGTTCATCGAGTCGTTCTGAATTCCATTTGTGCTCAAAATACTACATTACTCAACCCAAACTCTCAGGTTGCAACTGGGAGTGTAACATAACCGAGTAAGGTAACGTGCGGCAAACGCATAGCACATCAAACACCATATTTTTATGGTGAAGTTAACTAAGGAGCTCGTATAACAACTGTCATATAATTATAATAGGGTATCCCACTAATTACAGCAGATATTTGTAGAGGTGAAAGAATATGTGATTCTGAGTATAAAACTTCTATACAAATATGGATTTTTCGGTTTACGTTTAGCCGTGAGGTGGATTTTACAAATTAAGCAAGGCAACCATTACAAATGGCGGAGTCGAGGCGGGCGATACTGATAGCGATAGCGAAATATAGGAAAGAGGGAAGAAGGTTTAGTTGTGAAAGAATGTGGGTTAAACGGAACAGACTTTTAGGAGGAGAGATAGTGTGTGGCCTTCTGCCCACTGCATGGTATTGGGTGGTAGGTTGGTGTGACTGGGGCGATGGGAAGGAGGAAAGGATGTGGAGAAAAGAAGGCGAAAGGAAATGGAGGGCCCATCCCTATTTGGGTGGGGTGCACCTCATCTTTAATTTGTTTGGAGGGCCCATTCATTATTTTTTCTGAGTAGGGTTAGACTTTTTATTATAGATAGAGGGAAACGGATGGAGGTAGAGACGTGGTGGCTCAATATCACATATTATTTCACCTCTACAAATATCTGCTGTCACTCATGGGACACCCTGCAATTGTATAAGAACGACATGGGCTATGCTGACAAATTAATTGTTCTTGTGCTTTATGTAGTATACTAGTGAATATATATATATAGTCATGATCTATTGTTGTGTCATCTATGACCTCACCCCTTCCTACTGGGGACTGACGTGACTGTTCCCAGGTGACCTCACCAAGGTACCTTCTTAACCCCTGATAATCCGCCAGCCGAAAGTTTGGGACTCTGACAATATTGTCATTGTTTTTCGTTTCCCAATTTAGGGTGAACCTGATTTCTCTGTGATCACTGTTACCTAGTTCTTCCCCTACTGTGATATCTCTGATAATATTTTCTTTATTTGTTAATACTAGGTCTAATATATTGTCACCTCAAACAGGTTCTGTAATTAGTTGTCTCAAAAAATTGTCCTGTACTGCGTCTAGGAAGTCTACAGATTCATAGTCACCTACAATATTGTCCCAGACAATATTTCTGAAGTTAAAATCCCCCATAATGCACAGGTTGTTATATTTTGCTGCCCTACTCATTTCCTGCCATATGGGCTGAGCTGCTTCTTTCTCAAGACTTGGAGGCCTGTAAATCACTCCCATAATTAGTTTTTCTCTTCCTTCCGTGATTTCTACCCATACAAACTCGGTTAATATTTCACCCTTTATTGAATTATTAATACAACATTTTAATGTATCCTTGACGAAGAGAGCGACCCCTCCCCCCTTCCTACCTTCCCTGTCCTTGTGAAAAAGGTTGTACCCTTCTATGTGGTACTCTGATATAAAAAATTTTGCTCGCCACATTCATCCAAGTTTCGGTGATTGCTATGACGTCTACATTCTCGATACATACAACCGCTCTAAGCAAGTCTATTTTATTTCTAACGCTCCTACTGTTTGTATAGTATACCTTTAAACCTACCCTTCCCTGGTCCTGTTTTACCCCTTGTCCTGAGTAACCAATTTTACTTCCCAGGACCAGCTTGTTTTTTGACTCCCACCTACCCGACCTCTCTCTACTGGCGAAACCCCCCCTTTGGAGTGACAATTTCATGCTCCAGGGATGCAGACAACGTCTTTACCCCCACACGAGACAAGTGTACTCCGTCACGACTGTACAGGTAGTCGTTGCCGTAGAATCGTTGCCAGCTATCAATGAATGCCCAACCATTGTTTGCACTTTGTTTTTCCAGTCGGCAAATTATAGCAATTGCCCTGGACAGCCATTCACGACCAACCCCTCTTCTAGGCAAGACACCACATACTATCGGGACCCCTCCCCTATCTCTAATCTTCCCCAGCGCCTCCCTATACCTCTTGAAAAGTTCCTCACTCCTAACCTTTCCTATGTCGTTTCCTCCCACACTAAGACACACTACTGGATTGGTACGCTCCCCTGACAAAACCCTGTCTAACCTCTCAGCTACATGCCCTATCCCAGCCCCAGGAAGACACACCCTAGTCCTACGTTTCCTATCTCTTACACAAAAAGTCTTATCTAAAAACCATGTTATGTTATGTTATGAGGGGCCTGATGTGGTGTAGTAATTCCCTCACAGATATGCGTTATGAGGGACTTGACGTTGTGTAGTAATTCCCTCACAGATGGTGTTATGAGGGTCTTGACGTGGTGTAATAATTCCCTCACAGATGGTGTTATGAGGGGCCTGATGTTGAGTAGTAATTCCCTCACAGATGGTGTTATGAGGAACCTAATGTGGTGTAGTAATTCCCTCAAAGATGGTGTTATGGGGAACCTCACATGATGCTGTAGCAACTCATTCACTACGTTGTGTCTTCGCATCATGAGGACACCACGTGGTCTGGTTTCACAGGACCTCACTCACAAGTGTGTGAGGTGTGGTTCCAGGCCTCCCTATCGTGGACGGATTAACACATAGCTGGTGTGGTTGAGTCCTAGGGGCAGTTATCACTGGGTCTCTGGGACCTCACTGTGTGTAGGTTAGCTTGGGTATTACTCACTTGTTGCTGTTGAGCTGTTTTTCACTGACTTAAGAACCGTTCACCACTATTCAACACTGGTTCCATTCCTTTCCTAAATAAAATAGTAACTTCTGGAGAGAAATTTTGTATATTCTGGTAGGGAGGAGGATTCAGGAGAGGGAGTTAGTATGGGCCAACATAAGAGATGACCTGGCTGCTGCCAGAGCAGCGCCAGGTACATCTTGACCCTTTCATGATCAAGGATGAAGTAATAATAATAATAATAATAATAATAATAATAATAATAATAATTAACGGTTTATTGAAAGAGCATGGCAGCCGGAAGGCTGAAAATATACCGTTACATAATTGGGGAATGGGTCTCTTGATTTACAAATAATATACAAGTAACATAAGTGATACACATATGATATGTAATAACTAGTTGGGGAGAAGCTCAAACTACAGGGCATTTCAAGATAGTGACAGTGCAAAAAGTAAGATTGACTGGGATGAATATACTGGTTGATTACAAGTTATTGATAATTTTTACAATGGTTGGGACTGGGCTGTTCCTATAACGATCAGTTCGTATTCTTATGGGCTGGATGGGGTTGTGGTTTCGAACAGTAATTCTCGGGCGAGGGATCTCGGGTGGTAATAGTAGCCGGTGTGTGTGTGTGTGTGTGTGTGTGTGTGCGTAAAGTTTCAGGTAGCTAACTGCTTCCGTTTTGGAGCAATGGCTAGGACAGACAGACACACTCACAGAGAGTAAAGACACCTTTTAGGAGATGTAGAGAAAATGCGTCACGGTATTTATGAAATTTCATAATACTTAAATGCATGTTCCTTGTATTTCATTATCTAAATAATCATAAACATAGGAAAAAACTTGTTTAAGATACTTATACAACTGTGGGTGGATTATAGTCATATGCAGTGTAGATTTAATGTTTAAAACCAAAGTTAAACCCATTACACTTCTCACCTACCTCTGGGTAATTGACTGTGTTATAAGTGGTACGACTGGGGGCTGAGAGCTGTGGCTAAGAGCAAGCTGAGAGACTATTTCAAATCCAGATTTGCCCCACGTAGCGCGGAGGCTGGTGTAAGGGCTGGGTGGAAGGCAGGCCTGAGGGTTCGCTGGCAGGTGAAGTAGAGGTCTGGCTAAGAGGCGGGGCTGAGGTCTTGCTGAGAGGTGGGGCTGAAGGCTTAATGGAGGGTTGGTACTGACTGGTCAGAGTATGTTTGATGTCTGCCATGTTAATGTGTTAAAAAAAAGGAAACTTGTCGGCGTGAGTGATGTACTAATTGACTTCAGGTAAACTTACTTGTCTATATATGCTATGTTATTGCATGAGTGAAACATCAGATAATTATCAATTAAAAAATGGGAGTTAAACATACTATGTAGTGGGTGGTGGTCTTGTGGTTTAGAGAAAGAGTTGTTTGCCTGTATTTTTTCTATAATTAATACTGTTTGTATACGTCTGGGAGTGTTTTTTGTACTTCATTAAACACGGGTATTTAGTGTGGTGGGTGAGGGCGGGGCTGCAGGTTGGTGTACCTGTCTAGGTAGATCACAGGTAGGGCGTCACTGGTCGTCTGGCCCGGGAGGGTAGGGCTCCATGTTGTACCTGGCTAGGCCAGGCTGTGGTAAGTGGATGGTATAACTTGGCTAAAGTAGGGGAGGGTACGAGTGTGTACTTTGCAATGTCAGAGTAGGGCAGGAGTGGCAGTTGAAGATAGCCAGGCCGAAGCAGGGCCGAGCAGAGGGATACATTTGGCGGCTATTCCGCCGCGGTTATTGGTGTGGCTGCCAAGACGTGTTTTTTACCCCACCGACTAACCACCGCCCATAGACAACCGTCGTGGCCGCTGTGAGAAAGGCATCTACGTCGCCACGGCACGAAAGACGTGAATGGAGAAAGACAGATCTGGAAATGGATTGCACGAAAAAGAAAATATCCAAAACAAGATCTGAGTCTGCGCTTAAATTCTCATTAATAGCAACTGGTTTATTTTTTTCCTTCGTTCTCCATGTATCTATTTAGCCTTAAGGCCATATTCTTCCTTTTTTAGGTTATCTGTTGAGTAGCCTGTTCGTGTGCAGGTTAATCCATCAGTATCTGTACATAACCCAACCACCGTGTCCAACATCCCCAAGGACCTTTCCACGCCCAGGCTGTCTCTCACAACTGACTTGTGCATTTTCATGCATAAAAACTGTTGGTGCTTTTTCTCATTCGCCTGTTTTCTTTTCTTAACCGTCAGGAATATCTTGTGTAATTAAGTTTATAATGCCTCCTACCTGGTTACGAAGATCTTCTATGTCACCGTCTAATTTCCTGTTCACCAAACTACAGTACGTGCACATTTATACCTGTAATAATCAGTACAGGCCATATTATAACAAATAATTTTGCCGGCAACAAGAGGGCGGTAAAAGTGGCGATAGATGACCCAGTGATGAAGAGATGCTAATGAAACAGAAATTATGCTCATTTGATTTTCTTGTAAAAGTATATTCATTCGCGTATGGTTGATAGCTTCGTAATCACATGATGATACTGATTTATTCCCATAACAATAATATTGATCAGGATGAATGGTATTATTTACATCATAAAGATGATATTTATAATAATAGTACCTCGTTGATGATAACATTATTGCTTAATTATATATTAATAATCATATACGTACGATATCGATTTGAGAATAATTTTATTCTGACAGTAACAATGTAACACTAAGGAGAACACAATGGAGGGTAATAAGACAATGATAAATCATAATTATGTATTTACAGATAAGGCTGTTCCTCGCTGCCCTCACTCATACACACTTCCCTTTAAAGGTATCAACAATCATTATTACTTGTGTCTTTGGGACCTTTGTTGCGTCTCACATAAAGTAATTTCTAATCACTGCTGTAAACAATGGTGTCTGGATACAATTCAGTAATACTGTACTTCTCTAAGATCTCGTATGCACTGCAGGAGTAGGGTGTGTCATAAGGAGGCGATATTTTTTTTTTGAGTTTGAAAAATCGGCCCATGGTATTAATGATGTAGTTCTATGTGCAGAATCATGTGATATCTTCAGATTTGAAACGTTTTCATTTTTTGCTAGGTAAATTTTAACTTGAAATCTTATGAAAATTCAGTATTCCCACCCTTTTACCAACACCACTAAATAGCTTATTTAAAGTAAAGTAAATGTATCAGGTTAATTTATTAGGATGAAAATGATCCAGAATAGTGAAACGAATGATCTTGACACATTTATTAAATTTAATATTCCTTTAGAAAACAAAATCATCAAATACAAAATCCGGTTTTACTACTACGACCCGGTGTTGCTGCACACCATAGAGAACATGTCTTTCTTGCTTCTGTTTCTACTCATCACCTCCCTGCTGACCACCTGAGCTCGGATGTAGCCTTCCCTCCTCTCCTGGCTGTACACGTGACTGCTGGCCTCGCTCACTTGCTGTACACAACGCTCTATACTCTGGGTGTGCGAAGGCCAGGCAGGGACATGCATGGGGTTGTCCAGGAAAGCTCTGACTTGAACATTGGTGAGGCTGCAGGTAAGAGAGGACTCACTACCAGCCTGGATGTTATCCAGATCTATGAGATCAGTGAGGGTCTTGGCACCTAGATTGACTTCAGGAGTCTTCCTGACCCTGAAGGAATCGTCACCAACTGATTCGTCATGCCCAGATCCTCTCATAAGTCTCATATCCAAGATCTTTTTGACTGCCACTCTTCTCTCCTCCTCATCCTTACTGCAGAGCATTGTCTGCAGAACTGCCTCGGGATGAGCATACCAGGAAGATCTCCTCACATTCTGCTCCACAATCTGAACAATCTTCCTTGGCTGACTCCTCAGGAGCTCAAGCTGGAAGAGAACATGCCTCGGACCTTCGGAGAACGATGACTTGACCTTGGTGTTGAACCAATTTGGCAAGTAGACACTCACGATGAATTGGACAATAAGTCTCAGGTTGTGAAGCTGGTTCCCTTTCAGTTTATGATGAGCGACCCAAATTCTGCAGAACCTGAGAGCCGTTGTGAGCCACCTAGAATGTGAGACTGGACCTATCTGCAGGTAAGCAAGTCTATCAGGCATGACCCCAGTTTTGATGGCACTGCAAATCATGTAACCATAGTACTGGTCAGTACTCAGGTCGTCAATGACAGTATGTGCAAGCTCAACGAGTGGAGGGCCAACTGTGATTTTTTCAAAGCTCGGATTTATTTCTAACTCAGTGGCAGAGTCCAGCATCTTGCCAAGAGGACCAGACCATCTGTTGTTTGAAAGAGTCTTGCCACCCAGCTCCTGGATCAGATGTCTGAGTGGCAACTCGTTGGTGTGGAGGTCACAAACAATCCAGACCAGCTTCCTCCCAATCTTCCGCTCTATCCACTGTATGACCCCCCTTGCCACCCTGTGTTCGTGTTGGTGCTGTCCCCTCCAATGGCCTGTAGGGTCTGGTCTACGTTCCTCTCTCTGAGCCAGTTCACAATGTTATCTGCCACTATCTCAGCTGGTTTCCTGATGTCATCTTTCTCTGGAGTGAAATGCCACAAATACTTCCCTCCTGGTTCACTGCAGCAGGAGTAGTGTTCCTCCTTCACCATGGCAGGGAACAACTTGTCAGAATCTCCAACTTTCATGAACACTTTAGTGTCATCCCTTCTCCCATCAAAGAACAAACAATTGATTCCATTTTCTCTTATCCCCTTATTAAACTCCTCTTCTAGGTTACTGACAAGTTTCTCCTGAGCTCTCCTTACTTTGTTATGATCTATCACGAGGTGAACATCATCAGGTGTTATCAAACCACCGTCAATCCAGGCAGCTGTTGCTATCTCTGCAGTTTCTCTGAGACCAGTGTGGTGTCTCATGCTGGCCAGAGCTATGCTCGGGATATCTTTCCTATTTCGAATGTTATGCCTGGAAGGTTTGGGATCATTGTTTTCTGGGTTAGGGACAAAGTCACCATTCTCCTGGTCAGCACTCGGATCAGCCATGGGGAAGTCATTAAACTCTGAATCAGCTTGACTCCAATCATCGGCCTTTTTTACCTCACCCTGGGCCTTCTCAAGTCTCTTTTCCTCGGCAACTCTTCTCCTCTTCTGTCTCTCTGTGGCAGCCTCCTGTCTCTTGGACTCCGGAATATCTTGGCTAGAAATCATGAGAGCCCCTATACTGCCAGTCTTCTCTCTCTGTGCTTTGACAAATGCCGGTTCGATCACAGGAATCTTCAGTTCACGCTTGCAAATACAGGAGATGTGGGCCTCGGATTTACAATCGCGATCGCATCCAAACTCAGGACAGAGAACAATTGGGCACTTGCAAGTAATTATGTCAAATAACTGGTCCAGTTGTTTGGCAAAGCTGTCCTTAACTGCAAGTTTTCCTCTCCCAAGAGAGATATCTCTTGCCTTTTCCCAACTGGCTAGCAGTGTCTCACTAATCTTCTTCTGACTTGTTGTGACTGGAGGCTTGAACTGAGCGTTAGCCAGAGTGTACTGTGCCAAGACAGCTTTGGTCATATCACTGGCAATGTCTTTGTTTGTGTAAGTTCTTTGGTTCTTTTCACTGATTTGCCTGATTAAAACACCGTATCTCAAAGCATCTCTCAATGTAGGCAACTCCGACTTCAGGAGCTCTCTCCCAGACCCAAGATAGTGACTGAGATGGCTGGATTTTTGGTTCCTCGTCCTGACACAAGCAGCCATCGCAAATAATATCAACTTATAAATGCATCAGAATCTGAAACAGAAAAAAATATTATTAGTTGGGTTGTTAAAGAATGAAGTCAGAAAGCAATGTTCACTATTTAATTGTAATGCACTAATGCAGCTGTACGTTAGATTTTCGATAATTTCACGCTAAAATTTACCTAGCAAAAGGTTGCAAAATATTGAAACCGAAATTATTTTCTGTTTATATACACTAAAATCTACCAAAAAAGTGATGGGCCATTAGTTTTAGCTGATCTTCCCTCCTATGACACACCCTACTGCAGTAGTCGACACCTCCAGTGATACATAATAACTAGGATATACTACGCCGCTTTATGTGTTTATGTGACACATCATATGTGAGTCTGCATGTGTGGTTATGTGTTTATTAAAGTATGTCCACCAAAGCAGACACGGGCGAAGTGATTCAACATTGGATCAGATGTTCATCTCAAGCCTTTGGCAAAAGTGAGTCTGTGTGTATAATAATAAATAATAATAATAATTTACGGTTTATTGAAAAGGTTCTGTAGCCCGAAGGTTGAAAATATACATTGGACAAAAATGACTTATTACATACAAAGACATGGGTGGGTGGGTCGTTTAACAAAAGTTTTCATTATTGAAAGAAGAAAGAACAATGAGTGAAGATACAAATTATTATAGTTTACAGTTGATGACCCGGGCCTGGGCCGGTCATGAAGACACCAGGTGGTGTGGTGTTCACGTGGAGCAGTAACTCGTCCTCGGGTGTTGATATGAAGGACCTCACGTGGTCAACTGGTCAGTGTGTGTGTGTGTGTGTGTGTGTGCGCACAGGGTGGTGTAATGCTTCTAGTGAAGGTGAAAACACTGCTTGCTCCCTTTCGCTTTCAGCTACCGCCACTGGATAACCCTCAGGGTAAACAGGGAAGCAACCTGCACAAATCTTCACCTGCCAATAGACAGCCTCTTCACCATCAAGACTCCTGTTGTGCCTCCTTGTGGGAACACACGGTAACTGGGTGCCTCGTGGGCCCAGGCTAGACCAGCAGGGGATATCGGAGCAGCAGTGGGCCTAGTAGCATGTGAACACATCCAGGCAGCTACCAACAACTGCCCCATTCCCTGAGGATAAACCCTGAACGAAAAACCTGTGGTGGAGCCCCGAATCAGGCTCACATGCTTTTAGAGCTCCAACAAGACCTCAATGGCGGTATAGGAAGAACAGGTGACCAACATGGAAATCCAACGACTACACCGGTGGATGATGGCAATGCATGTTGGACAGGCTACTAAGGCGAAACCCAAAAAACTGGGCTATCGGCAGTCCATTGCAACTCTCCCTCTCCCCAGTCGTTAGTTTCCATTTGAAAACGGCGCCAAGAAACTAAATATTTACCAAATATACTAATACTTAAAATACTTCAATATTGTCTTACTGTCTGATGTCTTTCGGGAAGAAATGAACTTTCAACGCTGGATTATTATTTTTTTCAGCATGCAACACAACTATGAGCGTGTCGCCACGGCGCCATCTTTGCTTCTACTACCCACCTGTACCACGCTCCCCTACATGTGCTGTCAAAAAAGATAAACAAACAGCCGATGCGCCAGCAAGCGCGCCAATGACGGCAGAGCCATCTAACGTAGAAGCTCCGTAAAAGTCTTAGTTCCTACTATAAACATTCGATTGGAAGACACTGAGCTTACCAGGGAGCTGGTGGTAGAGCGGTACAGTTCTTGCCTCGCAAGCAAGATGTCACGGGTTCGATTCCCGGGCCGGCGGAAGTTGTTTGGACACTCTTCATAGTCCCCTTGGTCCCTGTTCACCTAGCAGCAAAGTAGGTTTTTTTTTTTTTTTTTTAAAGTGGCCTCCAGCCTCCCCCAATAGCCACACCTTCGCTACCATTTACTTACCTGCTGTAAGTCGAAAGTTGCGAATTCGTATTCTGGGATAAGTTGTTGGAACTTCCAATAACTTTCTTAGACATAAACCATTGACTCTTCAGGCTTCTACGCCCTTAACTTATGAGACATAAGGCAAGCATGAACTTAGCATGTTTCCCTGTTGCATGCTGTAAACGCTTCTGCACTTCACCTTACACAAGGATGTAGGGGGATGCCCAATAAATGAAAAAAAAAAAAAAAACGGAGCTTACCAGCCAGACACACTTGCCTCGATACCTCGGACTCATAATCAGATGGGAAACTGGTTCTGAATCGGTGCTCACTGGGGTCGAGCAGCTTCATGAAGCAGTTTTTTCTCCTGGTGCCAAGTTGGAGCAATTGGTGGTTATGGTTGTAGAGTGAGGAGGGGACACAGTTGGATCTTCTTGGGAAGATTCGGCTATGAAAATGAAGATGAAGTTCCAACGAGCAATGATGAACTGGTTCTAGATAATGCATTGGTTAACAAATTATACTTCCTTTTGATGTGCCGCATTGTGATGTCGTAGGGTTGCATACATATGGGCCAACGGAGCAAACGCTGGTTTGAAAAGTTCTTCTAATCCAAGAAAGTCAAGGGGTTGTGATCAGTATAAATCAACAGGGGTCGACTGCCATATAGGTAGCACTCACACTTTTTTTTATTGCAGAGATGATGCTGAGTAGTTCTTTTTCAATGGTATTGTATGCCAGTTGGTGTTTGTTGAGTTTTTCAGAGTGATGGGTGACAGGCTGCATGATCTCTTTATCACCCTCCTGCAGTAGAACAGCCCCTTTAATATGGTCACTGGCGTCGGTTTGAAAGATGAAGGGAAGATCAAAGATAGGGGACGTCTGTACAGGATCACTGGCCAGGAACTACTTCAGTTGCTCAAATGAGTCCTGGCAGACAGTAGTCCAGTGGAAGGAGACTTCTCCACCGGTGAGATGGGTCAAAGGGGCGGCGACAGCAGTGAAGTTAGGGCAGTAGCTATGGTAAAACTCAACCATGCCCAGGAAGGTTACGAGAGCCTTCCAAGTTGTAGAGGCAAAGTAGTTCAGGGTGGTTTCGACGTTGGCCTTCTTTGGTCGGATCCGGCCCTGGCCGACCACGTGTCCTAGGTAGGTAACAGTAGCTCTGCAGAAGGTAGTCTTGGCCAGGTTGATGGTCAGGTGCGCCTCCTCCAACCACTGCAGGGCGGATGATAGCTGTATTAGATGTTGGGTCCAAGTCTGTTTAAGGACCAAAATGTCATCCAAATACACATGAACACCTTCGAGGTCTTGCAAGAGGTAATTCATAAGTTTCTGGAAGGTGGCTGGACTATTCCGCATCCTGATAAAGGCCAAAAGAAGTTATGAATGCCGAGATTGACTAGGCTTTTTCAGAGAGTCATACTTGATAGTAACCTTTAATTAAGTCTAGTTTTTAAATCAATTTAGGTTGACCAAATGAATCAATTAAATCGTTTATTATTGGTATGGAATAGGAATCTGGAACACTCACCGAGTTAACTAGGCGGTAGTCTGTGCATAGGGGAAGATGGCCATTCTTCCTTGGGCACAAGAAGGCAAGGAGAATCCCAAAGAGAGCTGCTTGGAACTGCCAGGCCGTTTTTCAGCAAGTAGTCAACCTCGTCTCTCATCTGCTGCTGTTTCTTCTGATGGAGTCATTAGGGTGCCTGGCGTATAAGAAGGGTTCCAGGTGTTAATTCAACTTCATGTTTTATTATTGCACAGTGGCCAAGGGTGTCAGAGAATACTATAGGGTTACTTTGAATTAGGGAGGCTACATCTTTGATTTGGATTGGAGTCAAATGTCGCAAGCACTACTCTAGGTTGTTGATAATTTCTGATTTTTGCATACCACTCCATGGAGTAATTGGATCTTTAATACCTACAATATTTAGAAAGTTACATGGTGATCTCGGGGAGTCCTCGGCAGGTTCTCTACTTAGATAGGGTTTAAGTAAACTTTTGTGGATTAGCTGGTTGGCCTTTCTATTTGGCATGACCTTTAATGAAAGAACAGCAGTATATTGATAATCCCAAGAAACAAAGACCTCCATCACAGTCTTCCTAACAGACATTGGTAATATTACCTGATGGGTCTCAGCCCAAGTGTCGTC
The DNA here is from genome assembly GCA_958450375.1 of Homarus gammarus. Lineage (NCBI taxonomy): Eukaryota > Metazoa > Arthropoda > Malacostraca > Decapoda > Nephropidae > Homarus > Homarus gammarus. Next base: position 427,647 of record CAUDMG010002141.1, read on the forward strand.
AATCGACAGATTAGGTGGTCTATAGACCCAAGCAGAATACCGTCCTTGTAGTAGAAAAAAGGGGTTTTCTCTATTTCCTCCTCATCAACAGCTTCGTTATGAATTTTAGCTAATGTTGGGTCATTCTTTTGTGTTTCAATCAGTTTTTCAGGGGTCATCAGTTGAATGAGTAAATCACCATCCTGGTTCTGAGGTACTGCAGAAAGTGCAGCGTTACCGCCAAGGTCCCCAGAACCAGTCTGTGCGGCAGTAGATAGTTGTGGAGGATCATCTATCTCATCACTCATGTCAAGCGTGGCTTAAGACCTAGTGATAGCACATATAGGAAAGAAATATGGCTGCCCTTTTTTAAACTTGTACAGTATTGTTATGTGGTAAGGGAGAGTTCTGAACAACCAAATTGCCAGCCAAGTCATTTCCCAAAAGGAGGGTTGCATCAGGTATTGGCAATGCTGAAGCTGTAACACCCACAATCACTGTACCTTGTACAAGATCACACTTTAGATAAATTTATGCTAAATAGACAGGAATTGTGGATGTCAGCCCTCTTAGATATACTTTTTCCCCTGTGAAACACTTACGAATGTCTGGAAATGCCTTCCCCACTATTACAGTTTGTACTAATGCAGTGTCTCTGACAACCTGAATTGGAAGTTTCCTTGAATTATGGGTGCGTGAAACTGTTCCTATTGATTTGAAAACTTTGAAAATATTCTCCCGAGAATTAGTGCTGGGCAGGTTAGTCGAGGCCTCTGATTTAGTAAGGCTTGCCTCCTTAGAAATTTTCCATTTAAAATTAGGACAGTCCCCAGTTACATGACCCTCTTTCTTGCAGTATCTACAAATTGTTAATTTGCTCCAAGTACCTAGCTGACTCTGTCCACTGGACTTTTCTACAGAACCCGGTTTTGAACCTGCGGAGGACTGACCATTTTACGTCTTTTTCTTTTCACCAGGGGTGCGGCGATGGGCTAGTGCAAAGACATCTGCTACCTCGCTGCCTTAAGGAGATCAGTGTAACATGATTTGATACAGAACCTTTCTTTGAATTCCTCTAGTACCATGAGGTTTACTAACTCCTCGAATTTTCAGATGACAGCAAATTTAATACACCTGTAAAAAGCTCTTCCCTACTCAGAAGCAAACTCTGCGTATATTTGAGTATTTAATTTGTTAAGGTTATGGAAAGCCTGTCTATATCCCTCAGTAGTTATTAAATATGAGGCAAGGATCACCTCCTTGACATCATCATAATTAGTGTTGTTTTGTAATTCTTCACAAACCTATAGAGACTTTCCTGAGAGTTTCGGACTCACAAGATAGATCCAGTATTCTTTAGGCTACCTAAAATAATTGTTAGTGGACTCGAACTCTCTGAAGAACCTTCAAGGTTAGATTCTAAAATAAAAGGTTTTAACTTTGTATATTTTGTGATGTCAAATGTCTCTGTTTCACACGCAAACATTCCAACTCATGCTGCCTCTCTCTCTCTCTCTCTCTTTCTTCCTTTCTCTCCTGTCTCTCTCTTTCTTCCTTTCTCTCCTCTCTTCTCCTCTTTCTCTTTCTCTCACCTGTGCCTCAAATGTAATCATCTCAAACTTTACTTTCTCTAACTCGAGTAAGGTTTGGGTCTCAGTGGCACTTGTTACAGCCTTAGCAGCCTGTACCGTCAATGCTATCATCAACCTGCTCGTCAAAGTGCTCTAGTATCTTGCTATTTAACTGTGTTTTGGTTACATCAGCACCAAATTGTATTCTAAAATGTGTGGCAATAGAGCGGAGATCGTCCTTGCGAAGGGTTGAGATTTTCAGAAACTCTACTGAGTTATCAGTAACTAAAATAGTCTGACTTCTTGAGTGCAGGAAAAGTTCCGACCTACCAACTCGAATTGAATTCCTGCTTTATAAAGGGGTACAATAGCCCTACATGTGAGGTCTCCCAGTGTGTATTCAATTCACAGTTGATTGTGAAGTAAGGTCGGAGGGTAAAGTACAAGCTATAAAGGAGTGAAGCAGTCATCTAGCAATTTCTCACCTTTACTATTTAGCACCCATATAACAACAGTATGGGGAGAGTTTTCCCACTCCAGTTTGCTCCCAGTTATCAAACAAGCAAAAGGATTACTTCACTACATTAAAACTTTGGTCCTTTAAATCTAAAGTGGACAGAAGCTTCGAATTGTAGAGTGGCGGTCGCTTATGCGTCAAGCTGTATTCCCACAATGCGCAATAGGCGACACCAGCTATGTAATTTAAATAAGTTTGATGTGGTCACTACTACAACTGAGTTTTTGCTTACTTACGTTTAGCAAAATCATGTTTATAGAGGTGAGCTCTCTGTCTTAAGAAACAGATGAAACATGAAGGTCTCGAAAAGAGTGAGTTTCAGGTTGGCTTATGTGGGCGGACGGGCTCTCTTTAGCTTACTTTAGTTTAAAAAGGTAACTGTGTGGTGGAGTAAAGTGTATTACGTCAACAACTGGCTACCAGTGAAAAGGTCAGGTGACTGTAGAACTCACCACTTTGGCCAAGTGCCGAAATGAACTACTGGTATCTGGAAGCAAAATTACTTTACAATCACACTTCGAAAACGTTCACCTGGTAAATTTGCATAGTTGCAAGACCAACAGCAGGGTCAATTAAGCAAGACGTAATTGGTAAATTCTGGTGTGAATTCAGATTGTTCCCAGACAGGCCCCCATTATGTGATGTCCCTTCATATTACCCACTACGTTGAGAAAAAGCAAAGTTGACAAGTTAAAATAAGGAGTGAATAATCTAGTGGTTGATATACATGGATGCAGCAAGTATGGAGCACATATGCAAGAATCACTGTTGTTGTGACAGACTTAAGTAATAAAAGGGATAAGTAGATTATTAAGTAAACTGATTAATTTAATAAAATTTAATTAGGTAATGTTCAATATAATTAATTAGGTACCTTACATAACACAGGTAAAACACAAAATGTGCAGATCAAAACACACCAGAATATTACTTAATAAATTCTTCTTACCTTAAACATTAAATACTCCTACTATATAAAACCACACAAAAACCTGATAGAAATGGCAGCTCAGGTTGCAAGTCTAGGTTATGATGGCCAACCAAATGGAACTATAGATTACGGCTGTAGTCCACTACCATCAAACCATCACAACACCACCAGCAATAGTCCTTAATAAAGTTCCTTGTCCACATCCCAGGAGAAGAGGATCACCATGGGCCGCAGAGAAGAGACTGAGCTTACCAGGCAGATACACTTGCCTCGATACCTCGGTCTCATAGTTAAATAGGAAACTGGTTCTGAATCGGTGCTCACTGGGGTCGACTATTTTCGTGAAGCAGAAACTTCTCATGGTGTCACGTTGGAGCAAGTGGTAATTATGGTGGTAGAGTGAGGAGGGAACAAAATCATCACAATTGCCATTGTGAGGCAACTCCATGATTGCATGAACGGCAGACTCCTACATAATGGCACCCAGCCTGAGTTCACTTTTTCATTTTCTTGGCTGCCTTTCTTACTCGTGCCAGTGCCAATTTCGCCAGCGCGGTGGACATCAGGTACCGGTTGAAGGGTCATTTCAACATAAGACAACTCCAGGCAGGAACAAAGGTGTCCGCAGTTTCCATTACTGAACTTCAGTATGCAGACAACTTTACCCTTGTCCCTCACACTGAACGCGACCTACAGGAGATCCTGAACACCTACGTAAATGCTTATGCACACTTCGGCCTTGAGGTGAATGTACATATGACTCAGATTCCCTTTCAGCCTGCCCCTGGTTCAGGCACACATCTGCCATCCATCCAGCTTAATGGTACTATCCTCTCTAATGTTACCCACTTTCAGTACCTCCGCTCCCACCTGTCCGCCACAGAGGACATCGTTGAAGAGATTAAACATTGGATCAAATGTGCAAAATATTTGTGCATCTCGAGACTTTGGCAGACTCTGTACCCGTGTCTTCAGCAGTAGGGAGCTGAAATTATCTACAAAGTTGCACGTATATAGAACAGTGGTCCTCCCCACCGTGTTATATACCAGCAAGACAAAGGTTGCTTACAGGAGGCATTTCAAGGCACTTGAAAACTTTCACCAATATAGACTAAGTTCATTCATCCTAGTTCGCTGGGAAGACAAGAGATCAAATGCCAGTATTCTCGCTGACACCAACTGTAGGAGAATCGAGGCTACCATTATCCATGAACCACTATGTAGGGCTGACCATGTTACCCACATGGACGATAGTAGACTGCCAAAGCAACTATTTTACAGTCACCTAATGAATAGTAACCGTAACGCAGGCAGGCATCTGAAGAGGAATAAGGATTGTCTTAAGACAAACCTGAGAAAGTGCCAAATCGATCCCCTCACTTGGGAGACGATTACTCCACATTGTAACGCTTGAATAAGTAGCACACGGGTACTTTCGAGTTAGCCCGACTGCATACCAGGGCATAGAAGCGCCAACGCCGGAAACACGCTGCCACCACCACTCCCGCAAAAGTTATAACTCTCCACATGTGCAACATCTGTGGACGATACTGCCGGTCCCGTATATTGGCTTCTTTAGTCACCTCAGAGCTCACCAACGAAAGTGACATTCATAATAACTCATATCATTATCTCATAGTTGAATGTTCATCATGCTCGATTTTGATTGACAGCAAATAAATAATGTTATTATTATTATTATTATTATTATTATTATTATTATTATTATTATTATTATTATTATTATTATTATTATTATTATTATTATTATTATTATTATTATTATTATTATTAATTACTATTTTTAATTTTATTAATATTATTATTAATAAGAACTAGTTTATTCTTCTGTATGGGACCAAAGCAGAGGTAGGAGGCGGACGTAACTATCGGGTAACAGTCATTGTTGAGTCTGTGCTAGCTAGTACCAAAACTGCATTAGCTGTGATTGTGCGAGAAACAACCGACCATGTGTGGCTTGCATAAGGGGAAACAAGTGCAGCAACGCTTGTGGCAGGGTGCCGATACAGGAGGCCACAGTGGATATCACCGGGACCCATCCGCCCGATGATACCCGAATGATAGCAGTGAGTTTCCTCAACAAATAAAGGCTGCTCAAATAGTAGTAGATGTCCACGAGGTAATTGAGAGACAGCCACCAGAGTGGAATGGCATGTCGATGGAAAATGCAGACATATGGGTAAAAGAAACATACGCAGAAATTGTCAGGTGGTCGCCAGCTAACCTGTTTGAACCATCCAAGTGTGCGGCCACCAAAGAAATGATTCGGGAGATGACTCGCCTCATAACTGATTACACTCAGGACTACTACCTCGCCCCTTTAGTTCTTCAAATACTGGCAATAATACCACATCGATTCTGTCAGAGGACACACACAAAGACAATGCGGCAGCAATGAAGAGAAGATTGACAATGTGGCAGAATGGGGCCTTTGAGGATCTCCTATATAAAGCAGGAACACTGCAGGAGAGACTAAAATTGACAGGTGACGGGATGCAAAACATCGATGACGTTGCAAGAAAGTTTGGAAACAAAATGCATGTGGGAAAAGTGTCTTCGGAGGAGGAATATCTCACGGAGGAATCCTGTGGTGGGGTTCTGCCAATAAACAGAGAGCCATTAAAACAACTGAAAGAAAAACATCCCATTGCAAGTGAAGACGAAGGCATCAGGTTCCGGGGTGACTATATCCCACCAAATGCTGTCCTGTTCGAGAAAATAACAGGAGGGATGGTGTGGAAAAAGGCACTGAAGACACGAGGAGGTGCTGGCCCTTCAATCCTGAATGCAAATGGTTGGAGAGTCATCCTCAGCACTCACAAGTTATGCCCCATAGCAAGTGATCTTTGTATTGCCATTGCCGTCCTTGCAAGAAAGCTGGCGTCTTCGTGCTGCCATCACCTCCATGCTCTGACGGCCTGCCGCCTCATTCCACTGGATAAGAATCCAGGATGTAGGCCTATAGGGGTGGGGGAAGTGCTGAGGCGGATCATCGGAAAATGCATAATGGAGGTGGTAAAGGATGATGTCAGGGCAGAAGCAGGGAACTTGCAAGTTTGTGTTGGCCACCAGGCTGGAGGGGAAGCTGCCATTCACGCCATGAGAACGATATTTGAGCATCGTGATTCTTAGGCGGTTCTCCTGGTGGACGCTTCAAACGCATTCAACATACTAAACCGCAAGGCCGCACTGCACAACATCAAGATCAAGTGTCGAAGCTTTGCAATGTATGCTGAAAACTCCTATAGGAATCCATCAGACCTCTACATAGTAAACAACAAGGCTCTAAGAGGTGATACCATCATACAGTCAACCGAAGGAACAATGCAGGGGACCCTGTTGCAATGGCATTGTACGCAATAGGCCTATCCGTGCTCCAAAACACAATAAAATTTGAAACAACTGAGGTCAAACAAGTGGCGTACTCTGATAACCTTACAAGAGCAGGAAAAGTGGAAGACATCAAAAAGTGGTGGGACCTGGTAACATCAAGAGGCCCACAAATAGGGTATTACCCAAACGCCAGGAAGTGCTTCCTCATTGTGAACCAAGAACATTATGAACGGGCAATGGAGGTGAAAGGCAGAAGTGAAGTCAAAATAACAAAGGAAGGCCAAAGGCACCTAGGCGCAGTTATAGGCACGACTGACTTCAAGACCGAGTACATAACGGGAAAGGTGAATGAGTGGGTTAGGGAAATCCAAGCTCTGTCTGATATTGCTAACACAGAGCGACATGTGGCTTTTGCGCTGGAACTACCTGAGGCGCACTATCCCTGATATCGAACCCCTCCTCCACCCTCTGGAAGAAGCTATCAGGGTCAATTTCATTCCCAAATTAGTGAAACATCCTCACTTAACCCCAGCAGAAAGATCACTCCTTCCACTACCACCGACACTGGGAGTTATGGGATTGACCAATCCAGAGGAGATTACTGCCACCGAACATCAAAACTCAGTTAAGCTCACGGCAGCCCTCACGGACCACATAACACTGGTCAACATAAAAAAAAATTCTCATGGTTCTGGATCAAAACAGTCTGATTCTAGTGTAATTGTATGTGCTGAACTCAATTATGACATTCGTATAGCTGTTCAGGCTCAGTTTTCCAGAACCAGCATATCTATATATTTAGTGTACCATGCTATTCATACAGTAATTTATATGCTCATTGGCTCCACTTATGCAATTATTTTGTCCTGATTTGTGCTTTTTTGTTTGTTTCAGTTTGCTGATTCATGATATTGCATATCTACACCTGCATGATTTGTAATTACTCTGAAATTAACAAAACATGGAACGTCGCAAGTGTGTGAATGGTGCTGACAGTTTTTGCTACATATGTGGTGCCTTCACTCCTGGTAGCCTCAAGAAACCAATCACAAAAGCTGTTCGACTGAACTACAAAAGTTACTTCAAATGTCATTTGGGTGACCAAGACAAGAAATGGGCACCTCATGTAGCCTGTAAGTCTTGTGTTAACAACCTGAGCGAGTGGATGTGTGGTAAACGAAGTTCAGGAATGCCGTTTGCTGTACCAATGATATGGCGTGAACCTAAAGACCACAGTAGTGACTGCTACTTCTGTCTCACAAATATTAAGGGAATAAAAATCAAGACACGAGGCAAGGTACAGTACCCCAATATTGCTTCTGCAATCCGACCAGTACCGCACAGTGCTGAACTTCCAGTCCCAAATCCACCGACTGAACAAGAATTGAGTGATTCCGATTCTACTTCTACCTCAATGGAAAACGACTACCAGGATGACTCTGAAAATACCAGGCCTAAACTATTTACTCAAGAAGCGCTTCATGATCTCATCAGGGACCTAAACTTGTCAAAAGAAAAGGCTGAAGTTTTGGGATCCAGACTAAAGCAGCGTAACCTGCTAGAAGATGGAGTGCATATCACTACAGCGCGTTACCGACATAGACAGCTGTCTGCATTTTTCAAGATGGCAAACAACCTTTGTTATTGCGAGGACGCAGTATCTCTCATGCAACAACTCTGCAAGTCTGAAACATACAAGACAGAGGATTGGAGGCTGTTTATAGACTCAGGAAAACACTCTCTGAAAGCTGTTCTTTTACACAATGGCAATCGGCTTCCATCTGTCCCAATAGCACACGCAACAAAAATGACTGAGAGCTATAAAACAATGAAAATTCTGTTGGCCGTTATAGAGTATGAGAAACACCAGTCGAAGATATGTGGCGATCTCAAAGTCATGAGTTTACTACTGGGCCTTCAGAGTGGCTACACAAAGCACATGTGCTTTTTGTGCTTGTGGAACAGCAGAGCTGATGCAGAGCACTATGTGAGAAAGGATTGGCCGACAAGACCAAGAGATGCGCCTGGAAGGTTTAACTGTGCTCACAATCCGCTTGTAGATCCAGAAAAGATATTTTTGCCTCCACTGCATCTAAAGCTCGGTTTGGCTAAAAATTTCATCAAAGCTATGGATCAATTCGGTGCTGGGACTCTATACCTATCTCAGAAACTAGGTGGTGTGGTTTCCGAAGCCAAGTTAAAAGCAGGTGTCTTGAATGGACCACAAATTCGTATACTAGTTAATGATAGCGAATTCACCAAAACATTGAACCCACTGGATAAAAAAGCATGGGAATCATTTGTCAATGCGGCAAAGAATTTTCTTGGAAACTATCGTGCTGACAACTACAAAGAAATCGTAACAACCATGCTTCAGAATTATCTTGCATTGGGAGCAAGGATGTCCTTGAAATTGCATTTTTTCCGCTCCCATATTGAATTTTTCCCAGGTAACCTTGGAGACGTTAGTGATGAACACGGCGAAAGATTTCATCAAAATATCGCCATAATGGAGAGCAGATATCAGGGACAATTCAGTCCTAACATGATGGGCGACTATTGCTGGACACTGCAACGAGAAGAGAGCAAGCTGTACAAGAGAAAGATTAAAGTTCAAAAGCACTTTTAGAACTTCATATTTTGTCATTATTAAGGATCTGAACTTATGTTTTTTGGTACAATTTTATATGAGCTTATCTGTGATAGGTTTAAAATTGTATCTTGCATGACGCGATAATGTTACTATATTTACTATTTTTTTTATTCTTTAAGAAAGTAGGTCTGATGGTAGAATGAAACATCCAATTAATATTCATTAATATGAAATTAGTCATGAAAGCACAGTCACATGAGATAATCTCATCTTTTGCACGACACGTGATGGAATATTAAATATTCGTACCTATTGATTTTTTTATAAAACCTGGTCTGATAGAACAAAACAAATATCAGATTCGAATTCAGCAATATGAAATTAGTTGTGTGAGCATGATCTCATATGTGAACCATTTTGGCTGTTGACCAGTGTAATAGCTGAGAATGCAACAGGGGAGGTGGATACCAGTGAAGTAAACAAGATTAGAAGGTCCATTACGACAGAACGATAGCACAGCCAAAGTGATAAGTTGCAGCAACTATTGTTGCAAGTACCAGAGAATTAAAAAAAAAGTAGCTATAGCGCAGGAGGTGGGCGCCTAGAACTGGTTAACTACGTTACTGATAAGGGTAAATGGTTTCAGTCTCAATAAACAAGAATTTCAAGATGCCAGTGCTCTTAGGTACGGTAGGCCAGTGGGAGGTTAGCCCTCCCAATGCGTGTGTGGCTCTTCCTATGACGTCGATCAAGCCATGGTGTGCAAGAAAGGGGGCTTCATATGCATGAGGCATGACGAAGTAAGGGATCTCACAGCAAATATGTTGAAGAAAATCTGCCGTGATGTCATGGTAGAACCGACCTTCATCCATTGGACGGTGAGATCTTCCAACATAGGACTTCAAACACATTCACCGAAGCCCGTGTTGACGTCAATGCTCGAGGATTCTGGACGCGGGGACAGCGAGCCTTCTTCGACATCAGGATATTTTATCCCATGGCCGCCTGTCACTGTAACTTAGCTCTCGATGCTGCACACATGAGGAACGAGAACGACAAGATAAGGGCATATGGGGAGAGAATTCAGAACGTTGATCAAGGCAGCTTCACTCTTCTAGTGCTCACAACCTCTGGTGGGATGGGACCAAGTGCAAGATGCTTCTACGCCAGACTCGCGGAGGTGATATCCGAACAGAAGCAGCAGCCCAGAAGTTATGTCATAGTGGATGAGATGTCGACTGTCCTTCTCTCTCCTTCCTTCGGCTTTGCTCTGCCTCAGGGGAGCGAGAGCTTCGGCCCCAAAGCCGACAACAGTTGCAGATATTGAGTATGAGGCTACAGTCACTGAATGCCGCATAGATCTGCGGCTCAACTAACTCAACACAGCTAGGATAGCTACTTATGTATTAGGATATTTAATATTAAGGTAATAAAATGGTGGCGAAGGTATGGCTATTGGGGGAGGTTGCAGGTCATTATTGAAAAAAAGATAGTAGTAGTAGTAGCAGGGCCAGTGCGGCATGGGTGTGTTGGAGTGTCCTCCTTGATCTAAAGTGTTAATGGAGGAGACATATTCGGAGTGTGGGAGCAGGAATTTCACAGTGTGTCGGTGAATATCGGATGTCATCTTAAGCATTGTCACCGAAGGTTTTTCTCATCCCTTACGGCATTAATCGCAATTATTCCGTGTTTTCACCTGCGATCACCAAGCGAGTTGTGAGTATTTGGTGGGGCGGCTAGTACAGGTGCCACGTGCCAGTGCCTGTGTCGATAGGCTTACTTTGGCAGGGGTGGCATCGAGACTCTCGCCCTTATGTGGCCAAGAGTTCTACACTTGCTGTCACCCCTCCCCCCCCCCCCTCCCCAAGTAACGGTCATTTCATGTAGTGACGACCGACCAAGTGAGTATATATAACTAATATTACATCAGTGCGACCATAGAAATAGTGGTTGTATCTGCCAAGGATATATAAACAAGTGTTAGGTGTGACAATTCTTGCTCCCAGTGTATCATTCTGATGTGTGGATTGTCGCCCACAGTGGGGTGGCCTACACACCTACACGCGCACTTATGCCCCCTACTACCCGGACACAGCAGTCCAGCCTGTCACCTCTCCACCCTTTCCTCACAAGAACTAGTTTCTACTTCTGTATGGGACCAAAGCAGAAGTCGGAGGCGGACGTAACTGTCGCCCAAAGTGCGGAACATTATACCGGGAAACAGACATTGTTGCGTTTGTGCTAGCCAGAATCAAAATTGCACTAGCTGTGATTTTGCGAGAAGCAATCGACTATGTGTGGTTTACAGATAGGGAAACAATTGTCGGAACCCACATGACAGGGAGGCGACACAAGAGGCCACAGTGGATATCGCCGAGACCCAACCGCCCAATAATATCCTAAATGACAGCAGTGAGTCTACTCAACCTGAAAATGTAGTACTAAAAAACGTTGCGCTAATAGTAACAGATGTCCACGAGGTGAATGAGAGACAGCCACCACAGTGGAATGGCATATCTATGGAAAATGCGGACATATGGGTTTAAGAAACTTACTCAGAAATTGCCAGTTGGTCGCGAACTAACCTGTTTGAACCACCCAAGTCTGCGGCCACTAAGGAAATGATTCGGGAGATGAATAGCCTCATAATCGAGTACACTCAGGACTGCATCCTTGCCCCTTTAGCTCTTCAAATACTGACAATAATACCACATCTATTCTGTCAGAGGACACACACAAGGACTAAGCACAAAGAAAATGCAGCAGCAATGAAGAGAAGATTGACAATGTGGCAGAATGGGGCCCTTGATGATCTCCTATGTAAAGCAAGAACACTGCAGGAGAGACGAAAATTTATAGGAGATGGAAAGCAAAACCTCGATTACGTTGCAAGAAAGTTTGGAAACAAAATGCGTGTGGGAAAAGTGTCTTTGGCGGTAAGACCTCTCACAGAGGAATCCTCCGGTGGTGTTTTGCCAATAAACAGAGAGACATTAAAACAACATAAAGAAAAACATCCCCCTGCAACTGAAGACGAAGGCATCAGGTGTCAGGGTGACTATATCCCACCAAATGGTGTGGGAAAAGTTACTGAAGACTCAGGGAGGTGCCGGCCCTTCAGATCTGTATGCAAACGGTTGGAGAGTCATCCTCAGCACTATCAAGTTTGGCCCCGAAGCAAGTGATATCTGCACTGCCATCGCCGTCCTTGTAAGAAAGCTGGTAACCTCGTGCTGCCAACACGTCCATGTTCTGACGGCCTGCCGCCTCGTTCCACTGGATAAGAATCCAGGATGTAAGCCTATAGCGGTGGGGGAAGTGCTGAGGCGGATCATTGGAAAATGCATAATGGAGGTGGTAAATGATGATGTCAGGGCAGCAGCAGGGAACCTGCAAGTTTGTGCTGGCCATCAGGCTGGAGGGGAAGCTGCCATTCACGCCATGAGAACGATATTTGAGCATCGTGATTGTTAGGCGGTTCTCCTGGTGGACGCTTCAAACGCATTCAACATACTTAACCGCAAGGCCGCACTGCACAACATCAAGATGAAGTGTCGAAGCTTTGCAATGTATGTTGAAAACTCCTATAGGAATCCATCAGACCTCTATATAGTAAACAACAAGGCTCTGAGAGGTGATACCATCATACAGTCAACCGAGTGAACAATGAAGGAGGACCCTGTTGCAATGGAAATGCATGCAATAGGCCTATCCGTGCTTCAAAACACAATAAAATTTGAAACAACTAAGGTCAAGCAAGTGGCGTACGCTGACGACCTTATAAGAGCAGGAAAAGTGGAGGACATCAAAAAGTGGTGGGACCTGGTAACATCATAAGGTCCACATATAGGGTACCACCCAAATGCCAGCAAGTCCTTCCTCATTGTGGAGCCAGAACATTATGAACGGGCAATGGAGGTGTTCGGTGGAAGTGAGATCAAAATATCAAAGGATGGCCAAAGACACCTAGGCGCAGTAATTGGCACGACGGACTTCAAGACCGAGTACGTAACGGGAAAGGTGAATGAGTGGGTTAGGGAAATCCAAGCTCTATCTCAGATTGCTAACACAGAGCCACATGCGGCTTTTGTGGCATTCACCCATGGAGTCAAGCATCGCTGGAACTTCCTGATGCGCACTATCCCTGATATCGGACCACTCCTCCACCCTCTAGAAGAAGCTATCAGCATCAATTTCATTCCAAAATTAGTGAAACACCCTCACTTAAACCCAGCAGAAAGATCACTCCTTGCACTACCACCGAGACTGGGAGGAATGGGACTGACCAATGCAGAGGAGATTGCTGCCACCGAACACCAAAACTCAGTTAAGCTCATGGCAGCCTTCACGGATCACATAATAGCTCAGAACGCAACGGGGGAGGTGGATACCAGTGAAGTAAACAAGATTCGAAGGCCCATTGCGACAGAACAACAGCACGACCAAACTGATAAGTTGCAACAACTGTGCTGCAAGTACCAGAAAATTTGAAGAAAAAAGTAGCTGTAGCGCAGGAGGTGGGCGCCTTGAACTGGTTAACTACGTTACCGATAAGGGCAAATGGTTTCAGTCTCAATATACAAGAATTTACAGATGCCAATGCTCTAAGGTACGGTAGGCCAGCAAAAGGTTTGCCCTCCCAATGCGTGTGTGGCTCTTCCTATGACGTCGATCACGCCATGGTGTGCAAGAAAGGGGGCTTCATATGCATGAGGCATGACGAAGTAAGGGATCTCACAGCAAATATGTTGAAGAAAATCTGCCGTGATGTCATGGTAGAACCGACCTTCATCCATTGGACGGTGAGATCTTCCAACATAGGACTTCAAACACATCCACCGAAGCCCGTGTTGACGTCAATGCTCGAGGATTCTGGACGCAGGGACAGCGAGCCTTCTTCGACATCAGGATATTTTATCCCATGGCCGCCTGTCACTGTAATTTATCTCTCGATGCTGCACACAGGAGGAACGAGATCGACAAGATAAGGGCATATGGGGAGAGAATTCAGAACGTTGATCAAGGCAGCTTCACTCTTCTAGTGTTCACAACCTCTGGTGGGATGGGACCAAGTGCAAGATATTTCTACGCCAGACTCGCGTAGGTGATATCCGAACAGTAGCAGCAGCCCAGAAGTTATGTTACAGCCTGGATGAGATGTCGACTGTTCTTCTCTCTCTCCTTCGGTCGGCTTAGCTCTGCCTCAGGGGAACGAGAGCATCGGCCCCAAAGCCGACAACAGTTGCAGTTATTGACTATGAGGCAATAGTCACTGAATGCCGCATAGATCTGCAGCTCAACTAATTCAACACAGCTAGGATAGCTACTTATGTATTAGGATATGTATTTTTATGGTAATAAAATGGTGGCGAAGGTGTGGCTATTGGGCGAGGCTGGAGGCCGCGTTACAAGATGTTTTTAAGTAGTAGTAGTAGTAGTAGTAGTAGTTGTAGTAGGAATTTCAAAGTATGTCGGTGAATATAAAACGTCACCCTAATCATTGCCACTGACGGTTCTTCTCATCCATAAGGCACTGATTGCAATTTTTCCGTGTATGTACCAGTGATCACCAGGCGAGTTGTAAGTGTTTGGGGTGACGGTTACTGATGCCAGTCGCCCCAGTGTGGGATAGGCCTACATTAGCAGGTGTGGTCTCGAGACAACTAACATTTAACTAACACATTCGCAAAAAAAAAAAAAACAATAAAAGAAAGCAAATTGACTACCCTCCCAGCCACACAAGGATCTGGGAGGACTCACTAACGCCACCACAGTAAAAAAAAAACGCGAAGTAAGAAGTATAATAAGCAGCCCCATATAAATAAACCAATACTAATAAAAAGGCCTGACGACCCGAGGGAGGAAAGCGAAGATTAAACAATAGATAAGATGAAGCGATCTGGTTGAGC
>CAUDMG010002141.1:445000-511081 GCA_958450375.1 Homarus gammarus
CGGGCTTCGAAGAAGCCTCATACCATGGCTTACAGACTTCCTCAGTGACCGACGCCAAGCTGTACGCTTCCGAGGGGCTGTCTCCACCTCTCAGTCACTCACCTGTGGCGTCCCCCAGGGCACCAAGATGGGACCACTCTGCTTCCTTATGCTCATCAATGATGCCCTAAGAGAAACCCCTGCTCGCTGGAAATATGTCGACGACTCCACCATTGGGATCAGCGTCAACAATTCTGCTCCCAACTATACCGCCCTTCAGGATTTATTGAACAGTCTCCAAAACTGGGCCACCAACAACCATGTCACCATCAACCATACCAAGACCATGGTTATGCACATCAACCTCTCCTCCGACATTGTCCCACCTCCTTCCATTACTCTAGGTCCGAACACACTCCAGGTTGTAGATTCCACGAAGCTCCTCGGCGTCACCATAGACAACAAACTAAATTGGAAACCACACGTCAATGAAGTTGTCAAATCCTCCAGTTTCCGTCTCCACCTCCTCCGCCGACTCAAGTCCCTCGGAGTTCCTGCACACGAGCTCCTCAGTGTTTACACAACATTCATACTTCCCAAGCTCACCTATGCCTCCCCCACCTGGTCTTCCTCCCTAAATGCCACACAACGTAAACACCTAGAAAGAGTGCAAAAGAGGGCATGCAAGATTATTCTCTCCCCCTCCTACTCCACATATCAAGAAGCGCTCAACACACTGACCCTTTCGACTCTCACTGACCATCACCACGACCTCATCTGCAAATTTGGTAAGAAGCTTCTACACCATCCCCGACACCGGCTCCTACTACCACCTGAGATCCCTTGTCCGAGAATTGCTGTGCGACACCACAACCGCATCCAGCCCATACGTGCACGAACTGATCGCTATAAGAACAGCCCAGCCCCAACCATTGTAAAAATTATCAATATCTTGTAATACTGTAACACTGTCACTATGTTGAAATGAACTGTAGTTTGAGCTTTTCCCCATCTAAGTTATTATATGTCTTATTTGTGTCACTTATGTTACTTGTATATTATTTGTAATTCGTAACCCATTCCCCAAATATGTAACTGTATATTTTCAGCCTTCTGGCTGCCAAGCTCTTTCAATAAACCGTTATTATTATTATTATTATTATTATATACATACACATACATATATACATATAAATTACAGTGGAATTGAAAAACATAAGTATAATGGGGGAGCAGTACAACTTGGGTTGTACAGTAATAAGGTTGAACAAGAGGACAGAGCTTTCAGGATTATGTCTAGTTGGCAATTACGTTTATTGCAATGGTAATTACATATTTATTTACATGATAATTTCCGATAAAACGGTTTTGATGGTACAATAAAAGCAGGTACTGTAAATATAGTAAGTGTTACAAGAAATATTAATACTTCGACAATAGATATTTTTTTAGAGATGATTTAAAGGAAGGGAGCGTAGTCTTTGTTCGGATGTGTGGGGGTAAGTTGTTCCACACCTTCACACCATAATATTTTATGGAGGTCTGGGACTGAGAGGTGTGCATGGGGGTGGTCTTAGTAGCTCTGGGTGCCTTAAGTTGTATCTCTGATTATTCCACATTTTATTACTATACTTCCATCAGTGTGATCACAAAAATTTTGATTATTCCTGCCATAGATATACAAATAAGAGTTAGGTGTGACAATTCCTGCTCCCAGTGTATAATTCCGATTTTGTACAGACTGTTGCCCTCACCCCCCCCCCCCCCCCGGGGGTGGCCTACACACCCATACCCACGTACGTATGTCCCTACTACCCGGACACTGCTGGCCAACCTGTCACCTCCCCGCCCTTTTGTCATAGGAGTTAGTTTCCTCCGAATGAAACCAAAGCAGATGTCAGTGGCAGACTTTCCTGTTGCTCATAGTGTGGAGCTATTAAGCCTGGTAACTACTTTTGCTGCATCTGTTTTAGCCAGAACCAAAATTATACAAGCTGTGAATGTGCGAGAAACAACCACCGATGTGTGGGGTGACGGAAGGGGAACAATTGTCGGAATCCTCAGGACAGGGAGCTGTCACAGAAGGACACAATGGATATCGCCCGGACATCACCGCCCGATGATATCCTGAATGATAGCAGTAAGTCTACTCAATCTGAAAATGTAGTGGCAATAAATGATGCTCCAACATTAGCAGATGTCCACGAGGTGAATGACAGACAGCCACCATGATGGAATGGCATGTCGATGGAGAATGAGGTTAAATGGGTTAAAGAAACCTACTCAGAAGTTGTCAGGACGTCGCCAGCTAACCTCTTTGAACCACCCAAGTGTGCGGCCACCACCATTTTCACCGCCCAGGCTCCGATGTGGGTCAGTGAACTGTGTCCGGGTGGGCTAATCCCAGTAAAAAAAAATAGATTTTTGAGATGACTCGCCTCATAATCGAGTACACTCAGGACAGCTTCCTTGCCCCATTAGTTCTTCTAATACTTTCAGTAATACCCCATCTATTCTGTCAGAGGACACACGCAAAGACCAAGTGCAAAGAAAATGTGGCAACAATGAAGAGGAGATTGACAATGTGGCAGAAAGGGGCCCTTGATGATTTCCGACGAGAGGCAAGAAACCTGCAGGAGACTGCAGGGCCCCGCGGCCCTTACCTCACCCAACACCAGAATTAGTGACTGCATTAAGCTGACCTCACCTTACCACCCAGATTCAGGAGACCACCTGAAGGACCAGCACAGTTAGGCAATACATCTGCTGACAAGAGGTCAAAGGTAAGATTAAGCCACCCATCTTACCACCCAGACTGAGAACAATGTCATTCTTTACTGTGCTCTCTGTCGAAGAGGAGTGAGGACGTTGATTGCGGTCACCTGTCAGTGTTGTTGAAATTCTGAATCTCCAGTTGTCCGTGATTTGTGTTTTGTGAAATTGTTGAGATACATTATTTTACTATCTTACACAGCCCTCGTTTTTGTATTATTCCATGGCCAGCAGGGAGAGAGACAGATACAGAAAATGCATCTCGGGTGCAGAGAAAACCAGAAAAAAAAGGAAGAGGGAAGAAATCGAAATGTCAATGAAAGGTTCCCTAGATTTTTTTTTTCAAGCACCAAAAACTAGTGCAAAAAAGGACCTGAGCGACTGTGATGGTGATAGTGTGGGTCATATCCAAGCTGAGGAAGAGGAGAGTACTAAAAAAAATACAAAGGCATACGTACGCTAATGGTCATGCTGGTGAAGATCTATGTGATCCAGCCAACTGGCCACATTTTGATATTTTGGGGGAAAAGGGAACTGTTAAGGTATCTAGTGAAAATTATGTTTCCAAAAAATTGTGAAACCCGACAGTTTTCAGACGACTCTTACATGCGAAGATTGCCAAATGGGGGAAATATATGAAAGATGTTATAACATAGTAAATTACATAATACTTGGCATAGTAACAGTATGAATGGGGAATTAACAATATGTATATTACAGTATGTATGTATGTAACTATAAAAATATAAATACATTTAAACCTCTTATATTCATATATATATATATATATATATATATATATATATTATATATATATATATATATATATATATATATATACTTGTGGCCTAGCCGGTAAGCGCTCCCTAGTCACACCCAGTAGGTCGAGGGTTCGATTCCTTGCTGGTGAGGTCGTTGATTGTATATATATATATATACAGTATATATGGATGAATTGCCCTGGGCCCCGCACCCCCTTAGGGACGGCTCTGACAGGAAGGATGGTATGGAAAAAGCACTGAAGACACAGGGAGGGGCAGGCCCTTTAGGCCTGGATGCAGACGGTGGAGAGTCAACCTCATTACTAACAAGTTTAGTGCCACAGCAAGTAATCGCTGCAATTTTTAGAATATAAATGAGACGACATTACCGAGGTTATTTAATGAGTTCCCACTACTCCTTGACACACTTGATTCCACACCTATAGCTTACTCCTCAACGTATTAACGGTTAGCCTGTGGTGGGTTTTCTTCAGCGCCCCTCCAGTCTTGGCAAGCCTAGCTAACTTGGGCTTCGACACTAACATGTATTATCTTAGGTCTAGCCACATACCAGCCTTAAAGACAACTTTGTACTTTCCCAGTGATTCTTTGTACTAGAACATGACACTTTCATGGCCAGTGATCTTACTGTAACGTACTCTACTCCAATTGAAGGCCATCACTGTGTTCTTATTCATTTTCTCATTTGTACAGTACAGTGTTTTCTTTAATTAAAAAAAATTCTTACTGGTGTGTACTCTGCAAATATTAATATTAAGTATAGTTATACGAAAATTACTATGCCTGTTTAACTATTACTCATAAGTAATTTCTGAGCCTTGTAACATTATTACATCTATTACACTGCCCTGCATAGTTTTTGAGGTTTGTGTATTATTAAGCTTTTCTGGGTGTATTTTGCATGCTGATCTCAAAAATGTTATCCATTTTGCTCAATCAGGTCAGAATTTCGTGTTATAGCATTTTAAGCGGAGATTCAGGTAAAATATTGGCATTTTTCGCTCAAAATGGGGTCCTCATATTCGTTCATTAAAAAAATCATCCGAGACATTGGCAAGCCTCACAGAAAAGATTTCGGTCAGTTTTAATGCCCTTACAATGCATTTAAATACACCCACATGCTCGCCGGCTATTTAAATGTCCGCCGTGACGCAAAGGAAAAGAGCATATGTCCGTGTTTTTTTACATATATTTTTTCACAATTAAATTTCTTTTTCATCTGGTGGTACATGGCATGTACTAGCAACCACCCAGATGTGCCTCTAAAGTCTAGACCCTCAGTCAGTGTCTCTCGAGACTTCAAGAAAGTGGGAGTGTGTGTGTGTCTCTCTCTCTCTCTCTCTCTCTCTCTCTCTCTCTCTTACACACACACACACACACGCATATTTCTAATCATATACACTCCTGTTTTTTCTTCTTAGAGTGTTGTACATTTAATCATGAATCGGAAGTGCAAGAACGACCCGAACAGGTTTTGCTATGTGTGAGGTTGTGTAACAATGACAGACCGACAGTGCACCATTACTCCCCTAGTGAAAAACTTATATCATGCATACTTTGGAATGAAACTTGGAGACCAAGATAAAGCTTTTGTCCCTCACATGTGCTGCAAAACATGTGTTGAAAATCTGCGGCGCTGGAGCAACAAGAAGATTCAACGTCTACCATTTGGCATTCCTATGGTATGGAGGGAAGGCAGAGATCATACCACGGACTGTTACTTCTGCATGACACACCTTCAGGGTGAGTTATACTAATACATCAATACTAATATATCAAATGCAGTATGTTCATGCATTCTTAAATATATCTGTAAGTTAATATGTTATGCTATCTTGATACTAAATCTTTCGTTCACATTTCAGGTATAAACAGGAAGAACAAAAATCATGTTAAGTATCCAGATGCACCCTCAGCCATCAAACCAGTTCCTCACGGACCAGGAATACCAATTCCAACTCCACCAGAAAACTATAGGGACATGATACTCGATGACGATCATGATATCGATGAAGACATAGAAGAGACTGACGCTTCTAGTACATACGTGCCCACAGCTTCTGCAAAAGAGCCCATACCCTTCAGTCAAGCTGAGTTGAATGATTTAACAAGAGACTTGTGCTTGTCTAAGGAGTCAGCTCAACTACTAGGATCACGGCTTTGGGAACACAATGTCTTAGCACCAGGAACAACATTTGCCTGGTACCGTAACCGTGACAAGGAATTTTGCAAGTTCTTCAGTTTTGACAAGGAAACTTCATTGGTGTATTGCAACAATATCAGTGGACTCATTGCAGTTATGGGAATATCATACACTATATCAGAGTGGCGGCTCTTCATTGACTCATCAAAAAGAAGCTTGAAAACTGTGTTGTTGTTCAATGGAAACCAGGTCGCGTCTGTTCCGGTGGGGCATTCAGTGCAGATGGATGAGAAATACAACAACATGGAGTATCTGTTAACTGCTCTGAAGTATAAAGACCACAATTGGAAGATCTGTGGAGACTTGAAGGTAATTTAATACACCAAAAACAGTTGCTTTCAAAAATTGATATTTTGTTGACAGTTTTTCTAATAGGTAATTATGTCTGCCGACATACTGTCAAATTATGAAGAGTTAATATTTTTTAATAATAAAACTATTCAGCGAAACATATTTTTAATCTGTTTTTTCCACAGGTTGTGTCCATGGTGCTGGGCCTACAAGGTGGTTACACCAAGTTTCCATGTTTCCTCTGTCTGTGGGATAGTCGAGCAGACAAGCAGCACTACATGCAACGTGACTGGCCTGCAAGAAGTGGACTTACTCCAGGTTCTCACAATGTTGTTGCCCATGCTCTGGTGAATCCGCAGAACATTCTTCTTCCGCCACTGCACATCAAGCTCGGTCTGTTCAAAAACTTTGTAAAGGCACTGGACAAAAAAAGCCAGGCTTTCAATTTTCTGAAAGAAAAATTTCCAAAAGTCAGTGAGGCAAAGCTGAATGCAGGAATTTTTGATGGCCCTCAGATCAGAGAGCTTTTCAAAGATCCCAAGTTTGATTGTAGCATGGATGTAAATGAGAAGAAAGCCTGGCATGCCTTTAAGTCTATAGTCTCCAATTTTCTTGGCAACTACAGAAGTCCAGAGTATGGACGAGTTGTTGAGGACCTACCTCTGAGCTACAAAGTTCTTGGTGCAGGCATGTCCATCAAGATGCACTTCCTCAGCTCCCACTTGGACTACTTTCCAGAGAACTGTGGTGATGTGAATGAGGAACAAGGAGAACGCTTCCATCAAGATATCCGTGTAATGGAGGAGCGGTACCAGGGTCGCTGGGATATCAACATGCTCGCCGACTACTGTTGGTGTCTGAAACAGGACGCCCCAGACACCAACCACCAAAGAAATTCTCTGCGACAGCCATTTATGCATGTCTAACTGTAAAGGCATCTATGTAGTTGACACATTTTGGTCCTATGTGTTGTGGTTACATTTCTTATGATATATTTTGCATAAAAATTTTGACATCATATTTAAGAATTTCGATTTTTTCCTAATTCCCATAGCATAAAAATCTGACCTGATTGGGCAAAATGAATGGCATTTTTGGAATCAGCACGCAAAATACATAAAGAATCAGCTAAGAAACCCAGCACCTCACGAATTGTTTTTTCAAATGCAGCCCAGTGTAATTTATCTTTTTTTACAACTTAATTGTTCACGAATGGAATTCATTGTTAACTTAGTCTTTGAGTATTTTAAGAGTTACTTTTATTTCTTACTGTTAATTCTACCCAGTGACAAAAAAGTGAGCTGTCAGAGAAGTAGCCTACTGAATTGAAAAAATTTTGCCAAAAATTTTAATTTCTCTTTGGTATCCTCATTTTTGAACTTAAAAGTTTATTTTTAATTTGTATTTTAATTTACTATATATGCTTCTATTTAAGGCTGAACAATTCCAAAATTATTTCATACTGTATTAGAAACGTTTAAACTCAGTGTAGGTTACAGGAGGAATTGATTCATTTAGAATTTTCAAAATTTGAGAGTTATAGATTCAATTTGCTTGTTCATTATTCACTACTATGGAGAATTTTGTAAGGCATTCATAGCGGACCCATCTACGGACATTTTTCATGGTGTGCGCATAATTAAAGTTCACTGGATAATTTTGGCATATCATTATGAAGTAGAGTACAAAATCTCTGTACTAAACAGGACAAAAAGAACTCAGTCGTAAATGAACTCGCTCGTAGAGAATTATTTTCAAAACTAATTTTAAAGGCGGCTTGTCCCGTGCCAACAGTAGAGATTCTCTGGACATTGCCGTGCAGTGACAACCAGACCTAAGTTTCATAGAGACTCAGGAGGCATAAGATGATGATAGAAGGTCCAGTGGGTCAATGTCAGATTTAGAATATCCGATTAAATTGAAACAGTTTAAGCATGAGCAACAAAGTGAACTTCTTAAACTTAGAGAAATAGAGGAGCAGCTCCAATTTAGAATAAAAGAACAGGAGTTAAAATTAAAACAGGAAAAGTATAAATTAACACAGGAACAAGGAAATAAATGCTTAGAGTTACAGTTAGCCCAGTTTCGTCAACAAAATCCTTCAGATGTCTCTAGGCACATAAAACTTTTGATCTTGGTAAGAATTCTCAGCTTATTGGTACATTTGATGAGAATAATCCTGACTCCATCACATTTGAGAAACTTTCGGTTCATCTTAATTAGAAAAATCAGTGTTAGGCTGTTCTGGTACAAAACAAATTTGTAGGTAATACTAGGCAAATTTATTCCAGTCTTAGGATTAAAAATAGCATGAATTATGGTGTTGTAAAGATTAGCGTGTTTCAGGTATATGTTCAGGTAGCAGAGACTTACCGCGTAAATTTTAGGACTCAACAAAAGGCTAAAACGTTATTTTGAAAAATGGATAAAAACAAGCAAAATTATCTCACTTGAACAACTTAAAAAAGTTATGATTTTAGAACAGTTTAAGCGTAAAGTTCATGGCATCCTCCTGTATCTAGACGAGAGAGAAGATATACGAGATCGTTACAACCGCTAAGTTAGCAGACACGAATGAATACACTGACTCATAAAGAGTCCCTGACTCTAAGCACTTTGTGAAGGCTGGCTCATATGGTTTGTCTCCTGGAGATTCTAGTGATTTGCAGAAGTTTTCACAGACACCTAGTGTACCAAAACATGATGATAACACTAATAGTTATTAAATGAATGACAAATATTCATTTTTTAAGAGAGTTGGACATCACATTACTGATTGCTGAAATCATAACTGTAAACAGTCTAAGGGGTTTAAATCCAAGTCTATTTCACAATTTAAAGCAAGTAAGAATGTTCAAGTGTAATCATTTACAAAAAATAAGATTTTTAAGGAGTCTTCAAAAAACAAAGAATGACACTGCTAATAAACCATATTGACCCTGACGCCTTTCTACAACACTTACTGTGTTACACCAACCCCAATGGACGAGTTGACGGTCGGAATTTTTTTCCTAAGATGGCAGGTCAATGGGTAAAGAAAACGCTTAAATTCACTATGGTAATTATATTTCTAAATAAATTTGGCCAAAGACTGTCAAAAATAAGGGTTAAAGTTCCTAAAAGTCACGTGACTGCGAAAAGCTCTGCGATTGGTTGTCACGTCACTGGTTGTCGTGCGCTTCCCAGCGGGAATCAGCCGGCTGTATTTGTCCAACCATCTCGGCTGATCGACTCGGTAAATAAATATTATTAGATAATTAATTGTGCTTTACTGTGCAACACATTAATACTATTTTGAATATATAAATATTACTAAGAATATAAACTAACTCAATGGATATTAGCTGCCGCTACTACAAATTCACAGTAGAAACATTCCAAACAATATTGGTATTATTTTGGTTTTGGTCATCTGGGAAACCTTAAGATTCTAACTATGGGATTAAGTACTTTAAACAATAAGACATTATCTCTACAGAATTTTTATCGCAAAACATTTTTCGATATCATAAGAAAATACAGATCATAGGTTAGGTTAGGGTATAATGATTAGTAAGGTTAGCTTAACATACACCGGTAAGGGGAGGTAGTAACTCAAAACTAGTTATTTCCGATTGAAATGAAGGTCTAAATCGTCCACAACACATCTCAAACCATCAGAATAAAACATAGTCTGCATGTCTAAGTACAGGGATGACCAAAACTTAAAATTTACCCAATATACTGTAGCCTATCTCGAATCTAAACATCCAAAATACGTATGGTAATTATAGTAAAATTTGACCCATAAATTAATATAAATGATGATGTATCCCAGTGGTTCATTAGTGAATCATCAAAACAATAACAGCACAATGTTGTCATGTTTTCCTTGCATCAGGCATTCTCAAAACAAAGTCTAAATTAACTCGTATCTCCAACTAGTGCTCTGTAAATACACTGAAAAAAAAAGAGAAAGTCCACCAGGCAAGAATACATAACAGCTGAGCTGATGTGAGCATGGGAGTTTCTTTAGTCCAAAAGAACATAAGGATGGAGGAAACTGCAGTAGATCTATTGGCCCATACTGGGCCGTCCCATTTACACCCAATCCCTATCGCTCATAGGGCCAATTGCAAGAACAGTCGTTGGGTGTACGACGCCATTTACGATGACCTTCTTGCCCTGATCTTGTTTCAGTTATACCACCATTTTGAAGCTCAGGAGAGATCTCGAAGTTTCGATATTTTGAGTACAGCACTAGCTAATAATTCCCACCAGGAAACTTGTTTCGAGACTCCTCCAAAGCTTCGAAAAGTGCAGAATTCCATGTGTTAAAGGCGATATTGCTGAAAAAGGACCAGGGCAAGAAGGTCATCGTAAATGGCGTCGTACACCCAACGACTGTTCTTGCAATTGGCCCATATATCCATCCAACCTTTGTTTGAAGCTGCATTTCACGGCACATTTCTTCACTTATGAAATGTCCATGACTTAGGTCATAAAAAAACCTTCAAACTTAACTGAACGTGGCATTTCGAGTCTGAAGAGGCCATCCTTTCTAGTAACTACGACTGCAGCGAAGAGTTTGAAACTAGTGACGTCATTGCAAATGGCGGCCCTGTTTCTAGAGAAATAAACATATCTCTACTATTATAGCAGGACTTTAAACTTTTATTACAAATTATATATACCGTATCACTCTACGAACGTGGCAGAGTGTATTTCTTGTGTTTACCTAGAACCGTCAACTCGTCCATTGTACCTATTTTCTTTCCAGACTCTCCCAAGTTTCGTTCTAGTCTTCTACTACCTCATTCCTTCTCCTTATTTAGCCATAACATTAGCAGTTTTCCCATCACTTAGATACCTTTTTAGATCAGTGTATGTCTTCTATAGCCCAAAAATTTTATGTACTTGGGTTCTGTGAGACCAAACTCACTAGCGATATTGAACATTTTTATAACTTTCCTAATTATAATATACACTGCATCAACACGTCACGACACAGTGGTGGTGTCGCACTATATGTTGATATCAAGTATAATACTTCTGTAAGAGATGATTTAAAGGTTCAGGAGGAATTCATAGGGTTACGAGTTGGGGATTTAGAATATAGTTAAAAGTCTACCCAGATCCCAACAGGCAACAACAAAAAAAAAAAAAAACAATCGGACTATAAAAGGGTAGACAAAGGATGCGAGTTTTTGTTGTGTATAATAAAGTACCATAAATTCCTTAACCAAAATATTCAGCTATCTATAATTTACCCTTAACCATACTTAACCTAAACATTAACAGTATATACATATTTATACAACATACAATAATTTGAAGCAAGTGGACGTGGGGGAGGCAATATAAGATTACAAATACTTAAGTGCGGAGCTGAGATGGCTGACGAGCAAGGCTGAGTATTGTAGAAGACGGTAGGTAGTCACTGTGCCGTAGGTTTCCAGGATAGGTGATCCTGTGGTCACTTCCCAGAGTGAAGTGCTCTCTCCTCGAATTGGAGCTGACAAAGAAGACTTTGAGGAGGTGACGCAACAACCAGGATATGGAGAAGGGAAACCCGGGAGTGGTAACTAAGACGAGTCATACTCGTGTTTCGTCCCTAGATGGCGTTGCTCGTGGTGTTGGGTAGGTAGATCATGACAATTGGTGGCGGGGTTCGTAACACACCCCCCTCCAAAGACCTCCGTAGCGCGGGCGCGAAGGAGGTGATCACCTGGTGCGTCTGGAGAGTAGCTGCTGCATTTCCACTGGAGCTCGGGATAAGGAGTCTGCAATCAGGTTGTCCACCCCCTTTATGTGCCGGACTTGTAGATTATAGGGCTGGGTGAGGAGAGCCCAGCGGAGGATTCGCTGGTTGGAGGTCTTGTTGGTTTGGATGAACGTGAGTGGGTTATGGTCAGTGAAGACTAGGGTTGTTTGTGGGCAAGACTGGAGGTAACATTCAAACTTCTTTATTGCCAACACCAGAGCTAGGGCCTCCTTTTCTATGGTCGAGTAGTTGGTCTGATGTTTTTTCAACTTGGCGGAGTAGTATGCCACAGGGTAAAGGACATCAGTGGTTGGGTCGGGTTATAGGAGCACAGCCCTCACTCCGACACCGCTAGCGTCGATTTGCAGATGGAAGGGCAAGGTGTAGTCAGGGGGGTGGACTACAGGCTTAGAGGCAAGGAAGGCTTTGAGGCAGTGGAAAGACTGGTCGCATTTCTGGTTCCAGATGTAAGGGACCGCAGAACTGGTAAGGTCTGTGAGGGGTCCGGCCACGCTGGAGAAGTTACTGCAGAACCGAAGGTAGTAGCCGCACATCCCCAGGAAGCGCATGAGTTTCTTCCTCGTCCTTGGAGTGGGGAAGGACAAGATGGCTTTAACGTTTGCGTCCTTGGGTCTCACCATACCATGCCCAACGATATGTCCCAGGTAAGTCACTGAGGCCCGGCCAAAAGCAGATTTAGCCAGGTTTATGGTGAATCCAGTCTCTTGCTTTCGTGCCAACAGTATCTCCAAACGCACCAGATGTTCGTCCCAGCCGTCCGACACCACCACCAGGTCATCCAGGTAGGCGAACGTCCCACCTAGGTCCTGAATTAGGTAGTTGATGGCCCTCTGGAATGTGGCCGGAGCATTAGAAAAGCCAAACGCCATAACCAAATATTGAAAAAGACCAAATGGAGTTATAAATGCCGAGATTATTTTTGCCCTATCCGTGAGTCCCACTTGATAATATCCTTTCAACAGGTCCACGGTAGATATAAATTTGTCACAGCCTATGCTGTCTATTATATCTTCAATCAAAGGTAAAGGGTAGGAGTCTGAGACAGTGACCTGGTTCACTTTACGATAATCGGTACAGAAACGAAAAGTGCTATCGGGTTTTGGAATGAGAAGGCAAGGTGAAGCCCAGGGGGAGGTACTAGGCTCAGCTAAGTTATGTTTTAACAAAAAATCTACCTCCTTTTTCATAATCTCTTTTTTGTGGATTTAGTCGATAGGCTGATTGCCTAATGGGTTGTACATCATCTGAGATTAGCTTAATATCATGTTTAAGTATATTGCAAAACCCTGGGAGGTCTGACATGACTTTAGGAAATGTTGATAATAAATTAGTGAGATCTTTTGCTTGAGATGGATTCAGAACAGAAAAATACTCATCCAAGTTGTTGAGTATGTGACTGTTAGCAGGGTTTTCTTTAGGTAGAGGGAAGTCTAAATTCTCCAATAGGTCCATGTCATCTGTCTCCGGCTCCGGCCCTGACAAAAGCGTATGCAATACAGGTAGGCTTATAGCCTCTGGGATGTCTTCCTCTGACTGCCTGGAATGGTAACGTTTCATGAGATTAATGTGAACAAGTTGTGAATCTTTTCGGCGATCAGGAGTATGAACTATATAGTTGAGAGGAGATAGTTTATTTGCATGGATTTGAAAGTTTTCATGGAACCGTTCCAAGCAACCTTGGGACGGTGGGAGGTAAGCCGAAGATGTACAATGTTCCACACTGAGGTCTTTCATCACCTGTTTGAACAAAGATGGATCAGATTGTTGGGCTGTAATGAGCTCATCCTTACTAGTGGTCTTATTGTACAGATCTTCTGTGGGCAGTAAGATATTGGAGGTGGTTTCAGATGAAGAGGGCCCATTTCGCACACCTTGTGACCGGGTGACAGCACAAGATGGGAAAAGATGAGGAATAGTTTCTTTAAGGTCAGTGGTGGAGTTGACAGGTAAGGGAGAGTCGACTGTCTTTATGTTAGGAACCTCTAGATCTCCTACCAAGTCATTACCCAATAATAAATGAATGCCGCACACAGGCATTGGGTCTTTCCTAATGGCTATTTGCACTTCCCCAGTAATCAAGGGACATTGGAGGTGCACTTTAGCTAAAGGATAGGACGAATGGGATGAGAGATCTGAAATTAGAACACTCTCATTAGTAAATGCGGTAGATATATCAGGAATGACGTTAAACAGGAGGATAGATTGTGCTGCGCCCGTATCACGTAGTATACGAATAGGGAAAGAACGAGACCCCTCTATGATTGAAATTTTTCCTTCATAGGTGAATGAAGAGAAGAGATCCTGATGGGGCCTTTCCACATTGGTGGTTGCTACTGGTTTGGATTTGGGATCCAGGGAGCTACTTTTAGCAATTCGACACTTTGGGTGTTTACAAGTCAGGATCGTATGGCCTGGGTTTTTAGAGTAAGAACAATAAAACTTGGTTGCATCAGGGGGGGTAGGTGTAGGACTTTTCGACCTACCACTCACGTCCCCAAGGTTATCATCAGAGGAGGACCTAACATGCCGGAAAGTACCACGTTCCCTACGGCACAGTGACTCCACCAACAAAGCGTACTCATCAGCCAGCTCAGCGGCACGCCCTAAATTAACCTCTCCAAGCTCCTCCACATGCTTCAAGATGTGAAATGGTATCTTGCTCTTCCACTCCTCCAGGACTACCAAGTTTAACAAATCCTGAGGTGGCCATTAAGAAAACCTAGATAAATTAATTAATGGTCAAAAGATAAGATAAGTGGATTACCCTAGAAAATATCACGGCAGTGGATAACCAGAAAGTCCCCGAAACTACCCAAGTTAAACCTAGGGAAATTACACTTATGAATATTGTTCTTCTGAGAATATCCTTAGATAAGGATAAGAGACTCGAAAGGGGAAGGGCGTATTACGGCATTAATATAAAGATCCGGATTAACAACCCTGAGTAAACAGGAAGGGCGTATTACGGCATTAATATTAAGATCCGGATTAACAACCCTGAGATACTTGAAAGAGGAAGGGCGTATTACGGCATTAATATAAAGATCCGGATTAACAACCCTTGAGTTTGGTATGATTGACCCTGAATGAGATAATGAGAAGAACAATAATTGAGGCTTTATAATTATGGGGTCCTGGTAAAGCGGGGCATCCCAAGATAGCACTTCACCCTAAACTAGTGACTATGGAACAGCCTACTCTGGAGTGAGGGTACGGCATTAAACAGATCCGGATTCTTCCCAACACTCGATAAGACTCACTTCACGACTGCCACGTGTAATAACAGGTAAGCCTTATGACACTTGGAACCTAATATCCTACGTCCGTCACTCTTACTGTACGATAATACCAATATATGCACACACATATGAAGGAAACTTTAAACCACCGTAAAGCAATTGTGAACAGAAGTGACTGGGAGGAATAATTAACAAAGAGTTACAAGGGAGGAAGGAATATGGTACTTAAGGTCGTGTCCTGTCACGGTCGCCATTTGTTACGAGTTGGGGATTTAGAATATAGTAAAAAGTCTACCCAGATCCCAACAGGCAACAACAAAAAAAAAACAAAGACAATCGGACTATAAAAGGGTAGACAAAGGATGCGAGTTTTTGTTGTGTATAATAAAGTACCATAAATTCATTAAACAAAATATTCAGCTATCTATAATTTACCCTTAACCAGACTTAACCTAAACATTAACAGTATATTAGGGTGTGTCATACGGAGGCGAATTTCATTTCTTTGGATGTTTGAAAAATCGGCCCATGGTATTAATGATGTAGTTCTATGTGCAGAATCATGTGATATCTTCAGATTTGAAAAGTTTTCATTTTTCCTAGGTAAATTGTAACTTGAAATCTTATGAAAATTCAGTATTCCCACCCTTTTACCATCACCACTAAATAGCTTATTTAAAGTAAAGTAAATGTATCAGGTTAATTTATTAGGATGATAATGATCCAGAATAGTGAAACGAATGATCTTGACACATTTATTAAATTTAATATTCCTTTGGAAAACAAAATCATCAAATACAAAAACCGGTTTTACTACTACGACCCGGTGTTGCTGCACACCATAGAGAAAATGTCTTTCTTGCTTCTGTTTCTACTCATCACCTCCCTGCTGACCACCTGAGGTCGGATGTAGCCTTCCCTCCTCTCCTGGCTGTACACGTGACTGCTGGCCTCGCTCACTTGCTGTACACAACGCTCTATACTCTGGGTGTGCGAGGGTCAGGCAGGGACATGCATGGGGTTGTCCAGGAAAGCTCTGACTTGAACATTGGTGAGGCTGCAGGTAAGAGGGGCTCACTGCCAGCCTGGATGTTATCCAGATCTATGAGATCAGTGAGGGTCTTGGCACCTAGATTGACTTCAGGAGTCTTCTTGACCCTGAAGGAATCGTCACCAACTGATTCGTCATGCCCAGACCCTCTCATAAATCTCATATCCAAGATCTTTTTGACTGCCACTCTTCTCTCCTCATCCTTACTGCAGAGCATTGTCTGCAGAACTGCCTCGGGATGAGCATACCAGGAAGATCTCCTCACAGTCTGCTCCACAATCTGAACAATCTTCCTTGGCCGACTCCTCAGGAGCTCAAGCTGGAAGAGAACATGCCTCGGACCTTCGGAGAACGATGACTTGACCTTGGTGTTGAACCAATTTGGCAAGTAGACACTCACGATGAATTGGACAATAAGTCTCAGGTTGTGAAGCTGGTTCCCTTTCAGTTTATGATGAGCGACCCAAATTCTGCAGAACCTGAGAACCGTTGTGAGCCACCTAGAATGTGAGACTGGACCTATCTGCAGGTAAGCAAGTCTATCAGGCATGACCCCAGTTTTGATGGCACTGCAAACCATGTAACCATAGTACTGGTCAGTACTCAGGTCGTCAATGACAGTATGTGCAAGCTCAACGAGTGGAGGGCCAACTGTGATTTTTTCAAAGCTCGGATTTATTTCTAACTCAGTGGCAGAGTCCAGCATCTTGCCAAGAGGACCAGACCATCTGTTGTTTGAAAGAGTCTTGCCATCCAGCTCCTGGATCAGATGTCTGAGTGGCAACTCGTTGGTGTGGAGGTCACAAACAATCCAGACCAGCTTCCTTGCAATCTTCCGCTCTACCCACTGTATGACCCCCCCTTGCCACCCTGTGTTCGTGTTGGTGCTGTCCCCTCCAATGGCCTGCAGGGTCTGGTCTACGTTCCTCTCTCTGAGCCAGTTCACAATGTTATCTGCCACTATCTCAGCTGGTTTCCTGATGTCATCTTTCTCTGGAGTGAAATGCCACAAATACTTCCCTCCTGGTTCACTGCAGCAGGAGTAGTGTTCCTCCTTCACCATGGCAGGGAACAACTTGTCAGAATCTCCAACTTTCATGAACACTTTAGTGTCATCCCTTCTCCCATCAAAGAACAAACAATTGATTCCATTTTCTCTTATCCCCTTATCAAACTCCTCTTCTAGGTTACTGACAGGTTTCTCCTGAGCTCTCCTTACTTTGTTATGATCTATCACCAGGTGAACATCATCAGGTGTTATCAAACCACCGTCAATCCAGGCAGCTGTTGTTATCTCTGCAGTTTCTCTTAGACCAGTGTGCTGTCGCATGCTGGCCAGAGCTATGCTCGGGATATCTTTCCTATTTCCAATCTTATGCCTGGAAGGTTTGGGATCATTATTTTCTGTGTTAAGGACAAAGTCACCATTCTCCTGGTCAGCACTCGGATCAGCCATGGGGAAGTCATTAAACTCTGAATCAGCTTGACTCCAATCATCGGCCTTTTTTACCTCACCCTGGGCCTTCTCAAGTCTCTTTTCCTAGGCAACTCTTCTCCTCTTTTGTCTCTCTGTGGCAGCCCCCTGTCTCTTGGACTCCGCAATATCTTGGCTAGAAATCATGAGAGCCCCTATACTGCCAGTCTTCTCTCTCTGTGCTTTGACAAATGCCAGTTCGATTACAGGAATCTTCAGTTCACGCTTGCAAATACAGGAGATGTGGGCCTCGGATTTACAGTCACGATCGCATCCAAACTCAGGACAGAGAACAATTGGGCACTTGCAAGTAATTATGTTAAATAACTGGTCCAGTTGCTTGGCAAAGCTGCAAGTTTTCCTCTCCCAAGAGAGATATCTCTTGCCTTTTCCCAACTGGCTAGCAGTCTCTCACTAATCTTCTTCTGACTTGTTATGACTGGAGGCTTGAACTGAGTGTACTGTGCCAAGACAGCTTTGGTCGTCATATCACTGGCAATGTCTTTGTAAGTTCTTTAGTTTTTTTCACTGATTTGCCTGATTAAAACACCGTATCTCAAAGCACCTCTCAATGTAGGCAACTCCGACTTCAGGAGCTCTCTCCCAGACCCAAGATAGTGACTGAGATGGCTGGATTTTTGGTTCCTCGTCCTGACACAAGCAGCCATCGCAATTATTATCAACTTATAAATGCATCAGAATCTGAAACAGAAAAAATATTGTTAGTTGGGTTGTTAAAAAATGATGTCAGAAAGCAATGTTCACTTTTTAATTGTTATGCACTAATGCAGCTGTACGTTAGATTTTCGATAAATTTCACGCTAAAATTTACCTAGCAAAAGGTTGCAAAATATTGAAACTGAAATTATTTTCTGTTTATATACACTAAAATCTAACAAAAAAGTGATGGGCCATTAGTTTTAGCTGATCTTCCCTCCTATGACACACCCTAACAGTATATACATATTTATACAACATACAATAATTTGAACCAAGTGGACGTGGAGGAGGCAATATAAGATTACAAATACTTAAGTGCGGAGCTGAGATGGCTGACGAGCAAGGCTGAGTATTGTAGAAGACGGTAGGTAGTCACTGTGCCGTAGGTTTCCAGGATAGGTGATCCTGTGGTCACTTCCCAGAGTGAAGTGCTCTCTTCTCGAATTGGAGCTGACAAAGAAGACTTTGAGGAGGTGACGCAACAACCAGGATATGGAGAAGGGAAACCCGAGAGTGGTAACTAAGACGAGTCATACTCGTGTTTCGTCCCTACTGTAGATGGCGTTGCTCGTGGTGCTGGGTAGGTAGATCAAGACAATAGATGGCGTGGTTCGTAGTGCTGGGTAGGTAGATCATGACAATTGGTGGCGGGGTTCGTAACAATAGATAGTGTTTTCACTGAATTAAGTAACGACACACGAAATATCCTAGTAGGAGTAATCTACAGAAGACCCCACACTAATGTAAAGAACTTTCTTGAAAAATTTTCGGAGCTCATCTCTATTATAAGTTCAGAGATGAAAATTTGCTATATTACAGGAGATCTCAACCTTGATCTCTTAAAATCAGAAACCGACACCTGAGTATTACTAGACCTTCTTGCTACCTGTTATTCTAAGTTCTTCAACACTATAACCAAACCCAATAAAGTAACTGCCACCTTTGCCACTGTGATAGATCATATCTGGACTGACAGCACTCCTAACAATCTATCAAGTGGAATTATTTATAGCAGTATCTCAGATCACTTCCTAGTTTTTGCCATATAAGAAAAAATCCACAAGACCTGAAAGGTCTAGTAGAGTCTCAGTATAATACAGGAACTACTGCGCCGACAACATGCTCCATTTTGAAAACAAATTAATGAATGCTAAACAAGATCTTTTCTATGGCCCCGACAACTCAAACGTGAACTCTTGCAACTTCTCTTGCATCTTCAATGCTTGCTTTTATTAATGCTTCCCACCCAAGACTAAGTCAGTGAAAACTGTATTCATTTCCAAACCCTATATCACCAGGGAAATCAAGGCAATGATAAAAGAAAAACACAAACTCCAAAGGGAATTTGCAAAAAAGACCTATAACTTTCGGTTATGCTTACCGAAGAATCTGAAATAGAGTAACCCAAGCAGTTAGAAATGCCAGACATAGCTATTATACAAATAAGCTCCAGTCAGCATCAGGCAGCAGTAAGAAAACCTGGAATATCATAAATTCTATTCAGAACAAGAACACTCAACCTTCGCCCCCCCCCCCCCCACTCAGCTTTCATGATAAATGATTCAGTTGTAGCGGAACCCTCAGGCATTACCAACCACTTAAATGACTATTTTATTAATGTTGGATAAAATCTTGCAGAGAGCATCCCTAATCACAATGAAGAATTTAGAGCCTACCTGCAAAACAGACAAGCAAATGAGCTGTTCATAACAGACGAATTATTGACCATCATAAAAATGTCCAAAGATGCAGCAGCAGGCAAAGATAAATATTTCAATGAGCATCATTAAGAAAGTAACCCACTTATTACTACCTGTTCTCCTACACATTTGTAACTCCTCCTTCACTAGTGGTGTCTTTCCAGATAAACTGAAAATGATAAAGTTCACCCAGCAAAAACAAAATCTGGGGACAAGTTCTTTTCAAGAATTACCACCCCAAATCAGTCCTCCCAGCTTCAAGTAATATACTGGAGAAGCTAACATTTAGTCGACTAAATTCCTTCTGCAATGTCAATAACATCCTTACAGACTCTCAGTTTGGATTTAGAGCTAGAAGGTCGACTGAGTGTGCTCAGGAATCCTTTACTAATGACATACTAAACTCCTTTGATGACATTCAGTTCACAGTCGGTATATTCTTGGACCTCTCTAAGGCCTTTGATTCTGTCGACCATACTATCCTCCTTTCAAAGCTTGAACATTACGGCATTAGGGACCTGTCCCATAATTAGTTTACCTCATATCTGTCTAATAGGAAGCAGTATGTCTGCTATAATAATCATCAATCTGACTCCTCACCAATTTTGTATGGCGTCCCTCAAGGTTAGATTCTCGGACTAGTACCGTTTTTTTTTTTAATAAACGATATAGTCAACGCCAGCACACTCATAAAATACAACTTATTTGCAGACAATAATAATCTCTATGCCAGCAACTCAGACCTTCATTCCTTGGTGAGAACTATGAACACTGAATTGACTAAGTCAGGACCTGCACTGTTAAAAAAATCTTGTAAAAATTACAGAAAATTTCACTGGTTATATTGTTGCCAAACATTTTCTGTATAATTTACAAAGATAATATATATGTTTTTACATAAAATATCTGTTGAATTAACAGATTGTTTGTAAAAGTTACAGAGATTATGTATATATCTTTACATAAAATATCCGTTGAATTAACAGATTGTTTGTAAAATTTACAGTGATTATGTATATATTTTTACTGAAAATATTTGTTGAATTAAATGAATTATTCCCTCGTAAACTTACAACCATGTTATATCTGAAAATTACAACTTAAGAAAGGTTGGATATTCGAAACTATCGAGCACTATTTTGAATATTAAGATGTTTCTGTTGAAAAAAAAAGAAATTATTTTTGGAAGTGTTTTTCACCACATACTAATGCAATTTTTAGCAAAAAAAAAATGAAATTACAGTAACACATCATAAAATCCACAAAATAATATCTTGGAATATTTGTTTCCACATAATCAATTATTTCTTGTTGTCCAGGTTCCTCTGTAAGTATATTACTGTATTACTTTCATATATAGGCCAAATCTTTCTTGAAAGAAGTTTGGCCTACTTTTAAACAAATGTTAAAAGTATAACAAAATATAGAGGAGGAAAAAATGTAGAGGTGTTGAAAAGACTTATTGAGTACAATGCCCTTAACAATAATAGAGAAAATAAAAGTATGTACTAGGAACTTATATTTGTTATGGCTCGATATTATAAAATAAATCTAAAAAAATAACTCTTTGGATGATTCTTCTAATTAAATCTTAAAATAATGAAGCACCCTCCAAAAATCACAGAAATTGTTTGCCATTCTCTGGATAATTCTTATAATTTAATCTTAAAATAATAAAGCACCTTCAAAAGATCATTGAAATTATTGGTTTATTCTACACAAGTTTTATATGGGTATGAATTGGATGTGGAATGTAGAAGCACCAAGAACTTAAAACATGTAAACATACACTTTACGTGGAAACTATGGAGCTGAAAATATAATTCCATTCTGTAACCAAGATTTATATTGTATAAATAAAAAATAATTCCATTATATAGCTGAGATTTATATTGTGTATATAAAAAAAATAATGGCATTCTACTGTATAGTGGAGATTTATATAGTAAATATAAAAATAACATAACATAACTTGATTATCATTTGATATTCACCTTGAAAAAAGTTGCTTACTGACCTTGATAGTCAGTAGCCCCAAAAGTTTTATAATAATATTAATGACATAAAATCCTATAAAACTGAAAATATCATTGCATACAAAACTAATTTGATAGCTTAGAAATCAATTAAACATTCTTACAATTTATATTAGTAATGTTTCAAAAGACTGGAAGAGTCTGATATGAGAGAGAAAAAGAAACTGGAATAGCACTTATTGTTTGTGAACAATTCAGGTTCTTCAATCAAGTACTTAAATTATAGTGTTGCTAGTTCATGGGCATGACATCATAAGAAAAGGCTCACTGTGTGCAAGTTTTCCAATATTTTTATTTGCTGGCAACTCCTCCATTCAACATCAGCAATACTGCATGTTTACAAATGAGAGAACTTTGGGATGCACTTGTGAATATCTCCTGCCCTTCATCTTCACCTCAATCTTGCTCCCTCTATCTGGGTTGATTCCAACAAAACACCTGCAATAATATGCTACTTTATTACACTGTTATTATAGTATATCAACAGGTATGGATACATTAGTTTCTCAGTATTGATTAAACTTCCTTAATTTTAGATGTACAGTCAGGAATTACCTTTGAATAAATTCCAGTGTTACTGCAGTTTCAATAGGATATTTGATGTTGAAGATGTAAAATGCAGTAAACAGCATAGCTAAACCAGAATCAAAGGTGCTGACCTGGTCGTTGACAATTATCCCGTCGATGGCACGCATAAATCTGTAATCTATTGTAAGCTTTACCATTAATCTAGTTAAAATGCTAGGGCATAACTCCTTAGAATACACTTAAGAGAGAAAACACTGGCCTTAAGCTGCCTTCCGTTTCAACGGGTCATGTGATGATGTGGCGCTCTTTGAAATAATGTAAACAAACACGGACATACACGAACAAGAAGCACAATCAACCGCGAACCGCATATTCAGTAATTCCATAAAGGAATAACAGCATTAACATGAAATTTTAAATGTTATTTGTTTCATGAAGTGTATATACTATTATAAAATGTCAGTTTATATTGATAATCTAGCAAATTAAAAGAGAGGAAGAGTATGAAATAGTTTACAGAAAAATATTGTAATTTAAATTACTATGTTTTCCCTGTTGGCAAATACAGAAGAAACATGTAAAATATACATAATTTTCTAACAGTGTGGGTAATGCATAATAAGCTGACCTTAACCTCGAAAAAAACACTACACGATCCTTAACAGAAGAAAAATTACCCCCAGATTTGGACCCCTTGTACCTTGGTAATACAGTCCTCAAACACAAACAGAATACTAAGCTCCTTGGAGTTACTATTTACGATAAACTAAGCTGGAGAAACCACACACAAGTCATTCACAGTAAAGTCAATAAACAGTGCGGTATCATATCACACTCGACAGTCACTCAGTCTTACAGCAATGAAAGAAATCTATTATGATCTTGTTTGCCAACACCACTGTCACACACTATGGGGGCCTATGGCTCTACAAAAACACAACTCCTGATCACTGCACAGAAGAGAGTTGTGCGGACATTGACCTACATGAAGAAAAAAAATTATCATCCTAACGAACAATTTGCTAAATTGAAAATATTAAAATGCGAGGATGTTAACACATACTGCTGTGCCCTATTTGTTTACAAATCTGTCGATCACTTGATTGACAATAATTATTTCCAGTTCCGGAATAATCTGAGATGCAACTTAAGGCGCGCAGAGCTACTAAGACCACCCCCCATGAGCTCCTCTCAGTCCCAGACCTCCATAAAATATAATGGTGTGAAGGTGTGGAACAACTTACCCTCACCAATCCGAGCAAAGACTACGCCCATTCCTTTAAATCATCTCGTAAAAAAATATCTATTGTCTAAGTATTAATATTTCTTGTAACACTTACTATATTTACAGTACCTGCTTTTATTGTACCACCAAAACCGTTTTATCAGAAACTATCATGAAGATAGATAGAAATTACCATTGCAATAAATATATTTGCCAACTAGCCAATCCTGAGAGCTCTGTCCTATGTTGTATTGCTTCCCTCCCTTATCATATTTATGTTTATCAAATCCATTGTAAATTATATATATACTTATAATCCAAATGTAAAAAAATATAAAAATAATATAAAATAAATAAATGATTAAATATCGAAGTGATAACCGTGGTTAAATTCTGATATGTTCTTATTACCACCATGCTATGTGTACTATTCCAGATGATACTAAATGTTATTACTTCCTTGAGATAAATTTACAGTATATATCAGGTGCCTACAAGAGAGCTCAAGCTCTCAACTGACTCGGCTATGTCATTATTATGATTTTTAATCGAATCTGTATCTGTGTTCTTCTGGCTAAATAAACTGTTTCAATATCAATATCAATATATCAATAACTGTCAATATTGTTGATATACAGTCAACCAAAGATGGACTGACTCCATCCTGTATCTCATACTCGCAATTTTACCTGGCAATATTTGGTAAAGTAAGGCTGTATGTAAAGGTGATTGTGATTGATGGATCTATTTGCGGCTGTATCACTGGGATAAATATTAAGCAAACCAAGGGTAGCATTTTTTATAATAATAAACTATTCATTGTTATTTTAGATCATGAGAAGTTTTAAAATGTTCGTATTTTTTCTTAAATAATGAAGAAAATTTTATGTGAGAATCTTGTGGCACCTGTGATTGTCGTTAGTTGCCAATTCGATAAATAATTTTATTTATTATTTAATAAAGAGAGCGTGTTCACTGAATCAATTAAAGATATAGAAGATTTTAAAACTAAACTTTACAAAATTCATGATTTTGCTAAGAAACTTCGTAAAGATTATCGAGTCAATATGAAAGAAAATTATGATTTAAAATCTGTTATAGGACCTTCAGTCCTGGAGATAAAGTTCATGTCTTCTTGAGAAATCGGTTAAACCCCTTACAGTGAACACACTGTATGTGGACCTTACAGTGTCCAGAGAACACTAAATTATCTAAATTATATTATCAACACTTTAAGTACATGAAAATCTTCCAGATTTGTACATATAAATCTACTTGAGGCCTATCCGTTCAGGGCCAATAACTCAGACCTGAAGAGTGAACCATGAGAGTTAAACCACACTTCCATACTATTTCCCTCTGAACCTATGTCTGTTCCAGAAGTTTCCTTTTCTCTCGAGAATCCCACATTATATCAAGGCAGTTTTTACAATGTAACCAAATGATAGACTTACTAAAACTCTTTCCCCAAATCTGTACAGCTATGCATGTAATTTCTACCCCGTGGCAATATATATATATATATATATATATATATATATATATATATATATATATATATATATATATATATATATATATATATATATATATATATATATATATATATATATATATATGTAAATATATATATATATATATATATATATATATATATATATATATATATATATATATATGCTGATAGCCACTGCTTTTAGTGTCCTTGTGGCCTAGCCGGTAAGCGTTCCCTAGTCACACCCAGTAGGTCGAGGGTTCGATTCCTTGCTGGTGAGGTCGTTGATTATATGTTCAAAGTCCGCGTGTTAAATGGACTAAAAATGAAGTATATATATGTACCTCGCGTTTCATACCAGCTGGATTCGGTAAAATGCTACTGACACCACATAAGAGGCACGGGCAGTTTCCCAATGAGGTTCACGGCGCCATCAGCTCGATGAACAGGCTTTGTGTGAAATATAACAGAGTCTAGAACTGCTTTTAGTGTCCTTGTGGCCTAGCCGGTAAGCGTTCCCTTGTCACACCCAGTAGGTCGAGGGTTCGATTCCTTGCTGGTGAGGTCGTTGATTATATATATATATATATATATACCTGTATATAGTTATGATTTTTTTTAACATAATTTTTAAATCATGATGATATTGATTAAAAGACTGAATGTGAGTGTTGACGTGGATGTGTTATTTCCAGTTTATCAAGAGCTTATCTCATTTTTTTGTCAGTTGCGGATCTGACCCTCACTGAATTGTCATTTTTTATTTCTGGATTATCAAAATATGAATAAACATTTCGCAAGAGTTAAACACCGACCTAATTTCCTGTACCACGGAAATGACACAAAAATATTTGGTAGCGGGAGAACGAGAAATGATAGTAACTTGAAAATTTTAATCAGATAGTTGTGTGTTGGTATATGGTTACCGGCAACACACAAAACAAAGAGTTACGTTCCCTATAGTACCTCCCACTGAATCTCTATGTGCTAGTTTTTGTAGCTGAATCCCATCATTTAATGCGAGTTGAAAAATGCTTATGATTGGCCTGTGGCTGCCATGCGTTTTTACGGGCTAACATCCTTGAGCGAACTTGAAATTCCTCACCCCACCGGTCATGTGTGCCAACTTTCACTTAGGTTATTGTGCTGAAGAGGTAGAGGTTCACTTATGTTATTTGGTTAGGTTAGGTTAGGTTAGGTTAGAATATGTTAGGTTAGGTTTGGTTAAGTTTTTTAGGTTAAGTGAGGTTAGGGTAAGGAAGATTATGGTAGGTGTAGCGGTCATATGAACGGTTGACGTGCAATGTTCAGTGGATGGCGGTCTCCTGACAATAGTCAGAGGATGACAGTCTGTTCACAACAGAGTATGGCAGTCTGCTCACAACAGAGTATGGCAGTCTGCTCACAACAGAGGATGGCAGTCTGCTCACAACTGAGTATGGCAATCTGCTCACAACAGAGTATGGCAGTCAGCTCACAACAGAGGATGGCAGTCTGCTCACAACAGAGGATGGCAGTCTGCTCACAACAGTGTATGGCAATCTGCTCATAACAGGATGGCAGTCTGCTCACAACAGAGGATGGCATTCTGCTCACAACAGAGTATGGCAGTCTGCTCACAACAGTGTATGGCAATCTGCTCATAACAGGATGGCAGTCTGCTCACAACAGTGTATGGCAATCTGCTCACAACAGAGGATGGTAGTCTGCTCACAACAGAGGATGGCAGTCTGCTCACAACAGAGGATGGCAGTCTGCTCACAACAGTGTATGGCAATCTGCTCACAACAGACAGTAGAGGGATTAAAACACAGAGGACGAAGGATGGCGGATAAGACAGCGGTGGTGCATATCAGATGATGTTTAATGGATAATAGACAACGGAAACAGAAATTCACGACACATTAAACAATAGACATCAGACAACAGCCGAGAATAACGGATGACAGACAGTGAGCAACGGACACAAGACAACGGAGGAAGGATTATGAGATGAATTCAATAAAGACGATTCCAAATCGCCGTCCCATAAAAACTTGTTCCTGCCAGTAGTTAAGGTCTATCAGCCGGTGGTGGTGCAGAGAAGCCTTTGATGACCTCTCACTTTTTTCTTTC
This sequence comes from Homarus gammarus, assembly GCA_958450375.1. Lineage (NCBI taxonomy): Eukaryota > Metazoa > Arthropoda > Malacostraca > Decapoda > Nephropidae > Homarus > Homarus gammarus. Next base: position 472,375 of record CAUDMG010002141.1, read on the forward strand.
ATATCTTAACTTACAGTATAGTTAAGTTTATATTTCTTCAGTTAGTTGCTACATGTTTAGTAAAATGCTTGTTATCATTAATAACAAGAAATATATAATTATTATTATCAGTATTGCTTTTCTTATTGTAGTGGTAGTAGTAGTAGTACGTATTTATATAATTATTTTATTGTTAATAATTTTACTTAACCACATTATAAATAAATAAATAAATAAATATATATATATATATATATATATATATATATATATATATATATATATATATATATATATATATATATATATATATATATATATATATATATGCTGATAACCACCAGGAAAGAAGAAAACACGAAGTTCCCAAGCGCTTTCGTGTAATTCACATCTTCAGGGGTGAGTACAGACTAGATAGAGTAATGCAGAACAAGATGAATATATACAGAGGAGGGTGAGACCAGGTCCACAATGGTCAGGTAATGACCCTACTAATCTTTAAATGGCACACAACGGTTGGTGGTTGGGTCAGATGGGACAGTGACCCGCCCTCTCACCTGATCACAAATCTTCTTAATTACAAAGTTGTCCAGCTTGTACAAGCCGTTACTCAAATTCATGTTGAATGCTTCGGTATGTTTAATAAGACTAGATTCTATGATGTTCCTACTATCAATTGAATTACATGGTAATATTGAGGAGGCATTATCCCAGTCAATGCAATGCTTGTTATCCCTCAAATGAACAAACAGAGCATTGGATTCCTGGCCTGTCCTGACACTGTATTTGTGTTGTTTAATTCTAGTTACAAGATCTTTACCTGTCTGGCCTAAGTAAAACATATTACATTCCTTGCAAGGAACTTTATAAATGCAACCAATTGTGTTGTTGGGGGAGTTCTTGATTAACATTTGTTTAACAGTGCATGAGTTTTTAAATGCCACATTGACGTTCCAAGATTTTAGCTGTGCCGGAATGTGTGAGAAATTTTTGTGAAATGGTAATATTAAGATATTCTTATGGTCATGGGTGGGCTTGGGATCAGTTCTATAAAAAGTTTTCTTAGTAATGTTTAAGCATTTGTCTATGAAAGATCTAGGGTATTTAAGGTTTGAGCCAATATTATATATATATTTGTATTCCTCATCGATGAATTCCGGACTGCAAATTCTCAAGGCACGTAAAAACATTGTTGTAAATACTGACTGTTTGACTTTATTATGGTGGGCAGAATAATAATGAATGTATGAACACACATTGGTTGGTTTTCTATAAATACTGAACTTGAAAGTGTTACCCATTCTGTGTATCAGACAGTCTAGGAATGGCAATTTACAGTCTTGCTCTAATTCCACAGTGAATTTGATCGAGGGGGCTAAGTTGTTAAGTTGTGGTAGGAAAACTTTTAGGTCCTCATTACATGGCCAGAGACATAATACATCATCAACATATCTAAACCAGACTGCTGAGGGTGGTAAAATATTACTTAATAGTTTCTTTTCAAAGAATTCCATATATAGGTTGCTTAATACAGGTGAGAGTGGATTACCCATTGCCATACCAAATTTTTGAGCATAATATTCCCCATTGAATTCGAATTTGCAATCCTTAATACATAGTTTGATGAGTTCGATGAAGTCATCTTTCGAGACGGGCAGTGAAATGTTATCCAGGGAATCTATGAGGAACTCTAGTAAATCATCAACTGGGACCTTTGTAAAAAGTGACGTTACATCAAAGCTGACCAGTTTAAAATCATGATTAATGTGCAAGTTATTGAGTTTATCAACCAGATCCATATTGTTCTTGATATTGGAGTTAGAAATGTTGCCAACTAGGGGGTTTAGTAAGGAAACTAACCATTTCGATAGTTTATAAGAGATTGACCCAACAGAGCTAATGATGGGTCGTGCTGGGTTATTGGGCTTGTGGGTCTTGATTAAACCGTACATGTAAGGCAGTGGAGGGGACGTTGAAGTAAGATGTTTAATGAGAGTAGCTTTGCCTCTCAATAGGGACTTAAGTTTTTTGTTGAACTGGGTGTTGACAGTGTTGAGAGGATTATTTATGAGTTTAGAATATGTTGTAGTGTCACATAAAAGGTTTGAAATTTCTCCAGACATGCCTCAGTGAAAAAGTTATGCCAAGATCAATCCTCCCACAACGTGTCCTTAAGATGTCTGACCGCCCCTTTGATGAGTTCCAAGAAATCATCCTTAAGAAACATTTTGAAATAAAGAAAATTGAAGTGGATGAAGCCTTCCGTATTGTAAGACAAAAAAAGCGCGCTTTTATCATGACCATACCGAGTTATTGGAAAAAGTTCATGTTGGACTACTGTTTTGATAACCTGAGACGTGAGCGTTCTGATCTTCAAGCCAAGATAGACCACAAATTGGCACTCCTTATTAGAAATAGTGATTGGACTAAGGATGCCAATAACAACTGTGTAGTGAATCTCTCCTCTAAACAACTAGACAATGATACCTTGTGTGCCCTCGGCTATGGTTTAAGTTTTGATGGTTCCAACAAGGGAGTCGACAGTGTTGACATAGCCAAAGCATTTTGCAATTTGGAGAAATTCAGTAATTTGACAAGTGAAGAAGTGAACATGTGTAAAGGTGTTGTGTATGCATCTATGTCCAAGCCTTGTGTTTCAAACTGTCCAGAAAGATTCACCAAAGCACTCCAAGCCCTTAAGAAAAATAAGGATCTACATGTCACTAAAGCAGATAAAGCCAACACAGTAGTGATTTTAAACAAAGATGACTATATCTCAAAATGAATGACCTTTTATGTGACACTACAACATATTCTAAACTCATAAATAATCCTCTCAACACTGTCAACACCCAGTTCAACAAAAAACTTAAGTCCCTATTGAGAGGCAAAGCTACTCTCATTAAACATCTTACTTCAACGTCCCCTCCACTGCCTTACATGTACGGTTTAATCAAGACCCACAAGCCCAATAACCCAGCAAGACCCATCATTAGCTCTGTTGGGTCAATCTCTTATAAACTATCGAAATGGTTAGTTTCCTTACTAAACCCCCTAGTTGGCAACATTTCTAACTCCAATATCAAGAACAATATGGATCTGGTTGATAAACTCAATAACTTGCACATTAATCATGATTTTAAACTGGTCAGCTTTGATGTAACGTCACTTTTTACAAAGGTCCCAGTTGATGATTTACTAGAGTTCCTCATAGATTCCCTGGATAACATTTCACTGCCCGTCTCGAAAGATGACTTCATCGAACTCATCAAACTATGTATTAAGGATTGCAAATTCGAATTCAATGGGGAATATTATGCTCAAAAATTTGGTATGGCAATGGGTAATCCACTCTCACCTGTATTAAGCAACCTATATATGGAATTCTTTGAAAAGAAACTATTAAGTAATATTTTACCACCCTCAGCAGTCTGGTTTAGATATGTTGATGATGTATTATGTCTCTGGCCATGTAATGAGGACCTAAAAGTTTTCCTACCACAACTTAACAACTTAGCCCCCTCGATCAAATTCACTGTGGAATTAGAGCAAGACTGTAAATTGCCATTCCTAGACTGTCTGATACACAGAATGGGTAACACTTTCAAGTTCAGTATTTATAGAAAACCAACCAATGTGTGTTCATACATTCATTATTATTCTGCCCACCATAATAAAGTCAAACAGTCAGTATTTACAACAATGTTTTTACGTGCCTTGAGAATTTGCAGTCCGGAATTCATCGATGAGGAATACAAATATATATATAATATTGGCTCAAACCTTAAATACCCTAGATCTTTCATAGACAAATGCTTAAACATTACTAAGAAAACTTTTTATAGAACTGATCCCAAGCCCACCCATGACCATAAGAATATCTTAATATTACCATTTCACAAAAATTTCTCACACATTCCGGCACAGCTAAAATCTTGGAACGTCAATGTGGCATTTAAAAACTCATGCACTGTTAAACAAATGTTAATCAAGAACTCCCCCAACAACACAATTGGTTGCATTTATAAAGTTCCTTGCAAGGAATGTAATATGTTTTACTTAGGCCAGACAGGTAAAGATCTTGTAACTAGAATTAAACAACACAAATACAGTGTCAGGACAGGCCAGGAATCCAATGCTCTGTTTGTTCATTTGAGGGATAACAAGCATTGCATTGACTGGGATAATGCCTCCTCAATATTACCATGTAATTCAATTGATAGTAGGAACATCATAGAATCTAGTCTTATTAAACATACCGAAGCATTCAACATGAATTTGAGTAACGGCTTGTACAAGCTGGACAACTTTGTAATTAAGAAGATTTGTGATCAGGTGAGAGGGCGGGTCACTGTCCCATCTGACCCAACCACCAACCGTTGTGTGCCATTTAAAGATTAGTAGGGTCATTACCTGACCATTGTGGACCTGGTCTCACCCTCCTCTGTATATATTCATCTTGTTCTGCATTACTCTATCTAGTCTGTACTCACCCCTGAAGATGTGAATTACACGAAAGCGCTTGGGAACTTCGTGTTTTCTTCTTTCCTGGTGGTTATCAGCATATACCTAGATCACGCGCACCTACAGTGATTTACTTGCATATATATATATATATATATATATATATATATATATATATATATATATATATATATATATATATATATATATATATATATATATATATATATATATATATCATGTAGATCCACAATGAAAACGTGGATAAGATAAATCTTGATAAAATTACACGGGAAAAGAGAAACAACGGAGCACCTTAGCTTTCGTCTTTATTCAAGATGTCTTGAACATACTGTAGACGAAAGCTAAGGTGCTCCGTTGTTTTCCTTTTCCCGTGTGATTTTATCAAGATATATATATATATATATATATATATATATATATATATATATATATATATATATATATATATATATATCTATATACCCACGACACAATTCGTGGATATATCTAAACGTAAGTTAGGTCCAATGGTTCCGGTATAAGCTTTCACATTTATTTGTTCAAATCAAACTAGGTTTTAACGTTTTGTTGTTGTGGTAGAAGCCAAATGATGGTTCATGGCCCCATCCGTTATTGAAATTTCAAAAACTAATGTCTCTTAATTATTTATCAATCACTTTTAAAGAAGTATTTGTTCTACTTCGATGATCATGTTTACTGTACCTAAATTGACTTCAGTCGCTTTCACGATCATATATCACCATCGGTCTCTACTACTATAACCACACAGCTGTTAGGTAGACTATTTTAGAGGAAACAATATGAACGCGGAAATAGTAACATCAACTATTATTTATGAAAATCGTTCCAGTGGTTCAAATTAGTGTAAGGTGTTAAGTGGAGATCGACGTTGGAGGCACATGGCACTGTCTGTGCAAAGGTTCATTTTGACCCTCATGTGTCATCAACCTTGCTGTATGTTCTCTGGATTTATTCCCATAATTAGAATACTAAATATCTTTTAGTATTATCCACAGGTAGTAGGTAGTAGGCAGCTACTAAACAGGGAGGGACTACCGCCTGGAGAGATATTGGAAGCATAATTTGTTGCCTAATGGTGGACCCTGCTGCTATATGGCATCACAAAAATTGTGACCAAGACCCAGGTTGCTGATCTGACTTTCTGCCTCATTTACACACAATTGCAGGGTCTCAATTGTTTCTCTTACTTTGACAACACAACAAACATAATGGATAGCGTTTCTCATTCTTGATTTATTTTCTCGTTTTTGTATTTTATTTGTATTTTTAGTATTTTGTTATTAATTTTTATGAATTATTATAATAATAATAATAATTGTTATTATTATTATTATTATTGTTATTATTATTATTATTATTATTATTATTATATTTTCGCCCCCCAGGCCCTGATGTGGGTCAGTGACCTGTGTCCGGGTGGGCTAATCCCCGTAAAAAAAAAAAATATTCTCAATTATGTCTATTAAGTTTCTCCTTAATGATGTTTTAACAGTCTTAACGTAAATTTTGTTCATAATGGTACATCACTGATGTTGTTATAAGTAATGTTCTTTATATCACATGGTCAATTGAAGAATCTAGAAAGCGTGTCCATAGAGCACGTGTGCACTGGCAGCCTCTCGACCTGAGTGGCAGTCATTGAACCAGTGAGCGCGAGAGCGGCCGACAATCATGAAGAACCAGCCAACCGTGTTGCACGCTAACTATGTCTAGGGTTCTTAACCTCAACCCTCTCTTAACTTTTGGAAGCTTCAAAAGCGACTTACTAACACACTGACTCATAAATAGTGTACGCACACACACACACACACACACACAACAACACTAACTTAACACATCCCCCGTCACCCTGCCACTAACTTAACACATCCCCCTTCACCCTGCCACTAACTCAACACGTCCCCCTTCACCCTGCCACTAACTCAACACATTCTCCTTCACCCTGCCAGTAACTCAGCTCATTCCCTTTCACCCTGCCACTAACTCAACACATCCTCCATCATCCAGCCACTAACTCAACACATCCCCACTTCACCCTGCCTTTAACTCAACTCATCCCCCTTCATCCTGCCACGAACTCAACACATCCCCACTTCACCCTGCCACTAACTCAACACATCCTCCTTCACCCTGCCACTAACTCAACACATCCCCCTTCACCCTGCCACTAACTCAACACATCCCTCTTAACCCTGCCACTAACTCAACACATCCCCCTTCACCCTGCCACTAACTCAACACATCCCTCTTCACCCTGCCACTAACTCAACACATCCCCCTTCACCCTGCCACTAATTCAACACATCCTCCTTCACCCTGCCACCAACTCAACACATCTTCCTTCACCCTGCCACTAACTCAACACATCCCCCTTCATCCTGCCACTAACTCAACACATTCTCCTTCACCTTGCCTTTAACTCAACTCATACCCCTTCACCCTGCCACTAACTCAACACATCCTCCTTCACCCTGCCACTAACTCAACACATCCCCCTTCACCCTGCCACTAACTCAACACATCCTCCTTTACACTCCCACTAACTCGCACATCCTCCCGTATCCTACAACTGCTCCGGCACACATCGCCGCTCTAGCACATTCTTCCGTGTTATACCCTCTCACCTCATCTCCCTAGCATATCCCTCTCCACGCTACCACTCCCCCCAGCACACACTCGAGAGAGCTGGCCAGCAGTGCATGCGTCTCATCTTTCATCTTGTGCTTGGCTGTCATATCGAGATCGTCAGGCGGTTGACTGGTGTGTGATTATCTCTACTCTGCACCTGAATTGTTTATCAACTCCCCATCAGAGAACGTTCACCACGGATCACTCCTTGGCTCCCTCCCCGTTGTCAGTTCGGCCAAGCCATTGTATAAGTGTTCAACTGTCACTCGTTACCAAGATTATGGCATTAATCCACAATCTTCATTTTTTTCCGTGGTCTAAAAACCCTTATTTAACTCTCAAGTAGAACTTATCTTGCCGGGTACTGGGTCAATTGAAGCGATTTTATTCCACAGTTTTTGTGGATCTGCAACCACAAAAGGTCCTCAGAGCAGTCCCACAAACGGAATGAGCCGTGGAAGTGTAAGAAGTACTTATGAAGGATGGCAGGCTCCCAGCTGAGTGAGCATTGGGAATCATGTGGGACTTAGAGAATGACGAACTCGCAGGCCGAGTCCGGATCCCGACGAAACCACTGGCGAAGCGAGGTCTCCTGAGTAAGGTCAGCTCCATATACGACCCATATGGAATCATCATATTCCAGGACGAGTGCAGGAGAGGCATCGGGTGGGATGAGCAAATGACCGAACATAATAGAGTAGCTTGGCGCCAGTGGCTAAATGAACTCCCTCAATCCCCCCTAAGGGGGCCAAGAATGAATCACTTCCAAATAATTAGGATGGGTATAAAATTCCCATCTTGTAAACTAAAATGAGGAGATTGGAAGTGACGAGCCGCTGAACACCCAAGTTTACTTCTTCATAGATGATGCGCTGGTGTTTAACCAGAGTGAGGTATGAAAGACCCCTTTACCCCAAAGTTCATTGCCAACATTTTTTACTCCCTTTTAATTAGTCTTCTGTTGAAGAAAGGTTTGGGGAATTCATTCTCATTTATATTATCTCTTGTTCTTGAACAACAATGGGCAGACACAATAAACGATATTCGGCCATTCCTGTTGGATCATCGTCACCTAAAGTTCCAACCACATTGCTTGAGGGCAGTGTGCCACCGAGAGCTAGTGGTGGGGCGGCTAAATGCAGAGTCCGCGTCAGATTTAATTACACGTCCTATTTTAGTGTCATCAGCAAATTTGCTTATGTTGCTGTCTATGACGATATCTATGTCATTTATGTATATAATAAATAATAATTGTCCAAGCACTGAGCCTTGGGGAACTCCACTAGTGACGTTGCTCCAATGGGGTTTAGTGCCGTCAATGCTCAGTCGCTGTTTCCTGTCCTGTAACCACGCCCAAATCCAGATTAGAATATTACCTTTAATGCCATGTGCTTCTACCTTTCTTATTAGTCTTTCGTGGGGGACTCTGTCGAAGGCTTTGTTAAAGTCGAGATATACCACATCATAATTGTGCCCCTCGTCCACCAATTCGAAAACTGATGAAAAGAATGTTAATAGATTAGTTAGACATGAACGCCCGTTTGTGAAGCCATGCTGGGAATCATTGATCAATTTGTGCTTCTCCAGGTGGTTTCGAATAGACTTTGAAATGATTGCTTCCAGTAATTTGCCTACAATTGATGTTAGACTGATTGGACGGTAGTTGGAAGATAGTGATCTATCTCCCTTCTTGAAAATCTGTATTGCATTCGCTATCCTCCTGGATTCTGGTACTACACCTGTTTTTAAGGACATGGTAAACAACTTTGCTAAGGGCATACTAAGTTCTTCCTTACATTCCTTTAATACTCTGTCAAATATCTCATCGGCACCAGGTGACTTATTAGGCTTTAGTTTGTCTATTTGCTTACTAATATCGTTACTAGTCACTACTATCTCACTTAAATTGTTTTCTTTACTATCTCTGAATAGAGTCAGTGTTTAAATGTTTAAATTTGCATATGTGAAAACTGTTGAAAAATATTTTTTCAGATTATTGCTCATTCCTCCGTTGTTATCAGTTAGCTCGCTGGTGTCTGACTGTATTGGCCCAATCTTTTCTCGTGTTTTAGTTTGATACATTTGATAGAATCCCTTGGGGTTTGTCTTCGCCTCCCTTGCTATCCTCAGCTCATTATTCCTCTTTGCTTTCCTTATCTCGGTCTTAACCCTACCGGCCAATACCTTATAATAATCCCGGAGGTAAATTTTGCCACGATTTATCCTCCTGCCTATAGCCTTCCTTTGACCAATAATGTTCTTTAAATAATTAATTATCCATTTAGGGTCATTGTTGTTTGATCTGAGTTTTTTGTATGGTATGTTCTGCCTTTGTGCATCAAGTAACTGATTATTTAAATTGTCGTGGAACTCGGCAACCTCAGATTTCGTTATGAGGTCGGTTTCAACGGTCAGGTCCATGTAGTTCACCCCCAAGCATGATGCCCCTTCTCTCAACTGCCTCTTCAAACTATCAAAGTTTGCCCTTCTGAAATCTGGGACTTTTGTGGAATTTTCCTTACGGCTGCCCTGAAAATCTAGCTGGAATCTAATTTCTTTTGATCGCTGTTTGCAAGTTCGTTCCCTACCTCTGCATTATTAATGAGGTTTTCTCTGCTCGACAGAACTAAATCGAGTATATTATTACCCCGGGTGGGTTCGGTTATATGTTGACTTAGGAAACAGTCCTGGATCGTTTCAAGAAAATCCTCTGATTTTGAGTTACCCGTAAGGTCAATCCAATCTATTTGGCGAAGGTTAAAGTCGCCTACTATACAGACTTCGTTGTGTATGGAAGCCCTGCGCATTTCATCCCAGATAAGTCGCTCATTAGCTCTATCAAGATTGGGAGGTCTATATATTACTCCTGTGATTAATTTATCCCTACCGTCGATTAAAGCTATCCAAATTATTTCTGTATTTCGCTCAGTTTTTATTTCCTTGTTTATTTCACACTTCAGATTATCCCTGACATAGATTGCTACTCCGCCTCCTTTCCTAATCTGCCTATCGGCAATTTTTTATGAATTTATAAATGTTTTCTATAATTCACTTTTCTTTATCAGATGTGAATAAAAGTCTAGTTATTCAGTATGGGATCAACATGCAATTGTTTTCGCTGCAAGAAGAGTTTAAATGAGTGTGTAAGTGTGAATCTGAAGGATGGCATCTACAACTTGAGACGTGTAAGTCAAATCCGAAAAGACGGTAATTTTGAGATGTTAAAGAAAGTAGACACAATTGAAATACATAAAGCTTGCAGACGTGAGTAGATTAAGGAGAAAAATATAGCCATAGATTAAAACAAAACAAAAAACAGAAGAAGAAATTGATTTAAAAAAAATGATGTCGTGAAAAATGTGTTATTGCTACAGAAAGTAAACAAAATGTGGATACACACGAAGTTATGTGGGAAATAAACTACTGGAGGATGCCGAGCAAATGAATGACGAATGGGGTGAGAAAGTATCGAGACGAGTTAACAGCGTCATGTGTCTTTTAGCAGAAGAAGCGAGTTATCATGGAAAAAGTTACTCAAAATTTGCCGGCAATCGACCATCAACTCTAAAACGAGGACGGCCAAAGGATGAACACATTGCTTCTGCATTTGAAAAATTGTACTTGTATATTGATGACTCTGAGGAATGCCAGTTCTCTTTACACGACTTGATGAAGAAACTTGAAAAAAATATGCCGGAAGGTTCGTCATTAACAGAGAAAACACTGAAATCAAAATTACTGAACACATACGGAGATGGAGTGATGTTTGCACAGATCAAGGAAAGACCAATAGTTGTTTGTTTCCGTGGCTCTGGACTGAAACTGATTAATACCTGGAACTCAGAGCGAAAGAAAAATGAGAAAGATGAGGGGTTAAGAATTGTAAAAACTGCAGCAACTATAGTTCGAGAGAACATTAGAACACTTGCTTATAACACCACAGATTACCCAGATGTCACAGATTTATGAAGAATGCAGATGATGTGGTTCCTGAGACACTGCATGCCTTTTTGGATACAGTTATCCAAAAAAAAAAAAATAGAAAGAGCGAGAAGGAAAAAGTAGGAGGACAGTGTACAGCGATCGCTTCTTCATTAATTGCTGCAACCCGGCCACGATCGTTTCTATCTTCCATACTACTTGGTCTACCAGTGTACTTATTTCGGAAAGTTGCTTCTAAAATCATTGTCAATACAGTGCCAAACTTTGGCTGCAACTTCTTGGAAACCTGATGTGGACGAAGGTTCTCTTTGTCAATACAATTTTGACAATGCAGATTTTAACATAAATACCTTAACTGACAAACGAACATTTCACTAGATGGGTGGAATAAAATGCATAACTTCATCAAAGAATTTAATAAATCAGGAAATTACTAAATTGCGAACTGTTCCATCTTCAACAGAAGTTGCAAAAACTGGACAAATGAAAATACAAACTTTTCAAGGAAAACGAAAGGAAGGTTTGAATGCCTTGAAACTGCGAACTGTGTACACAGGTGAAGCTTGTACAAATGTCACAATCCCATAACCAAAGGATGCTCTATGGATGTCTGGAAAATTTCTGCAGACCCCTTCTTTCCCATCAGATTATGATCAGACAAAGATTCTTGCACTACCTCTCATTAATCTTCCACCGACAGAGTACAACACAGTGCTAACTGCTTTACAAGTTGCGACTGAATAAACAAAGAAATCCAAACAAATGACGTTCTTTGTTACCTTTGACCATCCATTGTGCATGAAAGCTAAGGATATAGTGTCTTCAGGTAAAGATCATCAAGAAGGTGAGCTTTCAAACATTATTGTGAGACTGGGAGGATTTCAGCTTTTAATGTTATATCTCGGGCCAATTGGTTACGTGAAGGGAGGCAGTGGAATTTCAGAGCTATGTTCTACGGTATTTGCTTCTTCATCTGTACCTCATATGCTTTCAGGACATGCCTCTGCACGAGCTATTCTAGCACATCTGTTGACATACTATGCAATGTCAAAAATCATGTTTCATGAAATTGCTGTTGATGATACTGACAAATAAAGAGATATTGTATCGGTATTCAACAATCCTCAGTCAACTCATGACGAAGTAGCAGTTGCTGGAGAACGGTTCATTCTCGGTATATAAAGCTCCATGCAGTGAAACAAATCTCAATCATTATAGATTTGTATCATTTAACAGATCTGTCAATCACTCAAATCATGCTGTATTCTTATCAGGTCTTCCACCCACTTCTGCAGCAGCTCGGCAACGCCGTGTTTATCACCAAGTTCAAATGTGGCGAGGAGAAATCAAGATTCTCTGTCACCTATCTATACAACTGAGGCACCAGAGCCAGTAAAGGTTTTTGAAATTTATTTCATATGGTTGCATATTAGGGTGTGGGAAGCGGTGTAGTTGTGCAAAAGCTGGCTTTCACTGTTCTGCAATGTGCAATAACTGCAGTGGCCAAGCCTGCCTAAATTCCACATCCATAGATTATCCCACAGATGACCTCATTTTATCAGAGGATGAGGAAATTACTGCCCTTTGATGAAAACATCTTAAGCAAGAAATGAGTGGATTTGGCCTACTGGGGACACCATTCGAAAAAAAAAGCACCGAAGACTCTACCTCATGGCTGGTGTGGAAATGAGTCTCCGTTATATAAGGATGAATCAGATAGCATTTAAAACATCATTAAACTTGTATCTCATCTACCCAAAGAGAATACTTCCTACTCTACAATTTCAGTTATGTGCATTTTAGTGAGAAATTATTCGTTTGAGAGTTATTGATGGGAAACTGAGCGAGAGACGGAAATATCTTGATCTACGCTAAACTCGCCTTCCACTTCCGGTCTTGTTTAGGCAAAACCTATAATTCCTAGGGTAAAAATGCATATTCATGTAGACAATCTTGGGCAGAATTTTATTTGCAATATTCTTTTTATAATTTTTTTGTACCCTGCACTGTTTTTAAAAAAAAGTCAGGAAAATGTAGTAAAAAGGCCCTCTCCCCAGGGGGTTTTGGGGGCAGTTTATTTAGCTACTGTCGCCAAGCGACTCTGGTGTGTTTGGTCATTTGCTCATCCCACTTATGCCTCGCCTGCACACATACCTCTCTCTCTCTCTCTCTCTCTCTCTCTCTCTCTCTCTCTCTCTCTCTCTCTCTCTCTCTCTTTCTCTCTCTCTCTAAGGGAAACTAGGGGAACCGGTACAAAAATGAGACAGGTGAAGATCAAGATAGGAAATAGAAATTAGTTGAAAAGCATAATACAAGCATGTTTTATTGGTTTATATTTGCTTGTAACTTACACTCTTCTTTTCCCTTCCACACCTGACACATCCCTTTCTCCACCTGATACATCCCTTGCCCTACTTAACACATCCCTTTCTCCACCTGATACATCCCTTGCCCTACTTCACACATCCCTTTCTCCACCTCACATTCCTCTTTCCACACTTCACACAATACTCTTTCCACTTTAGACATTACTCCACCACCGCACACACACACACACACACATTGCTGTCACTCGGAATCGAGTATGACGATCATCCAGCTGTGAGACAATGATATGAATTATTATGGATGTCACCTTCGATGGTGAGTTCTGAGGTGACTAGAGAGGCCGATACCGGAACGGCAGGGTCGTTCACAGATGTTGCAGATGTGAAGGGATACATCCAGCGCGGGAGGGGCGGCGGCAGCATCTTTCCGGCTTTAGCCCTTGTCTGCCTCAGTTTGCAGACAGGTTAGTTCGAAAGTATTGACACCTTCTCGTGTGGGGCTCCTCTAAGCGTTACGGTGTGGAGTAATCGTCTCCAAGGTGAGGGGGTCGATTTGGCACTTTTTCAGGTTTGTTTTAAGACTATCGTTATAACTTTTCAGTTGCCTGCCAGCGTTACGTTTACTATTCGTTAGGTGACTGTAAAGTAGCTGCTTTGGCAGTCTACTGTCATCCATGCGGGTAACATGGGAATCCAACGTAGATGTTCATGGATAATGGTAGCCTCAATGCTCTTACAGTTGGTGTCACCGAAAATACTGGCATTTGTTCTCTTGTCGTCCCAGCGAACGCAGAGGATGGAACGGACACTACATTGGTGAAAGTTTTCAAGTGCTTTGAGGTGCCTCCTGTATGTGACCCATGTCTCGTTGCCATATAGCAGGGTGGGGAGGACCACTATTTGATATACGTGCAACTTTCTAGATAATTTCAGCTCCCTACAGCTGAAGACATGGGTTCGGAGTCGGCCTAAGGCTTCACATGGACATCTGATCCGATGTTGAATTTCAATATCGATGTCCGCGGTGGCGGGTAGGTGAGAGCCGAGACAAGTGTTACAGTGGTGTACACCCAGGGACATGTGTGACAGTGGTGCACACTCAGAGACAAGTGTGGCAGTGGTGTACACTCAAGGACAAGTGTGACAGTGGTGTACACTCAGAGACAAGTGTGGCAGTGGTGTACACTCAGGGACGTATGTGGCAGTGGTGTACGCTCAAGGACATATGTGGCAGTGATGTACACTCTGGGACATGTGTATCAGTGGTGTACACTCAGGGACAAGTATGACAGTGGTGTACACTCACGGACAGGTGTGACAGTGGTGTACACTCAGGGACATGTGTGACAGTGGTGTAAACTCAGAGACAAGTGTGGCCGTGGTGTAGACTCAGGGAGAAGTGTGACAGTGGTGTTCACTCTGGGAAATGTGTGATATTGGTGTACACTCAGGGTCAAGTGTGACAGTGGTGTACACTCAAGGAGAGGTGTGGCAGTGGTGTACACTCAGGGACACTTGTGACAGTGGTGTACACGCAGGGTCATGTGTGACAGTGGTGTACACTCAGAGACAATTGTGGCAGTGGTGTACACTCAGGGACAAGTGTGACAGTGGCGTTCACTCTGGGAAATGTGTGATAGTGGTGTACACTCAGGGTCAAGTGTGTCAGTGATGTACACTCAGGGACAAGTGTGACAGTGGTGTACACTCAGGGACAAGTGTGACAGTGGTGTACACTCTGGGACAAGTGTGACAGGGGTGTATGCTCAGGGACGTGTGTGGCAATGTTGTACACTCTGGGACATGTGTATCAGTGGTGTACACTCAGGGACAAGTATGACAGTGGTGTACACTCAAGGACGAGTGTAACAGTGGTGTACACTCAGGGACATGTGTGACAATGGTGTACACTCAGAGACAAGTGAGGCTGTGGTGTACACTCAGGGACAAGTGTGACAGTGGTGTACACTCAGGGACATGTGTGACAGTGGTGTACACTCAGGGACATGTGTGACAGTGGTGTACACTCAGGGACAGGTGTGACAGTGGTGTACACTCAGGGACATGTGTGACAGTGGTGTACACTCAGGGACATGTGTGGCAGTGGTGTACACTCAGGGACATACGTGGCAGTGATGTACACTTAGGGCCATGTGTGACAGTGGTGTACACTCAAGGACAGGTGTGACAGTGGTGTACACTCAGGGACATGTGTGACAGTGGTGTACACTCAGAGACAAGTGTGGCAGTGGTGTACACTCAGGGACATGTGTGGCAGTGGTGTACACTCAGGGACAAGTGTGACAGTGGTGTACACTAAGGGAGAAGTGTGGCAGTGGTGTTCACTCTGGGAAATGTGTGATAGTGGTGTACACTCAGGGACATTTGTTGCTGTGGTGTACACTCAGGGACAAGTGTTGTAGTGGTGTACACTCAGGGACATGTTTGACAGTGGTGTACACTCAGGGACATGTGTGGCAGTGGTATACAATCAGGGACAAGTGTGACAGTGGTGTACACTCAGGGACAAGTGTGACAGTGGTGTACACTCAGGGACAAGTGTGACAGTGGTGTTCACTCTGGGACAAGTGTGACAGTGGTGTACACTCAGGGACATATGTTGCAGTGGTGTACACTCAGGGACAAGTGTGGCAGTGGTGTACACTCAGGGACAAGTGTGATTATGGTGTACACTCAGGAACATGTGTGACAGTGGTGTACACTCAGAGACAAGTGTGGCAGTCGTGTACACTCAGGGACAAGTGTGACAGTGGTGTTCACTCTGTTAAATGTGTGATAGTGGTGTACACTCAGGGTCAAGTGTGTCAGTGATGTACACTCAGGGACAAGTGTGACAGTGGTGTACACTCAGTGACATATGTGGCAGTGGTATACACTCAGGGACAAGTGTGACAGTGGCATTCACTCTGGGACAAGTGTGACAGTGGTGTACACTCAGGGACACGTGTTGCAGTGGTGTACACTCAGGGACAAGTGTGACAGTGGCATTCACTCTGGGACAATTGTGACAGTGGTGTACACTCAGGGACACGTTTTGCAGTGGTGTACACTCAGGGACAAGTGTGGCAGTGGTGTACACTCAGGGACAAGTGTGATAGTGATGTACACTCTGGGACATGTGTGACAGTGGTGTACACTGAGAGACAAGGGTGGCAGTGGTGTACACTCAGGGACAAATGTGACAGTGGCGTTCACTCTGGGAAATGTGTGATAGTGGTGTACACTCAGGGTCAAGTGTGTCAGTCATGTACACTCAAGGACAAGTGTGACAGTGGTGTACACTCAGGGACATGTGTGGCAGTGTTATACACTCAGGGACAAGTGTGACAGTGGTATAAACTCAGGGATAAGTTTGACAGTGGTGTACACTCAGGCACAAATGTGACAGTGGTGTATGCTCAGGGACATGTGTGGCAGTGGTGTTCACTCTGGGACATGTGCATCAGTGGTATACAATCAGGGACAAGTATGACAGTGGTGTACAGTCACGGACAAGTGTGACAGTGGTGTACACTCAGGGACATGTGTAACAGTGGTGTATACTCAGGGACAAGTGTGGCAGTGGTGTACACTCAGGGACAAGTGTGAGAGTGGTGTACACGCAGGGTCATGTGTGACAGTGGTGTACACTCAGAGACAATTGTGGCAGTGCTGTACACTCAGGGACATATGTGGCAGTGATTTACACTGAGGGTCATGTGTGACAGTGGTGTACACTCAGGGACTTGTGTGGCAGTGGTGTACACTCAGGGACAAGTGTGACAATAGTGTACACACAGGGACAGGTGTGGCAGTGGTGTACACTCAGGGATAAGTGTGACAGTGGTGTTTACTCTGGGACAATTGTGACATTGGAGCACACTCAGGGACATGTGTTGCAGTGGTGTACACTCAGGGACAAGTGTGATTGTGGTGTACACTCAGGGACATGTGTGACAGTGTTGTACACTCAGTGACAAGTGTGACAGTGGCATTCACTCTGGAAAATGTGATAATGGTGTACAATCAGGGTCAAGTGTGTCAGAGACGTACACTCAGGGACATATGTGACAGTAGTGTACACTCAGGGACATGTGTGGGAGTGGTGTACCCTCAGGGACAAGTGTGACAGTGGCATTCACTCTGGAAAATGTGATAATGGTGTACAATCAGGGTCAAGTGTGTCAGAGACGTACACTCAGGGACATATGTGACAGTGGTGTACACTCAGGGACATGTGTGGGAGTGGTGTACACTCAGGGACAAGTGTGACAGTGGTGTACACTCAGGGACAAGTCAGTGTACTGGACAGTGTGGTGTACACTCAGGTGACAGTGGTGTACATCAGTGTGACAGTGGTGTACATTCAGGGACATTTGTGGCAGTGGTGTACACTCAGTGACATGTGTGACAGTAGTGTACACTCAGAGACAAGTGTGGTAGTAGTGTACACTCAAGGACAAGTGTGATAGTGGTGTACACTCAGAGACAAGTGTGGCATTGGTGTACACTCAGGGACATATGTGGCAGTGGTGTACGCTCAGGGACATATGTGGCAGTGGTGTACACTCTGGGACATGTGTATCAGTGGTGTACACTCAGGGACAAGTGTTACAGTGGTGTACACTCAGGGACAAGTGTAGCAGTGGTGTTGACTCAGGGAGAAGTGTGACAGTGGTGTTCACTCTGGGAAATGTGTGATATTGGTGTACACTCATAGTCAAGTGTGACAGTGGTGTACACTCAAGGAGAGGTGTGGCAGTGGTGTACACTCAGGGACACGTGTGACAGTGGCGTACACGCAGGGTCATGTGTGACAGTGGTGTACACTCAGAGACAATTGTGGCAGTGGTGTACACTCAGGGACAAGTGTGACAGTGGCGTTCACTCTGGGAAATGTGTGATAGTGGTTTACACTCAGGGTCAAGTGTGTCAGTGATGTACACTCAGGGACAAGTGTGACAGTGGTGTACACTCAGGGACATGTGTGGCAGTGGTATACCCTCAGGGACAAGTGTGATAGTGGTGTACACTCAGGGATAAGTGTGACAGTGGTGTACACTCAGGGACAAATGTGACAGTGGTGTATGCTCAGGGACATGTGTGGCAGTGGTGTACACTCTGGGACATGTGCATCAGTGGTGTACAATCAGGGACAAGCATGACAGTGGTGTACAGTCACGGACAAGTGTGACAGTTGTGCATACCCAGGGACATGTGTAACAGTGGTGTACACTCAGAGACAAGTGTGCCAGTGGTGTACACTCAGGGACAAGTGTGGCAGTGGTGTATACTCAGGGACAAGTGTGGCAGTGGTGTACACTCAGGGACAAGTGTGACTGTGGTGTACACGCAAGGTCATGTGTGACAGTGGTGTACACTCAGAGACAATTGTGGCAGTGCTGTACACTCAGGGACATATGTGGCAGTGATTTACACTGAGGGTCATGTGTGACAGTGGTGTACACTCAGGGACTTATGTGGCAGTTGTGTACACTCAGGGACACGTGTGACAGTAGTGTACACACAGGGACAGGTGTTGCAGTGGTGTACACTCATGGATAATTGTGACAGTGGTTTACACTCAGGGACAAGTGTGAAAGTGGCATTCACTCTGGAAAATGTGTGATAGTGGTGTACACTCAGGGTCAAGAGTGTCAGAGACGTACACTCAGGGACATATGTGACAGTGGTGTACACACAGGGACATGTGTGGGAGTGGTGTACACTCAGGGACAAGTGTGACAGTGGTGTACACTTAGGGAAAAGTGTGACAGTGGTGTACACTCAGGGACATGTGTGGCAGTGGTGTACACTCAGGGAAATGTGTGGCAGTGGTGTACACCTAGGGACAAGTGTGACAGTGGTGTACACGCAGGGACAAGTCTGATTGGTGTACACTCAGGGACAAGTGTAACAGTGGTGTACACTCAGGGACATGTGTGACAGTGGTGTACACTCAGGGACATTTGTGGCTGTGGTGTACACTCAGTGACATGTGTGACAGTGGTGTACACTCAGAGACAAGTGTGGTAGTGGTGTACACTCAAGGACAAGTGTGATAGTGGTGTACACTCAGAGACAAGTGTGACATTGGTGTGCACTCAGGGACATGTGATGCAGTGGTGTACACTCAGGGACAATTGTGATTATGGTGTACACTCAGGGATATGTGTGACAGTGGTGTACACTCAGAGACAAGTGTGGCAGTGGTGTACACTAAGGAACAAGTGTGGCAGTGGTGTTCACTCTGGGAAATGTGTGATAGTGGTGAAGACTCAGGGACATTTGTTGCTGTGGTGTACACTCAGGGACAAGAGTTGTAGTGGTGTACACTCAGCGACAAGTGTGATTGTGGTGTACACAAAGGGACATGTGTAACAGTGGTGTACACTCAGAGACAAGTGTGGCAGTGGTGTACAGTCAGGGACAAGTGTGACAGTGGCGTTCACTCTGGAAAATGTGTGATAGTGGTGTACACTCAGGGTCAAGTGTGTCAGTGATGTACACTCAGGGACACGTTTTTGGACAGTGCTGTACACTCAGGGACATGTGTGGCAGTGGTATACAATCAGGGACAAGTGTGACAGTGGTGTACACTCAGGGACAAGTGTGACAGTGGTGTACACTCAGGGACAAGTGTGACAGTGGTGTACACTCAGGGACATGTGTGACAGTGGTGTACACTCAGAGACAAATGTGGTAGTGGTGTACACTCAAGGACAAGTGTGATAGTGGTGTACACTCAGAGACAAGTGTGGCAGTGGTGTACACTCAGGGACATGTGAGGCAGTGGTGTACACTCAGTGACATGTGTGACAGTAGTGTACATTCAGGGACATTTGTGGCAGTGGTGTACACTCAGTGACATGTGTGGCAGTGGTGTACACTCAGGGACATGTGTGGCAGTGGTATACACTCAGGGACAAGTGTGACAGTGGTGTACACTTAGGGACAAGTGTGACAGTGGTGTACACTCAGGGACAAGTGTGACAGTGGTGTACGCTCAGGGACATATGTGGCATTGGTGTACACTCTGGGACATGTGTATCAGTGGTGTACACTCAGGGACAGGTGTGACAGTGGTGTACACTCAGGGACAAGTGTGGCAGTGGTGTACACTCAGGGACAAGTGTGACAGTGGTGTACACTCAGGGACATGTGAGGCAGTGGTGTACACTCAGTGACATGTGTGACAGTAGTGTACATTCAGGGACATTTGTGGCAGTGGTGTACACTCAGTGACATGTGTGGCAGTGGTGTACACTCAGGGACATGTGTGGCAGTGGTATACAATCAGGGACAAGTGTGACAGTGGTGTACACTTAGGGACAAGTGTGACAGTGGTGTACACTCAGGGACAAGTGTGACAGTGGTGTACACTCAGGGACATGTGTGACAGTGGTGTACACTCAGAGACAAGTGTGGTAATGGTGTACACTCAAAGACAAGTGTGACAGTGGTGTACACGACGGTTCATGTGTGACAGTGGTGTACACTCAGAGACAATTGTGACAGTGGTGTACACTCAAGGAGAGTTGTGGCAGTGGTGTACACTCAGGGACACTTGTGACAGTGGTGTACACGCAGGGTCATGTGTGACAGTGGTGTACACTCAGAGACAATTGTGACAGTGGTGTACACTCAAGGAGAGGTGTGGCAGTGGCGTTCACTCTGGGAAATGTGTGATAGTGGTGTACACTCAGGGTCAAGTGTGTCAGTGATGTACACTCAGGGACAAGTGTGACAGTGGTGTACACTCAAGGACATATGTGGCAGTGGTATACACTCAGGGAGAATTGTGACAGTGGTGTTCACTCTGGGAAATGTGTGATATTGGTGTACAATCAAAGACAAGTGTGGCAGTGGTGTACACTCAGGGACACGTGTGAAAGTGGTGTACACGCAAGGTCATGTGTGACAGTGGTGTACACTCAGAGACAATTGTGGCAGTGGTGTACACTCAGGGACAAGTGTGACAGTGGCGTCCACTCTGGGAAATGTGTGATAGTGGCGTACACTCAGGGTCAAGTGTGTCAGTGATGTACACTCAGGGACAAGTGTGACAGTGGTGTACACTCAGGGACATACGTGGCAGTGGTATACACTCTGGGACAAGTGTGACAGTGGTGTACGCTCACGGACAAGTGTAACAGTGGTGTAAACTCAGGGACATGTGTGACAGTGGTGTACACTCAGAGACAAGTGAGGCCGTGGTGTACACTCAGGGACAAGTGTGACAGTGGTGTTCACTCTGGGAAATGTGTGATAACGGTGTACACTCAGGGTCAAGTGTGAGAGTGGTGTACACTCAATTAGATTTTCGGCAGTGGTGTACACTCAGGGACATGTGTGACAGTGGTGTACACTCAGAGACAAGTGTGGCAGTGGTGTACACTCAGGGACATGTGTGGCAGTGATGTACACTCAGGGACATATGTGGCAGTGATGTACACTTAGGGCCATGTGTGACAGTAGTGTACACTCAGGGACAAGTGTGACAGTGGTGTACACTCAGGGACATGTGTGACAGTGGTGTACACTCAGAGACAAGTGTGGCAGTGGTGTACACTCCGGGACATGTGTTGCAGTGGTGTACACTCAGGGACAAGTGTAACATTGGTGTACACTCAGGGACATGTGTTGCAGTGGTGTACACTCAGGGACAAGTGTGATTGTGGTGTACACTCAGTGACATGTGTGACAGTGGTGCACACTCAGAGACAAGTGTGACAGTGGCGTTCACTCTGGGAAATGTGTGATAGTGGTGTACACTCAGGAACATTTGTAGCTGTGGTGTACACTCAGGGACAAGTGTTGTAGTGGTGTACACTGAGGGACAAGTGTGATTGTGCTGTACACTCAGGGACATGTGTGATAGTGTTGTACACTCGGAGACAAGTGTGGCAGTGGTGTACACTCAGGGACAAGTGTGACAGTGGCGTTCACTCTGGAAAATGTGTGATAGTGGTGTACACTCGGGGTCAAGTGTGTCGATGATGTACACTCAGGGACATGTTTGACATTGGTGTTCACTCAGGGACATGTGTGGCAGTGGTATACAATCAGGGACAAGTGTGACAGTGGTGTTCACTCAGGGACAAGTGTGGCAGTGGTGTACACTCAGGGACAAGTGTGATAGTGGTATACACTCAGGGACAAGTGTGACAGTGGTGTACACTCTGGGACAAGTGTGACAGTGGCTTTCACTCTGGGACAAGTGTGACAGTGGTGTATACTCAGGGACACGTGTTGCAGTGTTATACACTCAGGGACAAGTGTGGCAGTGGTGTACACTCAGGGACATGTGTGACAGTGGTGTACACTCAGAGACAAGTGTGGTAGTGGTGTACACTCAAGGACAAGTGTGATAGTGGTGTACACTCATAGACAAGTGTGTCAGTTGTGTACACTCAGGGACATATGTTGCAGTGGTGTACGCTCAGGGACATATGTGGTAGTGGTGTACACTCTGGGACATGTGTATCAGTGGTATACACTCTTGGACATGTCTGATAGTGGTGTACACTCAGGGACAAGTGTGGCAGTGGTGCAGACTCAGGGAGAAGTGTGACAATGGTATTCACTCTGGGAAATGTGTGATATTGGTGTACACTCAGAGTCAAGTTTGACAGTGGTGTACACTCAAGGAGAGGTGTGACAGTGGTGTACACTCAGGGACACGTGTGACAGTGGTGTACACTCAGGGACAAGTGTGACAGTGGCGTTCACTCTGGGAAATGTGTGATAGTGGTGTACATTCAGGGTCAAGTGTGTCTGTGATGTACACTCAGGGACAAGTGTGACAGTGGTGTACACTCAGGGACATATGTGGCAGTGGTATACACTCTGGGACAAGTGTGACAGTGGTGTACACTCAGGGACAAGTGTGACAGTGGTGTACACTCTGGGACAAGTGTGACAGTGGTGTACGCTCCTGGACATGTGTGGCAATGGTGTACACTCTGGGACATGTGTATCAGTGGTGTACACTCAGGGACAAGTATGACAGTGGTGTACACTCAGGGACAAGTGTGACGGTGGTGTACACTCTGGGACAAGTGTGACAGTGGTGTACGCTCCTGGACATGTGTGGCAATGGTGTACACTCAGGGACATGTGTGACAGTGGTGTACACTCAGAGACAAGTGAGGCAGTGGTGTACACTCAGCGACAAGTGTGACAGTGGTGTTCACTCTGGGAAATGTGTGATAACGGTGTACACTCAGGGTCAAGTGTGAGAGTGGTGTACACTCAACGAGAGGTGTGGCAGTGGTGTACTTTCAGGGACACTGTGACAATGGTGTACACGCAGAGTCATGTGTGACAGTGGTTGTACACTCAGGGACAGGTGTGACAGTGGTGTACACTCAGGGACATGTGTGACAGTGGTGTACACTCAGAGACAAGTGTGGCAGTGGTGTACACTCAGGGACATATGTGGCAGTGATGTACACTTAGGTCCATGTGTGACAGAAGTGTACACTCAGGGACAGGTGTGACAGTGGTGTACACTCAGGGACATGTGTGACAGTGGTGTACACCCAGAGACAAGTGTGGCAGTGGTGTACACTCCGGGACATGTGTTGCAGTGGTGTACACTCAGGGACAAGTGTGACATTGGTGTACACTCAGGGATATGTGTTGCAGTGGTGTACACTCAGGGACAAGTGTGATTGTGGTGTACACTCAGGGACATGTGTGATAGTGGTGTACACTCAGAGACAAGTGTGGCAGTGGTGTACACTCAGGGACAAGTGTGGCAGTGGTATACAATCAGGGACAAGTGTGACAGTGGTGTACACTCAGGGATAAGTGTGGCAGTGATGTACACTCAGGGACAAATGTGACAGTGGTGTTCACTCTGGGACAAGTGTGACAGTGGTGTACACTCAGGGACATGTGCTGCAGTGGTGTACACTCAGGGACAAGTCTGGCAGTGGTATACAATCAGGGACAAGTGTGACAGTGGTGTACACTCAGGGATAAGTGTGGTAGTGCTGTACACTCAGGGACACGTGTGAAAGTGGTGTACACGCAGGGTCATGTGTGACTGTGGTGTACACTCAGAAACAATTGTGGCAGTGGTTTACACTCAGGGACAAGTGTGACAGTGGTGTACACTCAGGGATATATGTGGCAGTGGTATACACTCTGGGACAAGTGTGACAGTGGTGTACGCTCCGGGACATGTGTGGCAATGGTGTACACTCTGGGACATGTGTATCAGTGGTGTACACTCAGGGACAAGTATGACAGTGGTGTACACTCACGGACAAGTGTAACAGTGGTGTAAACTCAGGGACATGTGTGACAGTGGTGTACACTCAGAGACAAGTGAGGCAGTGGTGTACACTCAGGGACAAGTGTGACAGTGGTGTTCACTCTGGGAAATGTGTGATATCGGTGTACACTCAGGGTCAAGTGTGAGAGTGGTGTACACTCAATTAGATGTGTGACAGTGGTGTTCACTCTGGGACAAGTGTGACAGTGGTGTACACTCAGGGACATGTGTTGCAGTGGTGTACACTCAGGGACAAGTGTGACAGTGGCGTTCACTCTGGGAAATGTGTGATAGTGGTGTACACTCAGGGTCAAGTGTGTCAGTGATGTACACTCAGGGACAAGTGTGACAGTGGTGTACACTCAAGGACATATGTGGCAGTGATATACACTCAGGGAGAAGTGTGACAGTGGTGTTCACTCTGGGAAATGTGTGATATTGGTGTACACTCAGAGACAAGTGTGACAGTGGTGTACACTCAAGGAGAGGTGTGGCAGTGGTGTACACTCAGGGACACGTGTGAAAGTGGTGTACACGCAGGGTCATGTGTGACAGTGGTGTACACTCAGTGACATGTGTGGCAGTGGTATACACTCAGGGACACGTGTGATAGTGGTGTACACTCAGGGTCAAGTGTGTCAGTGATGTACACTCAAGGACAAGTGTGACAGTGGTGTACACTCAGTGACATGTGTGGCAGTGGTATACACTCAGGGACACGTGTGATAGTGGTGTACACGCGGGGTCAAGTGTGTCAGTGGTGTACACTCAAGGAGAGGTGTGGCAGTGGTGTACATTCAGGGACACGTGTGACAGTGGTGTACAGGCAGGGTCATGTGTGATAGTGGTGTACATTCAGAGACAATTGTGGTAGTGGTGTACACTCAGGGACAAGTGTGACAGTGGCGTTCACTCTGGGAAATGTGTGAGAGTGATGTACACTCAGGGACAAGTGTGACAGTGGTGTACACTCAGGAACATATGTGGCAGTGGTATACACTCAGGGACAAGTGTGACAGTGGTGAACACTCAGGGACAATTGTGACAGTGGTGTACACTCAGGAACAAGTGTGACAGTGGCTTTCACTCTGGGACAAGTGTGACAGTGGTGTACACTCAGGGACACGTGTTGCAGTGGTATACACTCAGGGACAATTGTGACAGTGGCATTCACTCTGGGACAAGTGTGACAGTGGTGTAGACTCAGGGACACGTGTTGCAGTGGTGTACACTCAGGGACAAGTGTGGTAGTGGTGTACACTCAGGGACAAGTGTGATAGTGATGTACACTCAGGGACATGTGTGACAGTGGCGTTCACTCTGGGAAATGTGTGATAGTGGTGTACACTCAGGGACAAATGTGACAGTGGTGTATGCTCAGGGACATGTGTGGCAGTGGTGTACACTCTGGGACATGTGCATCAGTGGTGTGCAATCAGGGACAAGTATGACAGTGGTGTACAGTCACGGACAAGTGTGACAACTGGTGTACACTCAGGGACATGTGTAAGAGTGGTGTACACTCAGAGACAAGTGTGCCAGTGGTGTACATTCAGGGACAAGTGTGGCAGTGGTGTACACTCCTGGACAAGTATGGCAGTGGTGTACACTCAGGGACAAGTGTGACAGTGGTGTACACGCAGGGTCATGTGTGACAGTGGTGTACACTCAGAGACAATTGTGGCAGTGATGTACACTCAGGGACATATGTGGCAGTGATTTCCACTGAGGGTCATGTGTGATAGTGGTGTACACTCAGAGACACGTGTGGCAGTGGTGTACACCCAGGGACTTGTGTGGCAGTGGTGTACACTCAGGGACAAGTGTGACAGTAGTGTACACACAGGGACAGGTGTGGCAGTGGTGTGTACTCAGGGATAAGTGTGACAGTGGTGTTTAATCTGGGACAAGTGTGACATTGGAGTACACTCTGGGACATGTGTTGCAATGGTGTACACCCAGGGACAAGTGTTCTTGTGGTGTACACTCAGGGACATGTGTGACAGTGGTGTACACGCAGGGTCATGTGTGACACTGGTGTACACTCAGGAACAATTGTGGCAGTGGTGTACACTCAGGGACATATGTAGCTGTGGTGTACATTCAGGGTCATGGGTGATAGTCGTGTACACTCAGGGTCTAGTGTGTCAGTGGTGCATACTCAAGTACAGGTGTGATATTGGTATACACTCAGGGACACGGGTGACAGTGGTGTACACTCAGGGACAAGTGTGACAGTGGTGTACACTCAGGGTAAAGTGTGACAGTGGTGTATACTCAAGGGCAGGTGTGACAGTGGTATACACTCAGAGACAAGTGTGACAGTGGTGTACTTTCAGGGACAAGTGTGACAGTGGTGTACACTCAGGGACAAGTGTGATAGTGGTGAACACTCAGTGATATGTGTGGTAGTGGTGTACACTCAGGGACATTTGTGGCAGTGGTGTACACTCAGTGACATGTGTGGCAGTGATGTACACTCATGGACAAGTGTGACAGTGGTGTACACTCAGGGACATGTGCGGCAGTGGCATACACTCAGGGACAAGTGTGACGGTGGTTTACACTCAGGGACATGTGTGGTAGTGGTGTACAATCAGGGACATGTGTGGCAGTGGTGTACACTCAGGGACATGTGTGACAGTGGTGTACACCTAGGGACAAGTGTGACACTGGTGTACACTCAGAGACATATGTGGTAGTGGTGTAGACTCAGTGACATGTGTGGCAGTGGTGTACACTCAGGGACAAGTGTGACAGTGGCGTACACTCAGGGACATGTGTGGCGGTGGCTTACACTCAGGGACAAGTGTGACTGTGGTGTACACTCAGGGATATGTGTGGCAGTGGTATACACTCAGGGACATGTGTGGCAGTGGTTTACACTCAGTGACATGTGTGGCAGTGGTGTACACTCAGTGACATGTATGGCAGTGGTGAATTCCTAGGGATATGTGTGACAAGTGGTGTACACTCAGGGACAAGTGTGGCAGTGGTGTACACTCAGGGACAGGTGTGACAGTGGTGTACACTCAGTGACATGTGTGGCAGTGGTGTACACTCAGGGACAGGTGTGACAGTGGTGTACACTGAGGTTCATGTGTGGCAGTGGCATACACTCAGGGACAAGTGTGACTAAGGTGTACACTGAGGGACATGTGTGGCAGTGGTAAACACTCAGGGACAAGTGTGACAATGGTGTACACTCAGGGACATGTGTGGGAGTGGTGTACACTCAGGGACAAGTTTGATAGTGGTTTACACTCATGGAAGAGTGTGGCAGTGGTATACACTCAGGGAAATGTGTGACAGTGAAGTACACCTGGGACAAGTGTGACAGTGGTGTAAACTCAGACAAATGTGTGACACTGGTGTACACTCAGGAACAAGTGTGACAGTAGTGTACACTCAGGGAAATGTGGGGCATTGGTCTACACTCAGGGACATGTGTCACATGTGTGACAGTAGAGTACACTCATGGACAAGTGTGACAGTGGTGTACACTCAGGGACAAGTGTGACAGTGGTGTACACTCATTGTCAAGTGTGACAGTGGTGTACACTCGAGGACAGGTTTGGCAGTGATGTACACTCACGGACAAGTGTTTTAGTGGTGTACACTGAGGGTCAAATGTGGCAGTGGTGTACACTCATGGACAAGTGTGACAGTAGAGTACACTCATGGACAAGTGAGACAGTGGTGTACACTCAGGGACAAGTGTTTTAGTGGTGTATCCTCAGGGTCAAGTGTGACAGTGGTGTACACTCAATTACAGGTGTGGCAGTGGTGTACAATTTGGGACAAGAGTGACAGTGGTGTACACGCAGGGTCATGTGTGACTGTGGTGTAAACTCAGGGATAATTGTGGCAGTGGTGTACACTCAGGGACATATGTGGCAGTGGTGTACACTCAGGGACAAGTGTGACAGTGTTGTTCACTCTGGGAAATGTGTGATAGTGATGTACACTCAAGGACAGGTGTGACAGTGGTATACACTCAGGGGCAAGTGTGACAGTGGCTTACACTCAGGGATAATTGTGGCTGTGGTGTACACTCAGGGACATGTGTGGCAGTGGTGTACACTCAGGTACATGTGTGACAGTGGTGTACACTTCGGGACATGTGTGACAGTAGTGTACAAACTGGGACATGTGTGGCAGTGGTACACACTCAGGGACACGTGTGATAATGGTTTACACTCAGGGACATGTGTGGTAGTGGTATACACCCAGGGACAAGTGTGACAGTGGTGTACACTCAGGGACATGTGTGGCAGTAGAGTACACTCAGGGACAATGTGACAGTAGTGTACACTCAGGGACAAGCGTGACAGTGGTGCACACTCAGGGACAGGTGTGACAGTGTTGTAAGCTCAGGGACAAGTGTGACAGTGGTGTACGCTCAGAGACATGCGTTACAGTGGTGTACACTCAGGGACATGTGTGACAGTGGTGTACACTCAAGGACAAGTGTGACAGTGGTGTACTCTCAGGAAAAAGTGCAACAGTGGCGTACAATAAGGGACAAGTGTGAGAGTGGTGTACACTAAGGGACAGATGTGACAGTGTTGTAAACTCAGGGCCAATTATTACAGTGGTGTACACTCAGGGACATGTGTGACAGTGGTATACACAGAGGGACAAGTGTGAGAGTGGTGTACACTCAGGGACAAGTGTAACTGTGGTGTATACTCAGGAACAAGTGTGACAGTGGTGTACATTCAGGGACAGATGTGACATGGTGGTGGATACTTAGGGATATGTGTACATAGTGGTGTACACTCAGGGACAAGTGTGACAGTTGTATAAACTCAGGGACATGTGTGACAGTGGTGTACACTCAGGGACATGTGTGACAGTGGTGTACACTAAGGGACAAGTGTGAGAGTGGTGTACACTAAGGGACAGATGTGACAGTGTTGTAAACTAAGGGCCAATTATTACAGTGGTGTACACTCAGGGACATGTTTGACAATGGTGTAAACTCAGGGACACGTGTGACACTGGTGTACACTCAGGGACAATTGTGGTAGTGGTATACACACAGGGACAAGTGTGACAGTGGTGTACAATTAGGGACAGGAGTGATAGTGGTGTACATGCAGGGTCATGTGTGACAGTGGTGTACACTCAGGGACAATTGTGGCAGTGGTGTACACTCAGGGACATAGGTGGCAGTGGTGTACACTCAGGGACACGTTGGACAGTGGTGTACACTCAGGGACATGTGTGACAGTGGTGTACATTCAGGGACATGAGTGGCAGTGATATACACTCATGGACATGTGTGGCAGTGGTGTACATGCAGGGACAGGTGTGATAGTGGTGTACATTCAGGGACTATTGTGGTAGTGGTGTACACTCAGGGACATATGTGGCAGTGGTGTACACTTAGGGACATATGTCATAGAGGTGTACACTCAGTGACATGTGTGGCAGTGGTATACACTCAGGGACACGTGTGATAGTGGTGTACACTCAGGGTCAAGTGTGTCAGTGATGTACACTCAAGGACAAGTGTGACAGTGGTGTACACTCAGTGACATGTGTGGCAGTGGTATACACTCAGGGACACGTGTGATAGTGGTGTACACGCGGGGTCAAGTGTGTCAGTGGTGTACACTCAAGGAGAGGTGTGGCAGTGGTGTACATTCAGGGACACGTGTGACAGTGGTGTACAGGCAGGGTCATGTGTGATAGTGGTGTACATTCAGAGACAATTGTGGTAGTGGTGTACACTCAGGGACAAGTGTGACAGTGGCGTTCACTCTGGGAAATGTGTGAGAGTGATGTACACTCAGGGACAAGTGTGACAGTGGTGTACACTCAGGAACATATGTGGCAGTGGTATACACTCAGGGACAAGTGTGACAGTGGTGAACACTCAGGGACAATTGTGACAGTGGTGTACACTCAGGACAAGTGTGACAGTGGCTTCACTCGGGACAAGTGTGACAGTGGTCTACACTCAGGGACAGGTGTGTCAGTGGTTTACACTCAGGGACATGTGTGACAGTGGTTTACACTCAGGGACAAGTGTGACAGTGGTGTACACTCAGGGACACGTGTTGCAGTGGTGTACACTCAGGGACAAGTGTGGTAGTGGTGTACACTCAGGGACAAGTGTGATAGTGATGTACACTCAGGGACATGTGTGACAGTGGCGTTCACTCTGGGAAATGTGTGATAGTGGTGTACACTCAGGGACAAATGTGACAGTGGTGTACACTCAGGGACATGTGTGGCAGTGGTGTACACTCAGGGACATGTGTGTCAGTGGTGTGAACTCAGGGACAAGTGTGACAGTGGTGTACACTCAGGGACAAGTGTGACAGTGGTGTACACTCAGGGACAAGTGTAGAGTGGTGTACACTCAGAGACAAGTGTGACAGTGGTGTACATTCAGGACAAGTGTGGAAGTGGTGTACACTCATGGACAAGTGTGGCAGTGGTGTACACTCAGGGACAAGTGTGACAGTGGTGTACACGCAGGGTCATGTGTGACAGTGGTGTACACTCAGAGACAATTGTGGCAGTGATGTACACTCAGGGACATATGTGGCAGTGATTTCCACTGAGGGTCATGTGTGATAGTGGTGTACACTCAGTGACACGTGTGGCAGTGGTGTACACTCAGGGACATGTGTGGCAGTGGTGTACACTCAGGGACAAGTGTGACAGTAGTGTACACACAGGGACAGGTGTGGCAGTGGTGTGTACTCAGGGATAAGTGTGACAGTGTGTTAACTCTGGGACAAGTGTGACATTGGAGTACACTCTGGGACATGTGTTGCAATGGTGTACACCCAGGGACAAGTGTGATTGTGGTGTACACTCAGGGACATGTGTGACAGTGGTGTACACTCAGGGACATGTGTGACACTGGTGTACACTCAGTGACATGTGTGGCAGTGGTGTACACTCAGGGACATATGTAGCTGTGGTGTACACTCAGGGTCATGGGTGATAGTCGTGTACACTCAGGGTCTAGTGTGTCAGTGGTGCATACTCAAGTACAGGTGTGATATTGGTATACACTCAGGGACACGTGTGACAGTGGTGTACACTCAGGGACAAGTGTGACAGTGGTGTACACTCAGGGACAAGTGTGACAGTGGTGTATACTCAAGGGCAGGTGTGACAGTGGTATACACTCAGAGACAAGTGTGACAGTAGTGTACACTCAGGGACAAGTGTGACAGTGGTGTACACTCAGGGACAAGTGTGATAGTGGTGAACACTCAGTGATATGTGTGGTAGTGGTGTACACTCAGGGACATGTGTGGCAGTGGTGTACACTCAGTGACATGTGTGGCAGTGATGTACACTCATGGACAAGTGTGACAGTGGTGTACACTCAGGGACATGTGTGGCAGTGGTGTACACTCAGGGACATGTGTGGCAGTGGTGTACACTCAGGGACATGTGTGGTAGTGGTGTACACTCAGGGACATGTGTGGCAGTGGTGTACACTCAGGGACATGTGTGGCAGTGGTGTACACCTAGGGACAAGTGTGACAGTGGTGTACACTCAGGGACAAGTGTGACAGTGGTGTACACTCAGTGACATGTGTGGCAGTGGTGTACACTCAGGGACAAGTGTGACAGTGGCGTACACTCAGGGACATGTGTGGCGGTGGCTTACACTCAGGGACAAGTGTGACTGTGGTGTACACTCAGGGATATGTGTGGCAGTGGTATACACTCAGGGACATGTGTGGCAGTGGTTTACACTCAGTGACATGTGTGGCAGTGGTGTACACTCAGTGACATGTATGGCAGTGGTGAATTCCTAGGGATATGTGTGACAAGTGGTGTACACTCAGGGACAAGTGTGGCAGTGGTGTACACTCAGGGACAGGTGTGACAGTGGTGTACACTCAGTGACATGTGTGGTAGT
Organism: Homarus gammarus; assembly: GCA_958450375.1. Taxonomy (NCBI): domain Eukaryota; kingdom Metazoa; phylum Arthropoda; class Malacostraca; order Decapoda; family Nephropidae; genus Homarus; species Homarus gammarus. The sequence goes on from CAUDMG010002141.1 coordinate 504,944, forward strand.
GGTGTACACTCAGAGACAGGTGTGACAGTGGTGTACACTGAGGTTCATGTGTGGCAGTGGCATACACTCAGGGACAAGTGTGACTAAGGCGTACACTGAGGGACATGTGTGGCAGTGGTAAACACTCAGGGACAAGTGTGACAATGGTGTACACTCAGGGACATGTGTGGGAGTGGTGTACACTCAGGGACAAGTTTGATAGTGGTTTACACTCATGGAAGAGTGTGGCAGTGGTATACACTCAGGGAAATGTGTGACAGTGAAGTACACCTGGGACAAGTGTGACAGTGGTGTAAACTCAGACAAATGTGTGACACTGGTGTACACTCAGGAACAAGTGTGACAGTAGTGTACACTCAGGGAAATGTGGGGCATTGGTCTACACTCAGGGACATGTGTCACATGTGTGACAGTAGAGTACACTCATGGACAAGTGTGACAGTGGTGTACACTCAGGGACAAGTGTGACAGTGGTGTACACTCATTGTCAAGTGTGACAGTGGTGTACACTCGAGGACAGGTTTGGCAGTGATGTACACTCACGGACAAGTGTTTTAGTGGTGTACACTGAGGGTCAAATGTGGCAGTGGTGTACACTCATGGACAAGTGTGACAGTAGAGTACACTCATGGACAAGTGAGACAGTGGTGTACACTCAGGGACAAGTGTTTTAGTGGTGTATCCTCAGGGTCAAGTGTGACAGTGGTGTACACTCAATTACAGGTGTGGCAGTGGTGTACAATTTGGGACAAGAGTGACAGTGGTGTACACGCAGGGTCATGTGTGACTGTGGTGTAAACTCAGGGATAATTGTGGCAGTGGTGTACACTCAGGGACATATGTGGCAGTGGTGTACACTCAGGGTCATGTGTGACAGTCGTGTACACTCAGGGACAAGTTCGACAGTGGTGTACACCCAGGGACATGTGTGACATTGGTGTACACTCAGAGACAAGTGTGAAAATGGTGTACACTCAGGGACATGTGTGGCAGTGGTGTACACTCAGGGACAAGTGTGACAGTGGTGTTCACTCTGGGAAATGTGTGATAGTGATGTACACTCAAGGACAGGTGTGACAGTGGTATACACTCAGGGGCAAGTGTGACAGTGGCTTACACTCAGGGATAATTGTGGCTGTGGTGTACACTCAGGGACATGTGTGGCAGTGGTGTACACTCAGGTACATGTGTGACAGTGGTGTACACTTCGGGACATGTGTGACAGTAGTGTACAAACTGGTACATGTGTGGCAGTGGTACACACTCAGGGACACGTGTGATAATGGTTTACACTCAGGGACATGTGTGGTAGTGGTATACACCCAGGGACAAGTGTGACAGTGGTGTACACTCAGGGACATGTGTGGCAGTAGAGTACACTCAGGGACAATGTGACAGTAGTGTACACTCAGGGACAAGCGTGACAGTGGTGCACACTCAGGGACAGGTGTGACAGTGTTGTAAGCTCAGGGACAAGTGTGACAGTGGTGTACGCTCAGAGACATGCGTTACAGTGGTGTACACTCAGGGACATGTGTGACAGTGGTGTACACTCAAGGATAAGTGTGACAGTGGTGTACTCTCAGGAAAAAGTGCAACAGTGGCGTACAATAAGGGACAAGTGTGAGAGTGGTGTACACTAAGGGACAGATGTGACAGTGTTGTAAACTCAGGGCCAATTATTACAGTGGTGTACACTCAGGGACATGTGTGACAGTGGTATACACAGAGGGACAAGTGTGAGAGTGGTGTACACTCAGGGACAAGTGTAACTGTGGTGTATACTCAGGAACAAGTGTGACAGTGGTGTACATTCAGGGACAGATGTGACATGGTGGTGGATACTTAGGGATATGTGTACATAGTGGTGTACACTCAGGGACAAGTGTGACAGTTGTATAAACTCAGGGACATGTGTGACAGTGGTGTACACTCAGGGACATGTGTGACAGTGGTGTACACTAAGGGACAAGTGTGAGAGTGGTGTACACTAAGGGACAGATGTGACAGTGTTGTAAACTAAGGGCCAATTATTACAGTGGTGTACACTCAGGGACATGTTTGACAATGGTGTAAACTCAGGGACACGTGTGACACTGGTGTACACTCAGGGACATTTGTGGTAGTGGTATACACACAGGGACAAGTGTGACAGTGGTGTACAATTAGGGACAGGAGTGATAGTGGTGTACATGCAGGGTCATGTGTGACAGTGGTGTACACTCACGGACAATTGTGGCAGTGGTGTACACTCAGGGACATAGGTGGCAGTGGTGTTCACTCAGGGACACGTTGGACAGTGGTGTACACTCAGGGACATGTGTGACAGTGGTGTACATTCAGGGACATGAGTGGCAGTGATATACACTCATGGACATGTGTGGCAGTGGTGTACATGCAGGGACAGGTGTGATAGTGGTGTACATTCAGGGACTATTGTGGTAGTGGTGTACACTCAGGGACATATGTGGCAGTGGTGTACACTTAGGGACATATGTCATAGAGGTGTGCACTCAGGGACAAGTGTGGCAGTGCTGTACACTCAGGGACAAGTGTGACAGTGATGTTCACTCAGGGAAATCTGTGACAGTGGTGTGCACTCAGGGACAAGTGTGACAGTGGTGAACTCTCAAGGACAAGTGTGACCGTGGTGTACACTCAGGGACAAGTGTGGCAGTGGTGTACACTCATGGCAAGTGTGACAGTGGTGTACATTTAGGGCCAAGTGTGACAGTGGTGTACACTCAGAGACATGTGTGACAGTGGTTTACATTGAGGTACATATGTGGCAGTGGCATACACTCAGGGGCAAGTGTGACTAAGGTGTACACTCAGGGACATGTGTGGCAGTGGCATACACTCAGGGACAAGTGTGACTAAGGTGTACACTCAGGGACATGTGTGGTAGTCGTGTACACTCAGGAACAAGTGTGACACTGGTGTACACTCATGGAAGAGTGTGGTAGTGGTATACACTTAGGGACAAGTGTGACAGTGATGTACACTCAGGGAAATGTGTGACACTGGTGTACACTCAGGGACAAGTGTGACAGTGATGTACACTCAGGGAAATGTGTGGCAGTGGTCTACGCTCAGGGACATGTGTCACATGTGTGACAGTAGAGTACACTCATGGACAAGTGTGACAGTGGTGTACACTCAGGTACAAGTGTTTTAGTGGTGTACACTCAGGGTCAGGTGTGACAGTGGTGTACACTCAAGGACAGGTTTGGCAGTGATGTACACTCAGCGACAAGTGTTTTAGTGGTGTACACTCAGGGTCAAGTGTGACAGTGGTGTACACTCATGGACAAGCGTGACAGTAGAGTACACACATGGACAAGTGTGACAGTGGTGTACACTCAGGGACAAGTGTTTTAGTAGTGTACACTCAGGGTCAAGTGTGACAGTGGTGTACACTCAGGGACAAGTGTTTTAGTGGTGTACACTCAGGGTCAAGTGTGACAGTGTAGTACACTCAAGGACAGATGTGGCAGTGGTGTACAATTATGGACAAGAGTGACAGGGGTGTACATGCAGGGTCATGTGTGACAGTGGTGTACACTCAAGGACAATTGTGGTAGTGGTGTACACTCAGGGACATATGTGGCAGTGGTGTACACTCAGGGTCATGGGTGACAGTCGTGTACTCTCTGGGACAAGTTCGACAGTGGTGTACACACAGGGACATGTGTGACAGTGCTGTACAGTCAGAGACAAGTGTGGCAGTGGTGTACACTCAGCGACAAGTGTGACAGTGGTGTTCACTCTGGGAAATGTGTGATAGTGATGTACACTCAGGGTCAAGTGTGACAGTGGTGTATACTCAAGGACAGGTGTGACAGTGGTGTACACTCATGGACAAGTGTGACAGTAGAGAACACTCATGGACAAGTGTGACAGTGGTGTACACTCAGGGACAAGTGCTTTAGTGGTGTACACTCAGGGTCAAGTGTGACAGTGGTGTACACTCAGGGACAAGTGTTTTAGTGGTGTACACTCATGGTCAAGTGTGACAGTGGTGTACACTCAAGGACAGGTGTGGCAGTGGTGTACAATTAGGGACATATGTGGCAGTGGTGTACACTCAGGGTCATTGGTGACAGTCGTGTACACTCAGGGACAAGTTCGACAGTGGTTTGCACCCAGAGACACGTGTGACAGTGGTGTACACTCAGGGACAAGTATGACAGTGGTGTTCACTCTGGGAAATGTGTGATAGTGATGTACACTCAGGGTCAAGTATGACAGTGGTGTACACTCAAGGACAGGTGTGACACTGGTGTACACTCAGGGGCAAGTGTTACAGTGGTGTACACTAAGGGACATGTGTGGCTGTGGTGTACACTCAGGGACATGTGTGGCAGTGGTATGAACTCAGGGACAAGTGTGACAGTGGTGTACACTCAGGGACAAGTTTGACAGTGATGTACGCTCAGGGACATGTGTGACAGTGGTATACACAGAGGGACAAGTGTGATTGTGGTTTACACTCAGGGACAAGTGCAACAGTGGTGTACACTCAGGAACAAGTGTGACAGTGGTGTACATTCAGGGACAAGTGTGAGAGTGGTGTACACTCAGGGACAAGTGTGACAGTGGTGTACACTCAGGGACAAGTGTGACAGTGGTGTACACTCAGGGACATGTGTGACAGTGGTGTGCACTCAGGGACATGTGTGACAGTGGTGTACACTAAAGGACAAGTGTGAGAGTGGTGTACACTGAGGGACAGATGTGACAGTGTTGTAAATGCAGGGCCAATTATTACAGTGGTGTACACCTAGGGACATGTCTGACAGTGGTATACACTCAGGGACAAGTGTGACAGTGGTGCACACTCAGGGACAAGTGTGACAGTGGTATACACTCAGGGACAAGTGTGACAGTGGTGTACACTCAGGGACAAGTGTGTCAGTGGTGTACACTCATGGACATGTGTGACAGTGGGGTACACTAAGGGACAAGTGTGAGAGTGGTGTACACTGAGGGACAGATGTGATAGTGTTGTAAACTCAGGGCCAATTATTATAGTGGTGTACACTCAGCGACATGTGTGACAATGGTGTAAACTCAGGGACACGTGTGACAGTGGTGTACACTCAGGGACATGTGTGACAGTGGTGTACACTCATGGATAAGTGTGACAGTGGTGTACACTCACGGACATGTGTGGCAGTGGTGTAGACTCAGGGACATGTGTGGCAGTGGTGAGCACTCAGGGACAAGTGTGACAGTGGTGTACACTCAGGAACAAGTGTGACAGTGGTGTACACTGATGAACAATTGTAACAGTGGTGTACACTCAGGGACAAGTGTGACAGTGATGTACACTCAGGGACACGTGTGACAGTGGTGTACACTCAGGGACATGTGTGATTGTGGTGTACATTCAGGGACATGGGTGGCAGTGGTGTACATGCAGGGACAGGTGTGATAGTGGTGTAAATTCAGGGACTATTGTGGTAGTGGTGTACACTCAGGGACATATGTGGCAGTGGTGTACACTTAGGGACATATGTCATAGAGGTGTGCACTCAGGGACAAGTGTGGCAGTGCTGTACACTCAGGGACAAGTGTGACAGTGATGTTCACTCAGGGAAATCTGTGACAGTGGTGAGCACTCAGGGACAAGTGTGACAGTGGTGAACTCTCAAGGACAAGTGTGACCGTGGTGTACACTCAGGGACAAGTGTGGCAGTGGTGTACACTCATGGCAAGTGTGACAGTGGTGTACATTTAGGGCCAAGTGTGACAGTGGTGTACACTCAGAGACATGTGTGACAGTGGTTTACATTGAGGTACATATGTGGCAGTGGCATACACTCAGGGGCAAGTGTGACTAAGGTGTACACTCAGGGACATGTGTGCAAGTGGCATACACTCAGGGACAAGTGTGACTAAGGTGTTCACTCATGGGTACATCTGTGTCACCGCGCTTGGCTTGGTAGTCGTGTGACAGCTCCCTGTCAGGAACAAGTGCTGTGGACTCTGGGTACACTCATGGTAAGAGTGTTGGTTATAGTAGGTATACACTTAGGGGACAAGGTGTCTAGACACGTGCATGTACACTTTCATGGGAACTTATGTATTGGTGACACTGGGGTTTGTTTACACCTCAGGGGACAAGTGTGACAG
>CAUDMG010002141.1:511180-561180 GCA_958450375.1 Homarus gammarus
CTTAGTGGTGTACACTCAGGGTCAGGTGTGACAGTGGTGTACACTCAAGGACAGGTTTGGCAGTGATGTACACTCAGCGACAAGTGTTTTAGTGGTGTACACTCAGGGTCAAGTGTGACAGTGGTGTACACTCATGGACAAGCGTGACAGTAGAGTACACACATGGACAAGTGTGACAGTGGTGTACACTCAGGGACAAGTGTTTTAGTAGTGTACACTCAGGGTCAAGTGTGACAGTGGTGTACACTCAGGGACAAGTGTTTTAGTGGTGTACACTCAGGGTCAAGTGTGACAGTGTAGTACACTCAAGGACAGATGTGGCAGTGGTGTACAATTATGGACAAGAGTGACAGGGGTGTACATGCAGGGTCATGTGTGACAGTGGTGTACACTCAAGGACAATTGTGGTAGTGGTGTACACTCAGGGACATATGTGGCAGTGGTGTACACTCAGGGTCATGGGTGACAGTCGCGTACTCTCTGGGACAAGTTCGACAGTGGTGTACACCCAGGGACATGTGTGACAGTGCTGTACAGTCAGAGACAAGTGTGGCAGTGGTGTACACTCAGCGACAAGTGTGACAGTGGTGTTCACTCTGGGAAATGTGTGATAGTGATGTACACTCAGGGTCAAGTGTGACAGTGGTGTATACTCAAGGACAGGTGTGACAGTGGTGTACACTCATGGACAAGTGTGACAGTAGAGAACACTCATGGACAAGTGTGACAGTGGTGTACACTCAGGGACAAGTGCTTTAGTGGTGTACACTCAGGGTCAAGTGTGACAGTGGTGTACACTCAGGGACAAGTGTTTTAGTGGTGTACACTCATGGTCAAGTGTGACAGTGGTGTACACTCAAGGACAGGTGTGGCAGTGGTGTACAATTAGGGACATATGTGGCAGTGGTGTACACTCAGGGTCATTGGTGACAGTCGTGTACACTCAGGGACAAGTTCGACAGTGGTTTGCACCCAGAGACACGTGTGACAGTGGTGTACACTCAGGGACAAGTATGACAGTGGTGTTCACTCTGGGAAATGTGTGATAGTGATGTACACTCAGGGTCAAGTATGACAGTGGTGTACACTCAAGGACAGGTGTGACACTGGTGTACACTCAGGGGCAAGTGTTACAGTGGTGTACACTAAGGGACATGTGTGGCTGTGGTGTACACTCAGGGACATGTGTGGCAGTGGTATGAACTCAGGGACAAGTGTGACAGTGGTGTACACTCAGGGACAAGTTTGACAGTGATGTACGCTCAGGGACATGTGTGACAGTGGTATACACAGAGGGACAAGTGTGATTGTGGTTTACACTCAGGGACAAGTGTTACAGTGGTGTACACTCAGGAACAAGTGTGACAGTGGTGTACATTCAGGGACAAGTGTGAGAGTGGTGTACACTCAGGGACAAGTGTGACAGTGGTGTACACTCAGGGACAAGTGTGACAGTGGTGTACACTCAGGGACATGTGTGACAGTGGTGTGCACTCAGGGACATGTGTGACAGTGGTGTACACTCACGGACATGTGTGGCAGTGGTGTAGACTCAGGGACATGTGTGGCAGTGGTGAGCACTCAGGGACAAGTGTGACAGTGGTGTACACTCAGGAACAAGTGTGACAGTGGTGTACACTGATGAACAATTGTGACAGTGGTGTACACTCAGGGACAAGTGTGACAGTGATGTACACTCAGGGACACGTGTGACAGTGGTGTACCCTCAGGGACAAGTGTGACAAAAGTGTACACTTAGGAAGAAGTGTGACAGTGGTGTAAACTCAGGGACCAGTGTGACAAAGGTGTACACTCAGAAAGAAGTGTGACAGTGGTGTACATACAGGGAAAGATGTGACATGGTGGTGGATACTTAGGGATATGTGTGCATAGTGGTTTACACTCAGGCGTCAAGGGTGACAGTGGTGTACACTCAGGGACATGTTTGACAGTGGTGTACACTCAGGGACAAGTTTGACAGTGGTGTACACTCAGGGACATGTGTGATTGTGGTGTACATTCAGGGACATGAGTGGCAGTGATGTACACTGATGGACATGTGTGGCAGTGGTGTACATGCAGGGTCATGGGTGACAGTGGTGTACACTCAGGGACAATTGTGGTAGTGGTGTACACTCATGGACATATGTGGCAGTAGTGTACACTTAGGGACATATGTCATAGAGGTGTGCACTCAGGGTCAAGTGTGGCAGTGCTGTACACTCAGGGACAAGTGTGACAGTGAAGTTCACTCAGGGAAATCTGTGACAGTGGTGTGCACTGACGGACAAGTGTGACAGTGGTGAACTCTCAAGGACTAGTGTGACAGTGGTATACACTCAGGGACACGTGTGGTAGTGGTGTACACTCATGGCATGTGTGACAGTGGTGTACATCTAGGGCCAGGTGTGACAGTGGCGTACACTCAGAGACAAGTGTGACAGTGGTGTACATTTAGGGCCAGGTGTGACAGTGGTGTACACTCCTGGACATGTGTGGCAGGTGTGTACACTCAGGGACAAGTGTGACAGTGGTGTACACTCAGGGACATATGTGGCAGTGTTGTACACTCAAGGACTGATGTGACATGGTGGTGGATACTTAGGGACATGTGTACATAGTGTGTACTCTTAGGAGTAGGTATGCTTAATGATGTACACTCAGCAACAGGTGTACAATATAGTGTACACTCGGGGACAGGCAGGACACACAAATAGATAAAGAGTAAAGTGGATATTAATATTCACTGTGCACTCAGCGAGTCACTTGTTAGCTTGGCGGAAAACAAGTTCCCAGGACGGAACACAACCCAGTAGTACAAGTACACTGTAGTCCTAGCGGCAGCAGTTGTAGTAGCAGCAGTGGTAGTACTAATTGTAGTAGCGTTAATAGTAGTTTTGGTACTGGCGGTGATAGTAGTAGTTGTAGTTATACCTGTTGTAGTAGGGATAGTAGTTGTTGTTGTAATAGTACCAATGGTAGTATTAATAGTAACAGTGGTATTGATAAGAGTAGCATAAAGTGTTTATGCAACAGGGATAGTATTATTGTAGTAGTAACAGTCGTAATGATAGTAGTATCAATAGTCGGAGCAGAGGTACCATTACTAGTAGCAGAGTACCACTAGTAGCAGCAGAGATACCACTAGTAACAGCAGAGATACCATTAATAGCAGCAGTGGCAGTAGTTGTCACAACGGTGGAAGTACTAGACATAACAACAATGGTAGCACAAGCAACAACAATGGTAGTAGTAGGAACAATAGAGGTTGTAACAGTCATAGTCACACATATTTATATCTTGAATAAACTTACTTTTTTTTAGCAAATGCAAGAATTTTAGTTTACAAGTTCCATGAATTAAAATTAATTACATTAATAAATCCTTGTTAATAAAGCTTTCATGGACAGTCACCCAAAAAAGTCCTGTCGCGAACCACGGTTCAGACTCGTGAACCCGAAGCAGTAGACACTGAAACATTATTCTGTCCATAAATGTTTCGGATTCAAGAGTCTGAATCTCGGGGTTCATGGTTCGCGACAGGACTTTTTTGGGTGACTGTACAGTCTCGTTAAAGATTTTTCGAACACTTGCTGGAGACAGCTGGCAACTCAAGAGGCCGTTTGTTTACTATAGTACTTAGTAAAAATTATGAATAAATGTAAAAGTGGTCGGTGATTTGTCACTTAGTTCCCCGTTGCTTAATTAAAGATAGGACTTTGTTGTTTCGTATTATATTATACTACGTACTAAAGTAAACAAACGGCCTTGAGTTTCCAGGTGTCTGCAGTAGTCTTCAAAGAATCTTGAACGAGACTGTACATTGATTACATATTTGTAAATGTAATGCTGATAATAAATAATAAAGTTATCTTCTTCGTTTATAATATTAATTTTCTGATAAATAATATACATTTACAGAGATAAAGTACGTCAGGGATGCAATTACTACAAATATTATAAAGGACGATAACACCTCCTTATGTCTCATGATACTAACGCTCTCTGCCATGCTCATTATCCGCTACGCCAGGCTCATATAGGTGTTTTTAGAGGTTTGCGTGAGAGTTTACAAATATAAAAAATAAAATGTTATAGTAGCATTGTTGAAATGAAAACCTTGTGTAAATATCGACATTGAATTACCTGATGCGCACTATCCCTGACATCGGACCTCCTATCCGTCCGTTAAAAGAACCCATCAAGATCGAATAGATTTCCAACACTGGTGAAGAGTCACTACCTTACCCCAGCACTACCACCGAGATGAGCAGGAATGGCAATCACTAACACGGAGGAAATTTGTAGTCATGAAACATCTGAACTCTGTCAAGCTCACAGCAGCCTTGACTGGGCACTTAGTAGCTCAAAATGCTGCGAACTACGCTAAATTTGATGTTTTATTACGACGGAACGGCAGCGCACCCAAAGCGAAAAATTTAAATACTGACGCAATAAATGTAAGAGATCGTGAAGAAAAAAGTAGAGGAGTAGAGGTAGCACAGGGGGTGGGTGCATCAAACTGGCTTACAGCTTACCGATAAGAGCAAAGCGCTTCAGTGTTTATAATAAAAAAAATCACAGATGCCATTGCTCTAAGATACGGTTGGCTAGTGGAAGGCATGCCCGCCCAATGAGTGTGTGTGAAGCATCATATGATATTAACCTTGCATGGTGTGCAAGAAGAGAGATTTCGTTTGTATAAGGCACGAAGAAGTAAGGACCTCACAGCAAACATGTTGAAGGAGATTATGCTGATACGTCACTGTGGAACTGACCCTCCTCCCACTGGATGGACTGCCCACCGGACTGCCCATAGACCTTGGGACTGCCAAAACAACTAACGAAGCCCGTGCTCGAGGATTCTGGACGAAGGGACAGTAGGCCTTCTTTGATATCAGGCTTTTCAATCCCCTGGCTGCATATCACCTTGAGGAGAACTTCGCCAGGATCACCATTATCCTTCCATTACAAATCTTGAAATGAAGGCAGCAGGACACTAATCTAAAAGTTTAGTGCGAGTAGTTGTAGCGAGTCGGGTTGTCGAATATCGTGGATGGAAGTCAGGTTTAGATACAGTAGTATGAAATTGCAATCGAATCATCCAAAAACAAAAGTCATCGCACCGTCATGTTAGACTAATTGGCTGAACAAAGACTGTACAATAGGGAGTGACAGTTTTGCAAAAGTTTTCAAAATCTAATTGCTTGGGTTGGATTATTTGTCTATCGGCCACGCTAATTCCGAATATGTTTGAGTTTTTTGCATCATTGCATTAGAAGGCTTGTGGATACTTTTGGGTTTGGCATGAAAAACGCGAAAAAACTGTAAATAATAAAGGGACTGGCAATGGGGCACAACCTGTTAAAATCAAGTTATTGAATTGGATTATTCGACTACTGTGTACACTGGTTCATAATATGCTATTGTTTTACAACTCAATGCGCTACAAATTATGCCGATATTTTTGCTGCAAGTCACCACATACGTATATTTCGAAAACCAGGGCCCAATATTACCAACGGCGTGGATAGATTCCGTGGAATGAATTCAGGACATTCCCGCTCATGGAACATTACCAAACTCCGTATATGTGCCAATGGCAGGCCAATGGCAATATTTACAGAGTTTGTTGAGGCTCCCTGGACGGGAATGCCCTGAATTTATTCCACGGAATCTATTCACGCCGTTGGTAAAATTCGTCCCAGGACTGATCAACGAATTCAGCCCAAGTAGCTTGACTTGGACAGTTAAGGACAAAATCTCAGTCCGTACTTTTGAATAAAATATTGTTCAATAGGTGGTGATATTGAAGTGCTGAAAGTTGTTTTTTCTGTGTTGTTTTGCAGTTAGTTCAAAGGGCCGCCACCAAGATGGGTCGTCCTAAGATTAGCAACACTCAGCTGCGCCAGGGTGACGATAAGGTGTTCGGGGTTCGGATGCCTCTGCCATCTAACAAGTTGCCTCTGAACAAGGAAGTTGGAAGTGCCCTGGCTTATGAAGCAGAAAACGAGAGGTTAAGGAGAAGAACAAATGCTTTTGATTATATGGATGCCACCAACAAGGTGACTGAGAAGGTACTGGATGTGTATAGGAAGGCCACTGTCCCCACTATCTCTGAAATCAGGGTGAAAATGAGAGTCCACGACCTGTGGAGGATGCGGAGGGAGACGATGATGATGAAGGGAAATGGAGAGAAACAGAAAAGGAAGAAAACGAAGAACGGGAAGCTGAAGATGAGCCTCGAACCTCATCTTCAGCTTCCCGTTCTTCGTTTTCTTCCTTTTCTGTTTCTGTCCATTTCCCTTCATCATCATCGTCTCCCTCCGCATCCTCCACAGGTCGTGGACTCTCATTTTCACCCTGATTTCAGAGATAGTGGGGACAGTGGCCTTCCTATACACATCCAGTACCTTCTCAGTCACCTTGTTGGTGGCATCCATATAATCAAAAGCATTTGTTCTTCTCCTTAGCCTCTCGTTTTCTGCTTCATAAGCCAGGGCACTTCCAACTTCCTTGTTCAGAGGCAACTTGTTAGATGGCAGAGGCATCCGAACCCCGAACACCTTATCGTTACCCTGGCGCAGCTGAGTGTTGCTAATCTTAGGACGACCCATCTTGGTGGCGGCCCTTTGAACTAACTGCAAAACAACACAGAAAAAACAACTTTCAGCACTTCAATATCACCACCTATTGAACAATATTTTATTCAAAAGTACGGACTGAGATTTTGTCCTTAACTGTCCAAGTCAAGCTACTTGGGCTGAATTCGTTGATCAGTCCTGGGACGAATATTACCAACGGCGTGAATAGATTCCGTGGAATAAATTCAGGGCATTCCCGTCCAGGGAGCCTCAACAAACTCTGTAAATATTGCCATTGGCCTGCCATTGGCGCATATACGGAGTTTGGTAATGTTCCATGAGCGGGAATGTCCTGAATTCATTCCACGGAATCTATCCCCGCCGTTGGTAATATTGGGCCCTGGTTTTCGAAATATACATATGTGGTGACTTGCAGCAAAAATATCGGCATAATTTGTAGCGCATTGAGTTGTAAAACAATAGCATATTATGAACCAGTGTACACAGTAGTCGAATAATCCAATTCAATAACTTGATTTTAACAGGTTGTGCCCCATTGCCAGTCCCTTTATTATTTACAGTTTTTTCGCGTTTTTCATGCCAAACCCAAAAGTATCCACAAGCCTTCTAATGCAATGATGTAAAAAACTCAAACATATTCGGAATTAGCGTGGCCGATAGACAAATAATCCAACCCAAGCAATTAGATTTTGAAAACTTTTGCAAAACTGTCACTCCCTACTGTACAATCACCTCTCGCGCCTTTGTTTTGATGTGCTGAAAGAACGGTTTCATTTCGGTCCAGTAGTTTTTAGTTTGTTAACTGAAAAAGGTTTGTAATTTCTTGGCATGCTTTAGCAATGCAAAAAGTTATTAAATATACAGAATAAGAAACTATATTGATCATTAAGGTAAGGAACAGTAAATGATAGAGGTAATTGTCACTTAATCTACAGACAAAAATTTGAGTGATCGTTTTGTAAAGTCGTTTTCATTACACACAAATACTCTTCGTCTTACCTTAACAACTTTACAGTTCTACCCCCGGTCATTCCATGATGCATAAATATATTTTTCTGGGTTATACGAGTGAGCAGTTCCTAACAATTATCAATAAATCTTGTGAATTTGCATTTTTTCTTCTTATATTTGACCAAGCATCCCAACATATGGCGTAGAAACACACTTCATCACTTTCTGAATGCAAGTCATTCCTAAAGAAACACAGTTTGTTCCCCGCCTTTAATTTACCCAGTGACCAGATACAAATCACAAGTTTGAATTATATATATATATATATATATATATATATATATATATATATATATATATATATATATATATATATGCAAGTAAATCACTGTAGGTGCGCGTGATCCATGTATAGGCTGATAAACACATAGGAAACAAGAAAACACGAAGCTCCCCAAGCGCTTTCGTGTAATTCACATCTTCAGGGGTGAGTACAGAGACTGTACACACCAAAAATAATAGCCTATATTATACGATGGTAGCACATTTGACGTAGACGCAAAGTTTTCTTTATTACAAAATTTGTCTATATTTTATAAAACAGATTTATCACCTTTTTAATCCTGTCCTCATTGGTTGACACCTGGACAACACTCTTTGGTGCGTGTCAGATGTTTAGGGTATGACACATTGTATTAGCCCCTGTCTCATGGCAGTAGCAATTGTATAAATTTTGGTTAATACATTTAGTTTATATAATCCAATCACCCTACCGTAATTTCCCAAAAGCTGTGAGGTACCATGTGCCGTTCACGTGAGGGGAATTTCCTCTATCAGTACGCCGACCTTGAGAATGTAGGGTCAGCCCAGCATCTCCTTCAGAGCCTCCCCTCACGGGACCAGTCTTCACTTGAGCCTCACGAGAATCGGGCCGGTGATCTAAACTCAGTCAAGCTGAGCCCCTGTCCTTTTTCCTTAATCCCTCAACTTATTTATATATAAGCCAAGTTAAGGGAACTCTAACCCAAAGCTTATATAACATCCTTTGATTATACACTTGTTGTCGGAATCGGGGGGAGGGAGGTGCACAAGGTGCCATCTTTCTATAACGTTCGTCGTCTCCAGGCCATTGTTCCACCCTTGGTGTGGGGTAATTCTCAGTGTGACAGGTGTTGGGGTTTTCCATAATTCATCAACCCACACCTGTTAACAACACATGATGATGATTCCTCGCAGTGTGACAGGTGTTGGAATATTCCGTCGACAATCACTCACACCGAGTACAACCCCCGACTTTCGAAATGTACGATAGGTATTACATGTTCAATGTTAGATCCCCCCACTCTTGCTAGCTCCAGTCTACACACCACCTGGTAAGACAAGTGACGAGGTATTTAACGCCCCATCACCCAGCTTCACGCACAACCGCGTTGATCAGATTGATACGTAATGACATGGTTGTGTCGTCTCGCCGTCCACCTCCATATAAAGTCTCCTCACAAGTGGGTAGCAAGCCACGACTGTATCCCTCACTTAATCTGCCTATTCGAAATATGACGATCGTTTGGGTGTATCACTCGTAAACTGGAAAAACAAGTTCTCATTCAGCTCACGTTTTTGTTCCCCAAAGCCACAGCAATTAACAAATATCACCCTCGGCGCTAATACACCGACCCGTACAGGGAGTGTCATCATATACAAGTACGATGCGAAAATTCACTTGAAAAATATATACCTCATAAGAGATGTTTTTGGGTTAATATCTCCTGTCACTACGCTCGTCGACCTGAAAGTTGCTCATTAAGGGCACGCCAGGACTCGAGTCTCCGAGAAAAACAGTGGTGGACGTCTGCCGTCACTGGCTCAGCCACTGAGTGCCAATCAGTCTGTGATAAATGACTCTCACCACTTGAGACCTGAACCTCGGCGAGGTAGGTTCTCCCGGCTCCCCGCTCCTTCCCCCCGAGGTACCGCGTGACCATGATCATGATCACCCTAGCCCAGGCGAAGGTTGTGAGACTGATTCCGGTCGAGCACCCTTCGCGCAAGAAACTCAATCTTCTTGTTATAAAAGATTTTTTTGACCACATCGGACTAAAGGGGGTGACAGGGGTCGTCCGGAGTAGCGGCGGTACCCTTGTCATCACCTTCGAGGAATGGGGGCAGGCCCACAAATTACCCTACCGAACGATTATCAATGGAGTAGACGTCATGTTTGACGCCTTACTTCAGGATAACTTAGTTTTGGGAGTCATTTCCCACTCTGAAATTGAGTATCTCGAAAGAGACGAACTTGCCGAGCTGATTGGAGATCAGCTCTCAGTACTTAGGAAGCTGACCAGCACAACTGCCCTGGTTGGTTTTCCTAGGAAACTTCCTAGCTCCGTTATACTGGGTTGGGAGAAAATCCCAGTAAAACCTCAACAGCAAAAACCCACTCGCTGCTACAATTGCCAGAAATATGGCCATCTGGCGAGGAAGTGTCGTGCTCGCGAGGTGTGCTCTAGCTGCGGGGCACCCGGCCACACCGACGCTGACTGCCAGGCGGCCGTTAAGAAGTGCGCGGCTTGTGGTGGCCCTCACTCCTCCTCCGACCGGCTTTGTCCCAAGTGGAGGGAGGAGTGCAGGGTGGCCAGGCTGCGGGCGAAAGAAAAATTGACTTACAGGGAGGCTCTCCTTGTAGTCAAAAATCAAGAAAAGAACAAACAAGACAAAAACAACCACGACATGAACAACCGAGAACCCGATATCCCTACAGAAGACCAGAAAAAAGAAGACCAGAAAGAAGAAGATCAAAAAGAAGACGAAGAACAAGATCAAAAAGAAGACGAAGAACAAGAAGAAGAATGGAAAGTAAAAACTAAAAGAAGAACAAAGAAAAAAAAGAAGTCCAACCAATCAGCTTCGGCCGAAATAGCCTAACGGCGAAGAGGCCAGAAATCCCAAACAACTTGAACTTGACTCTCACACTGAAAGCGATCGCTGACATTATGAACGTAACTCCGGCCGTGGCAGATCATATTTCATGGTGGTAGTAAAATGAGACGTTTGTCGAGGTAGGGGACGCGGCGGGTGACACTGAGCTCTTTAATCTTTTACCTTCTTCTGTTTCGCTCGGCAAGTTGAAGCGATGATGGGGTGATGCAATATGCTCATGGATCAATGAGTAAAGTGGAATGTGAGGAAGACTGATGAAGTCAAAGACGGATCACTGGACTTGAAAGATAAAAGATTGAGTGACGGCTTCTCTATAGCATGGGAAGAAGTTAAAATATCTGTAAAGTTTGTGGAAAGAGATAGACGATGAATAAAGAGTGAGAGAAACGAATGAAAGAAGAGGTAAACTTTTACCTCGCCAAGCCCTTCTTCTTGCCTGTCGGTAACATATTTTCAAACTGCGTACACCTGAAAGTTAATTTCAGAAAGTCCTCATCAAGGTTGGACGTTTTTCTGCTGCACATCCGTATATACAGAAAACTATCATGGTCAGAATATAAAATTATTGACTATTTACTACCATCCTCATTTTTTCCACTCATTAAGTAGTAGGAGCTCCTTATATGACTCAGGCCGGGAAGATAAAACATCTTGAGATAACAGTCTGCAAGTTTCCCTCAAGACGTAAATGGTGGGCGGTCTGGAGCCGTGGAAGGCGTAGGAGGGCTGAGTTGGGAACCTCCTGGCACTTTGCCCTTTAGGAAAAAGTTATGTTCATGTTATAGGAAGACAACAAAAACACTCGGTAAATCTAGAAAGCGAAATTCAGTTGCTTCTTTAACTCTTCCCAACTCATTTTATAAATCCTGATAATGATCTAAGACTTACACATACCAGCTGCCTGCATATCCTGTGACAATGATTAATTGTGATTTCCTTTTTTGGGGGGCACTGTTACCTGGTTCTCCAGAAGCCTCTAAGCCGTGTGTGTGTGTGTGTGTGCGTGTGTGGAGGACCTAAGATTTAAAATTCCTGATAACCAATATGTATTTAGCACGCATGTGTGTGTATGTATGTGTGTACTTTACTCCTTTGCTCTGTATTACATTTGCCTGTGTTTGAGCACATGTGCCGAGCAGAAAAAAATTGCCATATAAACTAACACAGTCCATACTGACAAAGGAGTTGTCATGGGTTGCGTTAGGCTTACCCACGCAACCAACTCCAAAGTTTGTTTTACCAGAGATAAGACGCCCGGCGAGGCATAACTGGGACATGTATTTTTCAATTAGTGTATGTCAGCCAGCCTTTAGGGGGGTGGGCAGTGGAACAGTGTTGTACTGTTCATCGCTTCACACCCAAAAACCTCATTTTAAGTAGTACCCCCTGAGCCATGGGTTAGTTAAGACGTCGTCTCCATCCTCTCCCTCCTGAAAGGGGGCGGGACACCACACCACACAGAGTCCTCCACCGCCACTCCGTCCTGTGAACCGTCGTCGACACGAGACTAAGTGTGTTAACCTAGGTTGTTATCACCCTGGAAATATCACGTGTGGATGCCTGGTTGCGACAAGAGCAATCCAGGCTGGCCTATCAAACCTACAGTAAATGGTTAATTAATTCACGCTTACAGAGTTCTCCTGCACGACACCCGTCTACTGTGACCTTGATCGACACGAGACTAAGTGTGTTAACCTAGGTTGTTATCCCCTTGGAAATATCACATGTGGAAGCCTGGTTGCGACAAAAGCAATCCAGGCTGGTCTATTGCACCTAAATGGTTAATTCAAGTCACGCTTACCAGTTCTCCTTGCCGCGACAACCGTCTACCGTGACTGTCAGTGATGCGAGACTATGTGTGGTAAACCAAGAGTACCTTTTGTTGTTATGGCCGTGGAAGGTCGACACGAGACTAAGCGTGTTAACCTAGGTTACCCCCGTGGAAATATCACGTGTGGAAGCCTGGTTGCGACAAAAGCAATCCAGGCTGGTCTATTGGTTAATTCAAGTCACGCTTACAGAGTTCTCCTGCATGACACCATGTGTGGTAACCCAAGAGTACTTTTTGTTGCTGTGGCCTGTGGAAAGAAGTTCTTGTGCGGAAGCCTGGTTGCAACAAAAGCAATCCAGGCTGGCAGTAAATGTATCACTTGAAGAATTAAGGCTCTGTTAAGTTATACCCATAGTAGAGTAATCACATGTGTCCCCAAGTTAAAATTCTCTTTTAGAAGCTTAATTTTATTACAGCGTGAACGTGAGTGAATCATATATCCATGCAAATTGTAAATCATTGTATAGAAGCTTGACAAATAAATGTAAGTGCAATTATCTGCCCGTATCTGTGATCCTATCTTATTATTACTAAAGGTAATGACTGATTGGTTATGACATAGTATAATCAATAACTTAGATGGATGTTGAAAATTAAATGAATTCATTAATTATCATTTATCAGGTATAAATCATGGAATGTCGAGTGGTGGAGTGAACTTCTACGTAGATACACCATAATCTCCTGTAAGTAATCAGTGTGAAGGTATCGAACTCTACGGTAAGAAAGAAGAAATACCACCACCGATTCTTCTTGGTGGACCACGGATCCACCCCAAAACCATGACAGGAGTTATGGCAAATATTCCCATCTTGTATAACGATACCTGGACCTGTGTAGGGAGTGGAGCCACACACTACTGGTGAGGTAGGGGAAAGAATTCTGCGCTTATCCCATTTCCTTTCTCGGGATTTTTATATACAATTATCTTCTTAAAAAGGGCTCATGACACGACACTCAGACACCAGTACACAAACACAACTCCACTTATATCTTCGAGAGGTGTTGTGTATATCAAAGTTAGTATTATGCCCACGCCCAGCCCTCATGTCTTCATTGTCGTAGAGGACCCACGCCCTACCACCCGCGTGGGTGCCCTCCATACACGCCCACGCCTCGGTTACCTGTACTGATGAAGTGTGGGTGACGTGTACAGTGTACACGTCACCCACACTTCATCAGTGACGTGACAAGCGGTTATCATCTACAGAGACAACATTTCACCGAGTGTGAGGCTTTATGGGCGTCGGCGACCTTACTTCATGTTAGGGTAGAATACGAGAAAGAATATAAAAAGAAAACAATTATTTAAGAAAGGTTTAGAAGTTACTACATACTGTATACTAATAAATGTGATTCATACACAGTTGCACTTGCTGATAACCACAAGGGAGTGAAAATATGTTGATGCAGGTAATTTTGTAAATATTAACTTCATTCAGAGAGAAGACTACAGAAGAAATATGTTGCCATTTCCTAAAGTTTACCATCATGATATATATCTCACGTATGCCTTCTGCAATTATTTGTACTTATTTGCCTCAGTCCTTGGTCTGGAACTGGTAACATAACCCTCTTGTATTTAATTATCAACAACAAGAAATAGCCGAAAAGTGGACCATGGGATTTACATGTGTGTGGATGTAACCAGGATGGAAAGAGAATAACGACAGAACTATGGTGAGGGAATAAAACCTAGACAACTTAGTTTGGGGGGAAAAGTAGTTGACGGATAAACATGAGGTGGGCTGGGAACAAATGAGGGAGTAAAATCAGTGTCTGAAGAATAAGCGTAAAAGAAGGAGTGGCAGTGTTGTTGGATAAGGTGTGACTGGCGTCAAGAAGTTATTTATGCTGTGGTATATAATTGTAAAATAGATAAAGTCAGCTGGAATAGTATGAGTGTGTGTGCACCAATAAATAAGAAAAGGAAGAAGTAGAAAGACACACTTTTTGAAAAGATCCGAATACCTACATTGAAAGCTTCAGATAGCGAGAGAGCAATGGGAGATTTAAACGTGAGAGCTGTTGATAGGGAAATAAAGGGAATTATGGGAAAAATTGCAGTGTATGGGATGAATTGAAAAGGCGAGAGATTGATAGAAATGTGTGAAGTGAGAGAGCTGGTTTGGGAGGAACGTATGGTGAAAAAAAAATTATTAGTACGCAAGGAACTGCAATAGAGAAATATTGGTGGACAAAAGTTGTATATGTAAACATTGAAATGTTCAAGAACTCTTTATATGCACAGGTCCCCTAAGTAGCTGCACAAGGAGGTCCAGGCCGTTTATATTTAGAAACAAAAATAATAATGAATGGAAGGTACGAATAAAAGAAAAAAGAGAAGGGAGAGGAATATTGCAAAAAAGTATTAGGTGGGGAAAGATAATTTAGTTTAATTATGCTTTTAAAAAATGTAGAAGTGGTTATATACAGTGAATCTAAAATGCATTGACCCCACCTTGGCTCTTGTACTCGTAATTTCACCTGGCAGTAATGTACATGGTGAGCCGTGGGGCGCTGTGCATATAGGAAGTCTTTTTAGTGATTAGATGTTATAAGCATACATGGGAAATATTAATTATTATGAGTCTAGTAGCACAGGTACACAGTGTATTAAGGGAGAATCAGCAGTTAAAACAAAGAGAAGGAAGAGGTGAAGATTAAGTTTTCACATATGTTTTTTGTAAAAGGGAAATATATATTGGCAGTATTCATGATTTTTTTACAAAATAATTGATAGGCTTGACTGAGAAGCAATATGGGAAGAGGAAAATACGAGTGAGATAATAAGAAATTGGGAAATATGTATGCTATAGAAAATATTGTCAAAGTGGAACACATGCTAGAATTAGGCAGTGGTTCTCAACATGAGGCTCTTGAACCCCCAAGGGGCGCGTGAAGCTGGGTCGGTGATGATGATGATGATGATAATGGAGATAAAATGGCAATGGTTTGCCATGGGAAGGGAGAGAAGAGGTAAGGTAGAAGGAAAGTCATGAAACGGGAAGTAAAGTAGTAGAGAATAAGAGCAGGTGGGCTATCCACCTAGCAGAGACGATTTGATTGGCTGTGGTGAAGGCCGCACTAAGAGGTCGCCTGAGCTCAAGGGAACAGGGGGGGAGGAGGATTAGCTAGCTAGCAAGGGGGTGTTTGTTATTGTGTTAGTTGGAGAGGTCTACTAGGTCCTTGTGTAACTAGTAGAAAACTCTCATCTTTTATCTTATTGGCGTCAAGGAGATATTTATGCTGTGGTGTATAATTGTGTAAGTTGGAGAGGTCTGCTAGGTCCTTGTGTAACTAGTAGAATACTCTCATCTTTTGTGTACTATTTAGTGTATAATAGTTCTGGCTCTTGAGGGTTATGGAGAAGGCTTTTTGGCCACCAGCTGTGTGATCTTCTTGTGTCCTCTGGTTTTAGTCGATGGTATAATTCGTCTTCCATTACTTCTAGTTTGTACCATACTGCCTGTGCTTGGCTGTATGTTCTTATGTTCAGTGGTAAAATATTGTATTTTTCGTGAAGCTCTTTAATATTGGTTGTGTATGGGGGGCGTTGGTTGGAGGCTCTGCGGATGGATTTGTTTTGTGTTGCCTGAAGTTTTAATTGGTTGGTAAGGCTGATCATGTTTAATGGTGTTGGCGGGTATTCAAGATGGTGGCGGACAAGTGCTTTAAGTAGGTGTAGTTGTATTTTCACTTCCATTTTGCCGAATCTTCTTAATTTGGAAAGCTGTATTTGGGCTAGTCTATTGCGCTCGGTTATGTGTTTCTTTATTCCGGTTCTTATTATTGTTAGCCCCAGTATTTTTCCTTCGTTTGAGTATTGTCTTTCTTCGTTGTTTACTGTGATTGGTGCTGGGTTTATCCTTGAAATGTGTATGATTTTCAGTTTCTGTGTACTAGTTTTTATTTTCCATTTCTTCTCGTAATTATTGATTTGTATTATGGCGCGAGCTGTTTTTAATGCCATCATCTGTTTGGCCTTGCCTGGAAGGCGGATGATCTGGGTGACATCATCAGCATATGCAATGTATTCACCGTGAATTGGTGGCGGCGTGACTGAAGTGTAGATTGTGTAAAGAGTTGGGGATAAGTTGCTTCCTTGTGGTACTCCACTATAAAGTCTGAAGCTTGGGCCTTTGTGATTGCCTTTTATAATGTGTGCTTTGTATTATAGTTCCAGGTGTGTTCTTAATTGGTGGTTAATTATTTTTTCCAAAATTTTTCCCGGAGTTTCTAATAGAGAGATTGGTCTGTAGTTTGCTACTGCTGTGGGATCTTTTCCTGGTTTTGCTATCAGTCTGATAATTGCTGTCTTAAATTTCTTTGGGTAGTAGCCTGAAGCTATTGACTGGGACAACATTGTAGGCGACTATGAATCTGAAGACTTCCTAGACGCAGTACAGGACAATTTTTTGAAACAACTAATTACAGAACCCACTAGAGGTGACAATATATTAGACCTAGTATTAACAAATAAAGAAAATATTATCAGAGATATCACATTAGGGGAAGAACTAGGTAACAGTGATCACAGAGAAATCAAGTTCACCCTAAATTGGGAAACGAAAAACAATGACAATATGGTCAGAGTCCCAAACTCTGGGTTGGCGGATTATCAGGGGTTAAGAAGGTACCTACAGTAGGTGAGGTCACCTGGGAACAGTCACGTCAGTTCCCAGTAGGAAGGGGTGAGGTCATAGATGACACAACAATTGATCATGACTATAATATATTCACTAGTATACTACATGAAGCACAAGAACAAAATATACCATACAGAAAAATTAGGTCAAATAAGAATGAGCCAAGGTGGATGACCAGAAAACTTAAACATGACATAGGAATAAAGAAAGGAATATATAATAAATTAAAGGGAGGGGAGGAGCAGCTCAGAAACAGGTATAATGAACTATCTAGGAATGTTAAGAAAAATGTAAGGAAAGCAAAGAGAGACTATGAAATCAAAATAGCAAGAGAATCCAAGGCGAATCCCAAGGGATTTTTCCAGGTATATAGGACAAAGGTCAACGACAAAGTTGGGCCTTTAAAGTCAGGGAGGGGAGAATTGATAAATGGCAGTGAAGAAATAAGCAAAGCATTGAACAGCTACTTCTTATCAGTTTTCACAGAAGAAATTCGAGAGGAAATTCCAGAGGTGGAACTGATATTTAAGGGAAAAGAAGAAGAGAAATTAAAGAATATCACTATCAGAAAAGAGGATGTTCCTAAGAAGATAAATAAACTAAAGAAAACAAAATCCCCAGGGCCGGATGAAATTTTCCCTCGAGTCTTGAAAG
Organism: Homarus gammarus; assembly: GCA_958450375.1. Classification (NCBI taxonomy): domain Eukaryota; kingdom Metazoa; phylum Arthropoda; class Malacostraca; order Decapoda; family Nephropidae; genus Homarus; species Homarus gammarus. Next base: position 528,808 of record CAUDMG010002141.1, read on the forward strand.
AGTGTAGGGAACAGATTAGCGGACCCCTCGTAAACTTATTTACAAAATCATTAGACACTGGAGTTGTGCCAGACTTGTGGAAACAGGCAAATGTAGTACCCATATTCAAAAAGGGAGACAGAGCATCAGCGTCAAATTATCGGCCGATCAGTTTGACATCAGTAGTGGGGAAATTTCTTGAATCAATTATAGCAGATAGCATCCGATCGCATCTAGAGGAAAGCAAATTAATCTATGACTCTCAACATGGGTTTACAAAGGGAAAATCTTGTCTAACAAATCTGCTAACGTTTTTTAGGAAAGTCTTCGAGGTAGTAGATAATGACGAAAATTACGATGTTATTTACTTAGACTTTAGCAAAGCATTTGAAAGAGTACCGCATCAGAGGCTTCTGAGAAAAATTAAGGCTCATGGTATCGAGGGGAAAGTTTTAAATTGGATAAAATCATGGCTCACCGATAGAACGCAGAGGGTCAGCGTAGATGGTGTTAAATCTGAGTGGGGCCGTGTAACCAGTGGGGTTCCCCAGGGGTCAGTACTAGGCCCACTCTTGTTCATAATCTACATAAACGATTTAGAAACTGGGATCAGCAGTGACATAAGCAAGTTTGCGGATGACACCAAAATAGGGCGGCAAATTAATTCAGGGCAGGATGCAAATGCATTACAGGAGGATCTAAATAAATTGCAGGGGTGGTCTGAAAAATGGCAAATGAAATTCAACACCAGCAAGTGCAGCGTACTTAATATTGGAAGAACAAATACTTATAATGTATACAGCCTTAACAACATCAACCTAGAGAAGTCGACTTGTGAAAGAGACCTAGGGGTACTTGTAAGCCCGGACCTACGGCCTAGAAAACGGATTCAAGTTGGATAAGTTTAGGTTTAGGAGGGAGATAGGAAGAAACTGGTTCACAAATAGGGTGGTGAAAGAGTGGAACAAGCTTAGCAACTTTGTAGTAAGTGCTGGAACTCTGGAAAGTTCCAAAAGGAGGCTAGATAGATTCATGGATGATAGAGAGTGGTAGTAACTCTCGACAGGAGCTGCCATGCACAGGCCAACCGGCCTATTGCAGACTCCTTATTTTCTTATGTTCTTATGTTCTTATATTTCTTAGTAGAAGTACCATGTTGTTTGGCAATTGCTGTAAAATGAGTTTATTTATTTTACTGACTCCAAGAGCCTTGTTCTTAAAACTGTTGATTGTTCTTACTATTTCGTCTACCGTGATTGGTTTGATTAGTGGGGACATGTCATCCAGTGCATTCAGGTCAAAGGCTTTACCTGCGTTAAGGGAACCAGATTCCAAAATATTCATAGTTTTGACTTTTCCATTTATTCGAAAACACATATCAATATTTTGCCGTCACAGTCTTTTCCATGATATATTTCCCTCTTAAAAAAACAAACATCATTGAAATAGGTCAATAACTCTAGGAGGAGATGCAATTTGAAAGTTCAATCCCCCCTCTATTCAACTCTCACAGTTGCATCAGAGCAGACTTGCTGAAGCCACTCATCTGCTTCCTGTGCTTTTCCACAAGTTGCATGACATCCTGCAGCTGCTGCTCATCCTTCGTGACTGAACCAATGAAGTCCTGCATAAGCTTTATTCCCCTTCGGCCACGTCATTGGTTACCTTCAGGCTTCTGGAGAAATCTTTCAGCTTCATGAACTCTTCGTTTTTCTTCCAGTCTTCCACCGGTGGCATCAGCCATGCTGTGCCGCACACATGATGCTCCTTGAAGATCATCCATGAACGTTCATCTATCAGGTCGGAAAGCCGTGTAGTCTGTTGGATGACCAAGTTGTCGTTGGCGTAGTCGTTCGTTTCTTCTAGGCAGCTCAATTTGGTCGCCATCTCCTTTTTCTCTGCCGCACTCAACTTCTCGCTGCACAGCGACAGAACGACGGTCTGTGGCCTTAGATACCACAGGTGGCGGCTCGCGACCGCCAGCGCCGCATCAGCCACCTCACAGTCCACGGCCCTGTAGCGGAGGAGTTCGTGATGCAGTTGCAGGTCATTCACAGGCGCATCCTCGGCTACTGGTGATTTCAGCCACGCCGGTGTGTACAGCAGAGACACAAAGATCGCCATCCCCTGCAGCTTGACGCACAGGTCACTGCTGAGCTCTAGCTGGTGGCTAAACATGTAGATCTTGAGGTAGTATATGATCTTCGCCATCCAGCGAGCGTGGTGACATGCGCCAGGACGCAGAAAGTGCGTGCCGCGCGGAGGATTCACACCGAGGACGAGGAGCGTTAGTTCTGCCGCTTCTCGGTAATCCTCTCTGGCCCATTCTGTGACGGTCAGCAGGTAGCTAACGGTCCTGTGTCGGAGGTGACTGAGCCAGTCAGACTCTGGTAGATTTGCAATGTCCAGCCTGAGATACTGAGAGTGATCTAGTTGACTCCACCTTTTCTTAAGAGTCTGGAAGAGAGGGTCCGTAGGGGCCGATGTTTTGCCGAAGATGTTGCTGGCAGCGGCTCTCACCACCAGTTCCATGACGTGGTGTCTGCACCCAAGCCTCAACAGCTGTTTTTCCAGCAGCGCCTCCAGATGGACAACCGCACCTTGGACTCGCCCTGTGTTGGACGACGTTGTATCAAAGCACAGTGCCTTGACGTTTGAAGCGCAGCTCCAGTCCTCGATAGCACGAGCTGTTGCACGTGCCTGGGTCAGGCCAGTGCCGTCCTTCACTGGCAAGACAGCAAGCAGCTTCCCTTCCTCATGGCCGCGCCCTGAGATGAAGATGGCCTGTCGGTGTTCTTCTTCTCCCACGACGTTCTGAAATGAGAGAAATATAAAAATTCAGACAGATAATGAAGAATTATCAAGGCTGCCTTTTTCTCCAAGCTTTTTGTTAATAATTTGATACATTTCTAACAATATATAACAATAGTCTAGGCTTTGGTAAAATATTAATGTAGTACCTAAACGTGTTCTCACCTTAACCAACTTACCATCCCAGTGCACCACTGCATGTGGTGAAGGCGTGAAGGCTTCCCTTTGTGCGGCAGCTACCTGACGACGGTGTGAAGCTCGCGCCCGTCTCGCAGTCTCTCTCAAGATCCGGAACTCAGACAGATCGCCTGGCGGGTTAACAGAGCGCAGCACTGCTGCGACCACCGAAACTATCTGGGAGCAAAAGCAGGCAAGGGTGTCAGTAGAAAATGTCGACTGTTTAAGTGCTTATCAAATAATTAACAGAAATTTCAAACATTCCAAACACATTTATGGATACACTTACTTCGTTATTGGATATCCGAAGACGGTCAGCGAGTTCCTTTTATGCTGGCTCTTGGAGAATGCGACGTGGAAGCTGAACCGTCTCATAAGGGTGCTTTGATGTGTACCTGCCATGTTGTATCGCTGTGTCCTTTTTCTCCATTTCTACTTCCGTTGGGGTGTCAGCCACCACAGAGGTTTGAGGTCTCGAATCACTGCTGCTTGGTTCACAGGCTGCGAACCTTCCCTGTTTCGACCTTTGCTTCTCGACTCGTTCCTCCTGCTTTCTCTTCTTAGCGGCAAAAATCTTATCGTTACCACTCATGAACGCTTTTCTTTCTCCGCGTTGGTCTTGATAGAAGGCGATGTCTTGTTGTTTGTCGGCCGGTGTAAGCAGCCGGTTCTTCTCGATGTCCTCTACGGCGTCCGGTGCTCCGATGTCCCACAACAGGTCAAGTTGAGACTTGAAGTTTTCAACCTTGTCCTTTGCAGCCCTGTCCCGACTTTTTTGTAGACTTCTCCAGTGCTCCCATAACCTTGTCAGCTTCTCCCGGCACCCCCTCTCTGAGATAGTCTTGATGCGAGCTAAATTCCAGAACGTGAGTACGTTTCTCACTGTTTCTTTAAACGTCTCCTGTCTGTCACCAGATTCATTCACTGTGTGAAAGAAGAACTTCAGGACTTGACGCATCGTCGGGAGTTTACTTCCTCTAATTGACGATGCTGGCTGGACTACTAGATAGATTTCAGTGGCAGAACAGGTAGTGGATGATGTTGGCCTGACAGTCACCTTAGCATTCTCCCCCGACTGCGACTCACTCTCTTCTATGATTGTATGTATATAAACAGATGAACTCTGTAAGAAAAAAACGTTTTGTAATAAAACAAAATAGGCAAACAAAATAGGGTCACATAAGAGCAATTTAATCACCTGTAGAAAATACAACATAAATAGATAACCATAAATTTACTGCCACACTATATAGCAGATTTGAGTAAATTATAAAATAACACCACAGTACCAACAACAACACAACACATGTCAAAACACTGCAAAGAAGCGCAGGGTTTTAAAGCTGCCAATGTGAACCTAGTGAATTTATAACTCCATTAATGCAGGTAGGCTACAGCCTTTGACCTGACTTAGAAGGTCAAATAAGAGGTGCATGCAATCGAATTAGGTGTCAATGGAAAGCTGAATAGCTGCTCTAGCCAGCCATTAGGGTTAAGTAGTGAAAAGCAGCGCGATTGCTGATCTATAAGAGAAAAAGCTTGAGTTTTGACGTTTTTTCGCAAAAATTCATTTTTTATATTTGGATTCGCGACCCCTAGAACATGTTGGATTTCATTAATTCTGGCACCAATGAATTCAAGAGTAACAAAATAATGGGAAAAAACACCCCCACCCACAATTTTAAAAAAGTGTGAAAAAATGAGCAACCCTAATGTGCAAGAACGTGTGCTGGTGGTAACACTGCGTTTTCAAGGAAAGAAATGCAAAGAAATTACAGAGAATCTGAGTACGTATTGGAGAATTCTGATGGGTAATGAAGATATTATTGCACTGTAATTATGGCCTGGTGGTATTATTGTACATGGGAGGTGGGTTTAGGGGTTTTCATGGGTGCCGAGTACTGTACAGTGGTGATGCCCTCTCCCCCCTTTTTTGCTTCACTGCAAAACATTCAATAAATACCCAATACACTTCCAAACAAAGACCAAAATCCAAAGTTTAGAATTTTGGTCGACAAAGATATCTGTAATCTACCCTAACCTAACTCAACCAGACCTAACCTGACCTAATGTACCTAAGCTAACCAATTATCTTGTAGACCGCACACTATATAGTAACACCAGAATTTCTTGCCTCGTGCTTCTTGAACTCTTGGCATATGTGACTCAACTCGTTCAAGACGTTCATGGATGCATTCCTTGGACAGACTATACCTCTTGATGAACTCCTCCTCAGAGAGATAAGCAAAGAGATTTTGATGGTCTCGAATAACAATCCTTGGTCGCCTCACAGCATCAGCTAGCTCTGCATACCAGAATGCTATAATGCCAGCCTGAAAAAAATAAAACAAAATCTAATATCTATTATCTATATATTGTGGTAACTATTGTATATTAGGAAAATTATTTTCTATAATAGTTTACATGCTTGTATGCTATAGCTATTACAGTGAATTTCCTTAAGAAATTTGTCCATAGTATATTTAACTTTTGTTTATTGTTGTTCCAGGTAGATAAGATAACATAAGAACATAAGAATGGAGGAAACTGCAGCGGGCCTATTTGCCCATACTGGGCAGTCCCATTTACACCCAACCCCTATTGCTCATATAAGCATCCAACCTATGTTTGAAGCTATCCAGAGTATTCGAGTTAATGATGATATTTGGTAACTTGTTCCATTCATCTGCTACTCTGTTTCCAAACCAATGTTTACCTATTTCGCACAGAAATCTAAATTTGTCTAATTTAAAACCATTGTTACGAGTTCACTCCTGGTTGGATAGTTTGAGTACCTTTGTAATGTCCCCTTTGTTCAGCCCTGACTTCCATTTATACACCTCGATCATATCGCCCCTCACTCTACGTCTCTCGAGAGAGTGCAAATTAAGAAGCTTTAACCTGTCTCTGTACTCATGGTTCCTAATGCCCAGGATAAGTCTTGTCATTCTCCTCTGAATTCTTTCCAAGGATTCTATAACCATTCTGTACTACGGTGACCAGAATTGAACTGCGTAATCCAAGCGGGGTCTCACAAGCGCACGATATAGTTTTAAGATGACCTTGCTAATCTTGTAACTAACACTCCTTTGTATGAACCCAAGTACTCTATTAGCCTTGTTTCAAGCAAATACACATTGTTTACTTGGCTTAAGAATTCTACTTATCATTACTCCTAAATCTTACTCGCAGGCGGATTTCTCAATAACGTCATTGTTCATCTGGTATCTGGTTTCCCTGTTTACATCTCCTATACTGAGTACTTTACATACTGTATGTCCACATTGAATCTCATCTGCTATTTTTCAGACCATTCAAAATTTTTGTTTAGATCTTCCTGTAGTTTTGCGGAGTCATCGTCAGATTTAATTACACGCCCTATTTTAATGTGTTGCTGTCTACGTTGATATCTATGTCGTTTATGTATATAATAAATAATAATGGTCCGAGTACTGAGCCTTGGGGAACTTCACTAATGACGTTGTTCCAATGGGATTTAGTGCCGTTAATGCTCACTCGTTGTTTCCTGTCTTGTAACCACGCCCTAATCCATTTTAGAATATCTCCTTTAATGCCAAGAGCTTCCACTTTTCTTATTAGTCTTTCGTGGGGGACTCTGTCGAAGGCTTTGCTAAAGTCGAGATATACCACATCATAATTGTGCCCCTCGTCCACTGATTCGAAAAGAGATGAAATTTTTTTTAATAGATTAGTTAGACATGAATGCCCTACTTGTGAAGCCATGTTGGGAATCGTTGATCAACTTGTGCTTCTCCAGGTGATTTCGAATAGTTTGAAATGATTATTTCAAGTAATTTGCCTACAATTGATGTTAGACTGATTGGTCAGTAGTTAGAGGATAGTGATCTATCTCCCTTCTTGAAAATCAGTATTACATTCGCTATCCTCCAGGATTCTCGTACTACACCAGTTTTTAAGGACATGTTAAACAACTTTGCTAAGGGCATACTAAGCTCTTCCTTACATTCCTTTAACACTCTGGCAAATATCTCATTGGGACCTGGTGACTTGTTAGGCTTTAGTTTGTCTATTTGCTTACTAACATCATTACTAGTCACTACTATCTTCCTTAATTTATTTTCTTCGCTATCTCTGTATAGAGTCGGTGCCTCGTAGGTAGTAAGGTAGAGCCAGCTGTCGAAGCCGAGAGCTGTGAGTCTAAACCACTGGGACATTGTGCATGAGTAACAGGCTTCAGGTTCAATCAGCCTTTAAATTCTCAGCTAGCCACTGCATCCCTTGGGAGGAAGATGGATTCTAAGCCTTCCTATTCGTGTTCATAATGAAATAGGTTTTCAGAATCAATCTTTCATTCGTAATTATCTCAGTGGATTGGGCAACTCATGTAGACTCAGGTTAATTTATTAGGATGAAAATGATCCAGAATAGTGAAACGAATGATCTTGACACATTTATTAAATTTAATATTCCTTTAGAAAACAAAATCATCAAATACAAAAACCGGTTTTACTACTACGACCCGGTGTTGCTGCACACCATAGAGAACATGTCTTTCTTGCTTCTGTTTCTACTCATCACCTCCCTGCTGACCACCTGAGCTTGGATGTAGCCTTCCCTCCTCTCCTGGCTGTACACAGGACTGCTGGCCTCGCTCACTTGCTGTACACAACGCTCTATACTCTGGGTGTGCGAGGGCCAGGCAGGGACATGCATGGGGTTGTCCAGGAAAGCTCTGACTTGAACATTGGTGAGGCTGCAGGTAAGAGGGGGCTCACTGCCAGCCTGGATGTTATCCAGATCTATGAGATCAGTGAGGGTCTTGACACCTACTGTAGATTGACTTCAGGAGTCTTCCTGACCCTGAAGGAATCGTCAGGACTGACATGATTTAAATCGAGTGATTGAAAACATTATTAATCAATTACGGCACTTTTTTCCAACTCTGAGTTCGAACATTTCCTCTAAAAAATATTTTACGTAACCTAATCTAAGCTTACAAACTTTGGTAGCACCTAAGCACAACCGGAACAACAACAACCCAAACAGTGAAATATAGCAGGAGAATTTTTTTCCATTGTAATTATCAGCGTGGGTCACAGGTGACACTTGTCGTAGTCTATTACCTCAGCAATCTACCTAGTACATTTGGCTCATCTTAGAACTTTCCTATATAACATATTGGCGAATTGGAAATGGCATTACGTCTATCTATCGCAAACAAAAGTGCGTTACTTACAATACTTGCAGCTATAAGAGGATGATTGTAGGAATGCAATGCTTGATAAAATCGGAGAAGGGTGATGGGGAGACGAAAAATCTTCGGTAATTGAAGTAAAATATCACGGGGGTACACAGCGGTATCTTAAACAAATATACATGACCTTCGGAACCGGTTATTACGACGTTTAAATATTTGTTTTCTTTATTATTTCTTCTTAATTTACATAAATTGTATTTCAGAAACCTTTTCTTTTCACATATAACTAGTTTGAACATTGGGAATAAGTTTTTCGGGTGCCTACCCACACCCGAGGATTTATCCCGAACTTTCCAATAATATTGTCGGATTACTAAATGGTAACCCGACAAAATTTGGTTTAAAAAAAATAATTATGGCTCGGAGGGCGCTTTCGGGATACTAATAAGTCACCCGAATGTTTAATAAAATGACTGAGTGCCAATACCCGATAGTTTCGGAGTTATAGCACATGGCAGCTGGGGTTGGAGTGTGATAAAATCTACGGAGTATAAATGAAATATCCAGTGTTGTTAGTACAATTTATTTACAATAATATGCATTCTGATATGGATTTTACAATAAATACAAAAGCATATTACCATTTACCAAGTCCTCATCACCGTAAATCAAGAAAAAGAAGGAGAAGAAGAATGGAAATCGTATGGTCAAGCCAGCGTTAGTATGGTCACGGGGGTCAAGTGGTGACCTCTGGTACGGGGAAGGGTTGGGGTGACTGCTCTGCAAATTATCATTCAAGAAGGGTGGAAGTCGTGAGCATGTAGGAGCCCTCTGCCTGAGTGTAAATACTGTTAATTATCCCCTAACGTCGATAAGTAAATACGGTAAAGTCTGGGCTTAGATTTCTTGATATGTGACTGTTCAACTCTCTCAACACTAAATCTGTCTGTCATTCTCCCTCTTTCTTAGGTGTGTGTGTGTGTGTGTGTGTGTGTGTGTGTGTGTGTGTGTGTGTGTGTGTGTGTGTGTGTGTATGTGTGTGTTTGTGTGTGTAAATAATAATAATAATAATAATTAACGGTTTATTGAAGGAGCTTGGCAGCCAGAAGGCTGAAAATATACAGTTACATATTTGGGGAATGGGTTACTAATTACAAATAATATACAAGTAACATAAGTGACACAAATAAGACATATAATAACTTAGATGGGGAAAAGCTCAAACTACAGTTCATTTCAACATAGTGACAGTGTTACAGTATTACAAGTTGTTGATAATTTTTACAATGGTTGGGACTGGGCTGTTCTTATAGCGATCAGTTCGTGCACGTATGGGCTGGATGCGGTTGTGGTGTCGAACAGCAATTCTCGGACAAGGGATCTCAGGTGGTAGTAGGAGCCGGTGTCGGGGATGGTGTAGAAGCTTCTTACCAAATTTGCAGATGAGGTCGTGGTGATGGTCAGTGAGAGTCGAAAGGGTCAGTGTGTTGAGCGCTTCTTGATATGTGGAGTAGGAGGGGGAGAGAATAATCTTGCATGCCCTCTTTTGTACTTTTTCTAGGTGTTTACGTTGTGTGGCATTTAGGGAGGAAGACCAGGTGGGGGAGGCATAGGTGAGCTTGGGAAGTATGAATGTTGTGTAAACACTGAGGAGCTCGTGTGCAGGAACTCCGAGGGACTTGAGTCGGCGGAGGAGGTGGAGACGGAAACTGGAGGATTTGACAACTTCATTGACGTGTGTATGTGTAATAATAATAATAATAATAATAATAATAATTAACGGTTTATTGAAGGAGCTTGGCAGCCAGAAGGCTGAAAATATACAGTTACATATTTGGGGAATGGGTTACGAATTACAAATAATATACAAGTAACATAAGTGACACAAATAAGACATATAATAACTTAGATGGGGAAAAGCTCAAACTACAGTTCATTTCAACATAGTGACAGTGTTACAGTATTACAAGTTGTTGATAATTTTTACAATGGTTGGGACTGGGCTGTTCTTATAGCGATCAGTTCGTGCACGTATGGGCTGGATGCGGTTGTGGTGTCGAACAGCAATTCTCGGACAAGGGATCTCAGGTGGTAGTAGGAGCCGGTGTCGGGGATGGTGTAGAAGCTTCTTACCAAATTTGCAGATGAGGTCGTGGTGATGGTCAGTGAGAGTCGAAAGGGTCAGTGTGTTGAGCGCTTCTTGATATGTGGAGTAGGAGGGGGAGAGAATAATCTTGCATGCCCTCTTTTGTACTTTTTCTAGGTGTTTACGTTGTGTGGCATTTAGGGAGGAAGACCAGGTGGGGGAGGCATAGGTGAGCTTGGGAAGTATGAATGTTGTGTAAACACTGAGGAGCTCGTGTGCAGGAACTCCGAGGGACTTGAGTCGGCGGAGGAGGTGGAGACGGAAACTGGAGGATTTGACAACTTCATTGACGTGTGGTTTCCAATTTAGTTTTTTGTCTATGGTGACGCCGAGGAGCTTCGTGGAATCTACAACCTGGAGTGTGTTCGGACCTAGAGTAATGGAAGGAGGTGGGACAATGTCGGAGGAGAGGTTGATGTGCATAACCATGGTCTTGGTATGGTTGATGGTGACATGGTTGTTGGTGGCCCAGTTTTGGAGACTGTTCAATAAATCCTGAAGGGCGGTATAGTTGGGAGCAGAATTGTTGACGCTGATCCCAATGGTGGAGTCGTCGACATATTTCCAGCGAGCAGGGGTTTCTCTTAGGGCATCATTGATGAGCATAAGGAAGCAGAGTGGTCCCATCTTGGTGCCTTGGGGGACGCCACAGGTGAGTGACTGAAAGGTGGAGACAGCCCCTCGGAAGCGTACAGCTTGGCGTCGGTCACTGAGGAAGTCTGTAAGCCATGGTATGAGGCTTCTTCGAAGCCCGAGGTCAATAGCTTTGTTGATGATTATATTGTGGTCGACTAGGTCGAACGCTTTAGTGAAATCAATGAAGGCGACAGCTACAGACGTTTTTCGTTTCTCGAGATGGCGGTATATGTAATCGAGAAAGCTGACAAGACAGTGAGTGGTGGAGGAAGTTTTCATGTTGCCAAATTGCTGAGGGTCTACGACTCCTGCAATATCAGCATAAGCCCAGTCGAACACAAAACTTTCACAGATTAGGCTGGGTATTGGGGTGATTGCAATAGGTCGTAGCTGATTTAAGGATTGTGGGCTGGTTGACTTGGGCACTGGTGATACATAAGAGGTTTTCCAGTCAGCTGGGCATCTGGCTTGACTGAGAGAAGCATTGATGATGGAGCAGAGGGGTTTAGCAAGCTCCGGGGAGAACTCCTTGAAGAGTTTCATTGGTAAGTCAATGGGGGTGGTAGAGCGTTTTAATTTTAGTTTGTCCAGGCGTTTTGCTACTTCAAATTCTTCTACTAAGTCAGTGGGAAGGGGGGCTGGTAGGTAAGCAGGGAGAGTTGTTGTGTCAAGCCGTGGGAGCGTCTGGCATATAGTAGCGAAATGGTTATTTGTTTGCTCAGCTGCGTCAACACTAGTGAGATGGCTATGGAAGGGGAGGGGGTGTGTCTTATTGTTTAGTCCACAGAGTTCTTTAAGCTTACCATACCATTGACTGATGTTGGTCTGCTTCAGGTGTTGTAATTTGGTTGGGTAGTGGGACTTCTTTGCAGTGCGTATTTCGCGGATGACTCGGTTGCGAAGTGACCTGTAGCGGATGTGGTCATTGAGATGAAAGGCTCTGTCTCTCTGTTGCATAAGTCCTTTGATCCGAGGTGTGATCCAGGGCAAGTCAGCTGGGTGAGATCTGACGGACTTCTCGGGGAAGAAGTGGTGGTGAGCTTGTGTGGTGGTGTTGGTATAATTTATCCATTTGGTTTCCACGTCATCCACGCTAAGTACTTCAGTCCAGGGATGGTGAACTATCCACTGCCCGAATAGGCGCACTGCAGAGTCAGTAATCGGCCTGTGTGTGTATGTGTGTGTGTGTGTGTGTGTGTGTGTGTGTGTGTGGGTGCGTGTTTAATAACTGATGTATTATGCTGTTTAATCCGCGTCTCTCTCTCTCTCTCTCTCTCTCTCTCTCTCTCTCTCTCTCTCTCTCTCTCTCCTACCCTTCCCTCTTTTCCAACAATATTGCTCCATCACCACCACATCTTTTACACTAATTTTACTACCAAGTCCTGTTGTATAATGTGTTACTGTAACATTTCCTGGTGATTTATGTGTTACTGTAATATGTCCTGTTGTACTATGTGTAACTGTAACAAATATTATTGTATTATGTGTTATTGTAACAAATCTTGTTGTATCATGTGTTACTGTAATAAATCTTGTTGTATTATGTGTTACTGTAACAAATCTTGTTATATTATGTGTTGCTGTAATAAGTCTTGTTGTATTAAGTGTGTTACTGAATCATGTCCTGTTGTATTATGTGTTACTGTAACATATCCTGTTGTATTATGTGTTACTGTAACATGTGCTGTTGTATTATGTGTGTTACTGAATCAAGTCCTGTTGTATTATGTGTTACTGTAACATATCCTGTTGTATTATGTGTTACTGTAACATGTGCTGTTGTATTATGTGTTACTGTAACAAGTCCTGTTGTATTTTGTGTTACTGAATCATGTCCTGTTGTATTATGTGTTTCTGTAACATATCCTGTTGTATTATGTGTTACTGTAACATGTGCTGTTTATTATGTGTTACTGAATCATGTCCTGTTGTATTATGTGTTACTGTAACATGTGCTGTTGTATTATTGTTACTGTAACATTTCCTGCTGTATTATGTGTTACTGTAACATATTCTTCTTTATTATGTGTTACTGCAGCATTAGGGTGTGTCATACGGAGGCGAATTTTTTTTTTGAGTTTGAAAAATCGGCCCATGGTATTAATGATGTAGTTCTATGTGCAGAATCATGTGATATCTTCAGATTTGAAAAGTTTTCATGTTTTGCTAGGTAAATTTTAACTTGAAATCTTATGAAAATTCAGTATTCCCACCCTTTTACCAACACCACTAAATAGCTTATTTAAAGAAAAGTAAATGTATCAGGTTAATTTATTAGGATGAAAATGATCCAGAATAGTGAAACGAATGATCTTGACACATTTATTAAATTTAATATTCCTTTAGAAAGCAAAATCATCAAATACAAAAACCGGTTTTACTACTACGAGCGGTGTTGCTGCACACCATAGAGAACATGTCTTTCTTGCTTCTGTTTCTACTCATCACCTCCCTGCTGACCACCTGAGCTCGGATGTAGCCTTCCCTCCTCTCCTGGCTGTACACGTGACTGCTGGCCTCGCTCACTTGCTGTACACAACGCTCTATACTCTGGGTGTGCGAGGGCCAGGCAGGGACATGCATGGGGTTGTCCAGGAAAGCTCTGACTTGAACATTTGTCAGGCTGCAGGTAAGAGGGGGCTCACTGCCAGCCTGGATGTTATCCAGATCTATGAGATCAGTGAGGGTCTTGGCACCTAGATTGACTTCAGGAGTCTTCCTGACCCTGAAGGAATCGTCACCAACTGATTCGTCATGCCCAGATCCTCTCATAAGTCTCATATCCAAGATCTTTTTGACTGCCACTCTTCTCTCCTCCTCATCCTTACTGCAGAGCATTGTCTGCAGAACTGCCTCGGGATGAGCTTACCAGGAAGATCTCCTCACAGTCTGCTCCACAATCTGAACAATCTTCCTTGGCTGACTCCTCAGGAGCTCAAGCTGGAAGAGAACATGCCTCGGACCTTCGGAGAACGATGACTTGACCTTGGTGTTGAACCAATTTGGCAAGTAGACACTCACGATGAATTGGACAATAAGTCTCAGGTTGTGAAGCTGGTTCCCTTTCAGTTTATGATGAGCGACCCAAATTCTGCAGAACCTGAGAGCCGTTGTGAGCCACCTTGAATGTGAGACTGGACCTGTCTGCAGGTAAGCAAGTCTATCAGGCATGACCCCAGTTTTGATGGCACTGCAAATCATGTAACCATAGTACTGGTCAGTACTCAGGTCGTCAATGACAGTATGTGCAAGCTCAACGAGTGGAGGGCCAACTGTGATTTTTTCAAAGCTCGGGTTTATTTCTAACTCAGTGGCAGAGTCCAGCATCTTGCCAAGAGGACCAGACCATCTGTTGTTTGAAAGAGTCTTGCCATCCAGCTCCTGGATCAGATGTCTGAGTGGCAACTCGTTGGTGTGGAGGTCACAAACAATCCAGACCAGCTTCCTCCCAATCTTCCGCTCTATCCACTGTATGACCCCCCTTTGCCACCCTGTGTTCGTGTTGGTGCTGTCCCCTCCAATGGCCTGCAGGGTCTGGTCTACGTTCCTCTCTCTGAGCCAGTTCACAATGTTATCTGCCACTATCTCAGCTGGTTTCCTGATGTCATCTTTCTCTGGAGTGAAATGCCACAAATACTTCCCTCCTGGTTCACTGCAGCAGGAGTAGTGTTCCTCCTTCACCATGGCAGGGAACAACTTGTCAGAATCTCCAACTTTCATGAACACTTTAGTGTCATCCCTTCTCCCATCAAAGAACAAACAATTGATTCCATTTTCTCTTATCCCCTTATCAAACTCCTCTTCTAGGTTACTGACAAGTTTCTCCTGAGCTCTCCTTACTTTGTTATGATCTATCACCAGGTGAACATCATCAGGTGTTATCAAACCACCGTCAATCCAGGCACCTGTTGCTATCTCTGCAGTTTCTCTGAGACCAGTGTGGTGTCGCATGCTGGCCAGAGCTATGCTCGGGATATCTTTCCTATTTCGAATCTTATGCCTGGAAGGTTTGGGATCATTATTTTCTGGGTTAGGGACAAAGTCACCATTCTCCTGGTCAGCACTCGGATCAGCCATGGGGAAGTCATTAAACTCTGAATCAGCTTGACTCCAATCATCGGCCTTTTTTACCTCACCCTGGGCCTTCTCAAGTCTCTTTTCCTCGGCAACTCTTCTCCTCTTCTGTCTCTCTGTGGCAGCCTCCTGTCTCTTGGACTCCGGAATATCTTGGCTAGAAATCATGAGAGCCCCTATACTGCCAGTCTTCTCTCTCTGTGCTTTGACAAATGCCAGTTCGATCACAGGAATCTTCAGTTCTCGTTTGCAAATACAGGAGATGTGGGCCTCGGATTTACAGTCACGATCGCATCCAAACTCAGGACAGAGAACAATTGGGCACTTGCAAGTAATTATGTCAAATAACTGGTCCAGTTGCTTGGCAAAGCTGTCCTTAACTGAAAAGTTTTCCTCTCCCAAGAGAGATATCTCTTGCCTTTTCCCAACTGGCTAGCAGTCTCTCACTAATCTTCTTCTGACTTGTTATGACTGGAGGCTTGAACTGAGCGTTAGCCAGAGTGTACTGTGCCAAGACAGCTTTGGTCATATCACTGGCAATGTCTTTGTGTAAGTTCTTTGGTTCTTTTCACTGATTTGCCTGATTAAAACACCGTATCTCAAAGCATCTCTCAATGTAGGCAACTCCGACTTCAGGAGCTCTCTCCCAGACCCAAGATAGTGACTGAGATGGCTGGATTTTTGGCTCCTCGTCCTGACACAAGCAGCCATCGCAAATATTATCAACTTATAAATGCATCAGAATCTGAAACAGAAAAAAATATTGTTAGTTGGGTTGTTAAAGAATGAAGTCAGAAAGCAATGTTCACTATTTAATTGTAATGCACTAATGCAGCTGTACGTTAGATTTTCGATAAATTTCACGCTAAAATTTACCTAGCAAAAGGTTGCAAAATATTGAAACTGAAATTATTTTCTGTTTATATACACTAAAATCTACCAAAAAAGTGATGGGCCATTAGTTTTAGCTGATCTTCCCTCCTATTACACGCCCTACTGTAGCATGTACTATTGTATTATGTGTTACTGTAACTTGTGCTGTTGTTTATGTGTCATTGTAACATGTTCTGTTGTATTATGTGTCACTGCAATATGTGTATAAGACCACACAAACTACTTTCAACTAACTGTAATTTTTTTTAAGATAGAATTATTAAGTAATTGCAAAGCAGGTAAAAGGTACAATCATGCAAATAATCACAAAAACATGAAATTTTGCATTAACATTCAATATAAGTTATTTATCAAATCCGTCCGATTGGACTTTAAAAATTCCAAGATGGTGGCCTTTTTCCAAGATGTTGGCCATTTTCCAAGAAGGTTGCTAAATTTGCCTAACCAAAAATATTTTTTACTGGGTAATCTGTGCACATAAGGTGTCTATTCCTATTCATTTTATGCATAAAGTAATTGTTTTACACATACTTTTACCTCCTTTCATAAAAATAAGTGTAAGCGATTTTTAGTTAAACAATGAGATACATGTTTATATCTTGCTCATATCCTTGGGAGATATACAGTAGTTACAAGAATTCCTTCATATTTACAGCTACTGGCATGTGTAGCCACAGAGCTATGCAAGTGAGATTAGAGTGGATATATTTACATCGCTATCCACAGTCTTTCTTGCAAGACTACTTGGTTAGTTCTTGGCAGCTCGCTACTATTGGTGGAAAGTCTGACCAGCGTACAGGTATTTGCCACATATCTCCTTTCTTTTTCCAGCCCCAGTTAGCAGGACTTGGAATGTCTGATTGGGCTATTGTTGCCTGACCCCAAATCATTCCACCTTGAAAGGCTGCAAGCTTTACAGATTCCGTTAGGGAAGACCGTTTTGGTGGAATTGCGTTGTATGATCTCTGTTAGCGAGCAAATAAATCCTGTCTTACACCGTTGACACATAAAGCTGAACTAGACAAACTTTTCCAAGACACGGAAGTCTTCTTCACTAACTAATGTTGAACACTGACTGAGTTTGGTGAAGGTACTAGAGACCTC
Source organism: Homarus gammarus (assembly GCA_958450375.1). Classification (NCBI taxonomy): domain Eukaryota; kingdom Metazoa; phylum Arthropoda; class Malacostraca; order Decapoda; family Nephropidae; genus Homarus; species Homarus gammarus. The sequence goes on from CAUDMG010002141.1 coordinate 545,808, forward strand.
ATTAAACACATTCCATGTTTGCCATTCAGTCTTTTTACCTTTACCACGGAAGACTGATACATCGCAAACACTGAACGCATGGAAAATTTTATTTCAGTGGCCTTTTCAGGCCCTATGGCTACAACTAACTTGTATAAGCCCCTTGACCATAAAAAAAATCCTCATTTCTTCAAAACAAATTTCTCCTAATGATATGGCATTGATATCTACGTAATTGGCTTTTATGAGAACTCTTTTATATGTAATGCTGGCAAAACATCTCATCCTTGATTGTGAGCTGCCAGTTGTGGAACAAGTGAAACCATTTGGTCCTTTAGTCTAGTAGAATGAACTTCAGGTGATGTATGTCACCTTTCAGAGAAAGCCAGTGGATATGCATCTTTTTTGTCAAGGCTCTTCGTTTTTTTTTTCTCATATTCCTTTACACTAAGATAAGATCTTTCTCTATTGTACAGTGCTGCTAAGTAAGCAGGGTGATATTTCATCTCTTGTGTCACTACATCTTATTCACTAAGTTTAGGAAGGACTCTTTTGTAACCGAATATCTTTGCACATTCATTGATTCTGTCATTGAACTTCATTGTCATTGCTTGTCTGAGAACATTCTCCGGTGCTGGCTTGTCACACAAAAAGCATTTTGTTGTAGTTTTTGCGTCTCTTGGATTTCGTGGTACCCTACTTCTGCAACTTTCATCACTGTCAACTACAGAGGTAGTTGCACTTTTGAGGCTCTTTGCAACATTGTGTTGTTAAACCTAAGTCTACAGCTCTCATGATAGTTTGCATTAGTTTTCCTCAATATCTCTTCAATACCATCTCCATCATCTAGTCTTTCCTTATGAAGCCTTATTGGAAGGGCATTGATTGAGTTGAAAAGAGGAATATTCTTGGCTAATTTGCTGTAGCAATCTTCCTCTCTTCCAGTTGGGTCAGCCTTTGGAGATTTAAGTTCTGCCTTCTTATCTTGACATAGACAGCACTTGACTCAGTTTGTTTTCCTTTTATGATTATTTTTAGGATCAAAATTCGTCGCCATTGTAGTACAGAGCCGAGGGTTTATCCTTTTACCCCTCTTATGTACTTTCCCGTATGGAATACAACTAGGTTCAAGCAATTGTTTGCCCTGCACCTAGCCCGATCGTTCACCCAGTATCATTTAAGTCCTGTGCGATCTGTACACCATCCAGATAACGTTAACCCCATTATCCTTGGCTAGGCTCTACTGCACTGACATATCCCGTTAATTCAGGTGCGGCTACCTAACTTTATTTGGGGATGATTATGTAGCATTTGGAACACTAAATACACGTATATATATATATATATATATATATATATATATATATATATATATATATATATATATATATATATATATATATATATATATATATATATATATATATATATATATATATATATATATATATATATATGAAGATTTGTGATCAGGTGAGAGGGCGGGTCACTGTCCCATCTGACCCAACCACCAACCGTTGTGTGCCATTTAAAGATTAGTAGGGTCATTACCTGACCATTGTGGACCTGGTCTCACCCTCCTCTGTATATATTCATCTTGTTCTGCATTACTCTATCTAGTCTGTACTCACCCCTGAAGATGTGAATTACACGAAAGCGCTTGGGAACTTCGTGTTTTCTTCTTTCCTGGTGGTTATCAGCATATATATATATATATACATATATATATATATTAATCTTTACTATGAGTTTCGTATTTAGCTGACACTGAACCCCATGCTGAGTTTCACAGCAGTGTTGTCACCAGTGTAGCCTGGTATTGCATGGACATTCACTCCTTATGAGCGTGTTTCCTTTGAATGCTATCCATTTCAGAGTTTTCAACACAAAATTCAGATTCTACATACTAAAAAACATATAAATCAACGCTGAAACCACATGAATTGATGAAAACAATAATTTTTATGCCACAGAGTAAAATTTGACATCCACATTTGGCGACCATCTTGGAATTTTGAATGTCCAATCAGATAGATTTGATAATTTACCCATACTGAATCTTCGTGCTAACCTTGTATCACCATTTGTAAGATTCCTTCAAAAATTGACACTTAGCTGCTCCGCTATAAGTAAAACAAATATAGTAAAGTAAAGTGTACAGAATAGTTATATTTTTTTTAAGTTAACATAGAAATCACAGAAGAGGCAGAGTTAGTGGCAGCTAGTTAGAGGAAAATTAGAGGGCAGTTTCTACCAAGGCTTCTCTGATCTCCTTCAGCCATAATATCCTGTAAAAAAAAAAAACAGAAGGTCCTTCATATACAGTATTTTTATAATGATGTCAATAAATACCAGAAATTGTCTTTGCAAGTACATGAAGAAAGTCTTACCTAACCTGAAGCAGAAACTTATTGACCTCTGACCAAATGTGTGACGAACATTTTTTTTCTGTACTTTGTCTAATGGAAATACATACACCAGATTTTTTTTCATCACTACAGGAATTTATGATCCGGACAAGCTATGTATCCTTCACCTTCCTGTTTTCTCTAAGTTTGACAAGGGATTATTCGGCGTCTTACACATCGTCTTATTAAGTTGCACTATTTCATATAATTTCATTAACATCGGTTAAGTAGTTTCAAAGGTATGCTCCGAACATATGTCACTAACAGAAGAAAAGAGAAAAAAAAAAGTAAACAATAAGTCTCTCAAGCAACATTGGGGGGGGGGGGGGGGGGGAACTCCAAAAACATGGTTCATGTCTGTGAGTTTATATCAGAGTGAAAGATACCTATCTGAGCATTCAACTCTGGGTTTATGGATGGCCTTAGTTAATGCCTCACTGGTTTATCAGCGTCCAGTTGTGCCACAGTAAAAAGAGTAATGATAATTATAGATGGGCTGGATGTTGGTGGAGTGAAAGATAGCCTTAGGTGAAGTTGGACTGGATGTTAGTCTTTGTTAGAATAGATCTGATGCTGTCTTTATTCAAGGTGAATCATAGTAGGTAACTGACTTTAGTCTTCGTTTGATGTAGACTTGAGACTGATTTTTTTTTATAGGTTGGGTAAACGTATTTGTTAAGTGACCTCAATTGCCTGCTTCGGGACCAAAAAAAGCCAAGTAAGGCCCTATGTTATAAATGTACAGGATTATGGTGCCAGCAGTGTACGTGTTGCATCATGGCCTTACGTGAACGTACACTGTCTGTTGGTGTTAGCTTTAAATTCCCTTGATAACTGGTGTCTATGATATACGTACCGGGCAGGATGTGTCTCTACTGCTAAAATCTTAGCTATAAGTGGGTAGCACTAATTTATGGAAGTAAACTCTGATAATGCTTTTAAGAGCAATTAACAATACTACATTGCCGTCTCTGCTGGAGCTGTCTCCACTTATTGCCTCACAGTATGTAAATTTAAGAATTAATATAGAATATAGCTGTCAAGACTGACATTCAGAATTTCATTGTTGTATTTAGGTGTAATAATATATGCAGGGGTTCTCATTAGCGGCCGGGAGCCTTGTAAATTACCAGACAATCACCACCACCAGATCATCCCACCACAATTGTATTAATGGCAACATAAACACCTGCGGTGTCCCACAGGGTTCTGTTCTTTCACCTACTCTCTTCCTTCTCTTTATCAATGATTTGCTTCACACTACGACTAACTATATCCATTCTTACGCTGATGATCTACTCTTCACTCTTCTTCACATTTTCTCTTCCCCCTAATTCTCAAACTAGATCTGTTTGTAGAGTTGATATCATTTCATCTATCAATGCGGATCTGTGCAGCATCTCCGAATGGGGAGGTAGAAACTTGGTTAAATTCAATAGTAATAAAACAGCATTTACCAATTACACTTTCCAAATTAGATGATCTCCCACCAATCACATTTCAGGACGCAATCATTCTGCCAAATTCTAAAATAAATATGCTAGGCCTCAACATTTCCTCAAATATGTCATGGAAGCCACACATCCTCAACATTGCTAAAGCTGCCTCCCAAGAGCTGTGCATTCTGTAGCTACTTCGCTCCTGAGCAGACGCTCTTATTCTGTTGTTTCACTCTCTCTCTCTTTTACTGGTACTTTAACGGGCAATTTTCGGTGGATTTGGCATCCTGTGTACCGACGGCAAGACAGTGGGCTCGTAACCCACATTCTGCCCGTGGTGCCCACCGCTTCTCTGTGGATGTCGGTCACACGAGAATAACCCGATATAGTACATCCTTCATTCCTCACACAGCCAAACTGTGGAATGCTCTGACTTTTTCTGTGTTTCCATTCTCTTACAATCTATCTCACTTCAAAAAGCTGGTTTTCTGGCATCTTATGGTCTAGAATATTGGGGTCGCCAAGCGTTTTTATTGGGGTCCCGAAGCAGTTCTGCCACTTCATGGAAAATTCCAACAAATCTGTAGGAGAAATAGGCCTACGGGGGAGGTGTTGAATGAAATTTGATGGATTTCGATATAAATCTGTGAGATTTAGTGGGAGAAATTAGCTAAGGTGCATGGGAATTTTCGTTCTTAGAAGTGGCAACACGGTCGCCAAGCCCTACGCCGTCCTACGGCCTATGGCCGTATGTGTATCATACAGGTTCAGTTCCCGAATCTGAGATGTTTCCAGCATATATTTATATGTTACTACTAAAAACAAGTGTTTGCTGGATTCTCAGGTACAGGATACATAAAATACTTATCTAATATTGGTTGAATGATTTGGAGATATTGTTAAATACTGCTGATAAGGTGGCGAATTTTTACTTGCGTATTATTTATAAATATAATGCAGTAACCGCCAACCCCTGCCAAACCTGAATCACACGTGTTTCACCTCAGCCAGTCAACCACTCGAGCTGTGGTCGAATGGGAAAGTAAGTTGTTCATCTTCCGATGGTAAGTTAATGTATTTTTACCCGTATATTGAATTGGGAATGTGTAGCGTCACCAGAAACAGTGAGGGAGGTGATAGGAAGGGGGTGGGGTGAAGGGAAGGGGATGGGGGTAAATGGAAAGGGGGTGGGGTGAAGGGAAGGGGGTGGGGTCTGAAGGGAAGGGATTGTTGGTGAATGGAAGGGGGTGGGGGTTAAAGGGAAGGAATAGGGGGGTGAATGGAAGGGGGTGGGGTGTGAAGGGATGGGGATTGGGGTGATAGGAAGGGAGGGGGGATGGGGGAAGGGAAGGGGTTGGGGGATGATAAGAATGAGCTGGGGATGAAGGGAATGGGTGGGGATGGGGGCTGGGATTGGGGTGACAGGAATGGGGTGGGGGGTAAGAGAAAGGAAGGGGGTGGGGTGGTAGGAAGGCGGTGGAGGTGATAGGAAGGAGGTGGCGGTGAAGGGAAAGGGGTGGAGGGTGAAGGGAAGGGAATGGGAGGTGAATGGAAGCGGGTGTAGGGGTGAAGGGTGAATGGAAAGGGGTGGGGTGAAGGGAAAGGGGTAGACGACGAAGTAGTGTACCACAGTATGTCAGTGATACTTGTTGGTTGTTGCAAAAGTTGATACTAATTTTACCTTCCATACATGTGCGTTGCGTTTTTTAAATTTGTACCAAAGAGCATCTCTTGCCTGATGCATCAGTAAGCAAGTATATATTTAATTTCAGATTCTTCAGTGATGTCCAGAAAGCAGGTGTACAGAGAAGAATTCCTTGACATTGGGTTTACGCTTCTCATCGATCATGGGGGCGATAAACCTCAATGCGTTATATGTGGCGAAGTGCTCAGCCAGGAGTCGCTCAAAGAAAACAAGCTCAGGCGCCATCTCCAGGGAAAACATCCGACGCTGGCAGAGAAAGGACGCCAGTATTTTAAGAGGAAAGAAGAACAACTGAAGCGTCAGCGGTTAGACACCCCTATGAACACAGCAGTGTTTTCTGTTCGGCAAGCAACAAGTAGTTACAAAGAGAATTGCCAAGTGTAAACAGCCACACTCAATTGGGGAAAATTTGGCGAAGCCAGCAGTCCTTGATATGGTTTGCACTGTAATCGGAGATGATGCAGTGAAAAAGATTTAAACTACTCCACTGTCAAACAACACAGTTAGCCGACGGATTCAAGAAATGCCGGCAGACATCAAAGAACAAGTAGTGGCTGCCATCAAGGTTTGCGGAAAATTCAGCTTGCAGTTGGATGAGTCAACTGACGTGAGTGACGATGCACAGCTCTTGGTATATGCGCGGTACCAAGGGAAGAGCGACATGGAAGAGAACTTCCTGTTCTGTAAACGACTGGAGACCACAACAACAGGTGAGGATCTGTTCAAGTTGGTTGACAGCTTCATCAAGGAAGAAAACCTAAGCTGGGATCAGTGTTTCAGTGTGTGCTCAGACGGAGCATCGGCAATGCTAGGGGCACGTCAGGGTTTCACTGCTAGGGTAAAACAAGTCAACCCCGCAGTGATAGTGGTTCATTGTCTGCTCCACCGGGAAAACCTTGCCTTCTGGAAACTGTCACATGAGCTTAACTCTGTGATGGAAGACGTGATTCAAATAGTAAACTCTATTAAATCATCAGCTCTGAATTCAAGGCTGTTCAATCAGATGTGCTCTGATATGGGGTCGGAGTATGAACACCTGCTTTACTACTCTGCCGTCAGGAGGCTCTCTCGAGGGAAAGTGCTCCAGAGAGTGTTTGAAATGCGTACACAGGTTAAAATCTTCTTGAACGAGAAGAAACACAGAGAAGAAACACGCACTGGCATCAAGGCTTTCGGAAACCAAGATGGTTGCCTCAGCTGGCATATCTGGCAGATATATTCTCTGAGTTAAATTTGCTGAACATGTCCATGCAAGGAAGGGATGAAACTTATCTCACTTTGTCAGAAAAACTCAAGGCATTCAAGGCGAAGCCGAGATTGTGGAAGGGAAAGATTTAACGGGGGAAAGCTGCGTCCTTTCCACTCTTGAAACTGTTTCTCGAAGATGAACAAGACGTCTCACTTCTGGACGTACAAAACATCATTATTGAGCGTCTTGAGAAGCTGAGTGATGAGTTCGACGGGTATATTCCGGATGAAGAATTGCACGATAAATACAAATAGGTGCGCAGACCCTTCGATGTCCAAGTCGAAGAACTTCTCAGAAGAAGAGTTTTCCATTCGAATTCTCCATGAGGAGCTCATCGAAGTACAACATGATGAAACTCTCCTCTTCAACTTTCAGAGACAGTCTCTCGGCGTGTTCTGGACTGCTGTTAAGAAGGAGAAACCAGTCCTTGGAAGAGAAGCTGTGAAAGTGCTATTGCCATTAGCTACTACTGGACTTATTTGTACGAATCCGGGTTTTCTGCTCTGGCTCTAATCATAACCAAAAGCAGGAATCGGTTGCAACCTGAACACGATTTGAGAGTAGCACTTTCCACGACTGAGCCACGATTGGAGAAACTTACCAGTCAGATCCAGGCTCAAGGCTCTCATTAGATGAGATTACCCAACTCTGATTTCGAAGTTGGTCAGAGACATTTTCATTTTTAGTTAAGTCTGTGTGGGATGTGACAAAACAATAGTATTTCATCTCAACATTAAAGGACATGTTTCGTTAAGATTAAGCCTTCTTTAAAGTTCTTTTAAATGCGTATTACATTAATGAAAAAATATTATCTTGTTTACTAGAATAAAATTGAACCATGTTATGTTTCCTTTTTTAGCATCCTTACAGTACCTTTTTTTACACTGCCAATTGTCGTGATCCCAATATCCTTTATACCTGGGGAGTGAAACCTACCCCAAGTTATCATCAAATAAAGGAACAAACAGGGAACAAGGCAATAATTATCCCCACAAAAACCGACTCATCTGAATGTACTTGAATAAATAAGAATAAGTTGGAGTAAGTGAGTCACAAATGGGAAGATAATTAAATAATTCAATTTATGTTCTTAAAGGAGTACTGCCTAGCAACCATGGAATTTAAGGGAATAAGTGATTGCATATTAAAATAAGAGTGATGCCGGAAGGGTGAAAATATACCGTTAAGGAGTTAAATCAAATGAATACTACTTCACATTAACTATATTAAACACAGACATTACAATATATACACAGCAATCACAACCAACTGGTTATTTCCTACCAAATAGGAGATTCCTTAACACCAGGATCCCTTCCTAGGCCTAAGTTAACGTGCCACTAATTACCAGATACCACTAGGGTATTGTAGATGACTGAACAAGGCACGTCTGTACTGGGCAAGTGTGGAGGCTAGAGTAGGTGTGGACACGTCTTGCCTATCCCACGGTTTTGCTAGAGAGAGAGCCTCCAGCCACACAGCATATGAGTGAGGAGCGTCTTAGCTCACGTGACCCAGGACAGTTGCCAAATAGTCTATTACTAATTATTACTACTCTTGGTTTGACTTAACAGAGTAACACAAATGATGCCTATTAATGACATACATAGATATACAATTAACCTAAGTACCTAAGAACAACAATAAGATAATAGTAAAAATAACAAGTTATTAATAGCTTGTGTGCAGTGGAGGCATAAAGAGATACCACACGACATGCGTGCTTCTAAGAGTTACAGGCACATGACTCCTCCCCCCAAAATGTGAGCTTACAACTAACTGGAAGCGAAAATGGATATACAGCTACAAAATGAAAGTAATAACTAACACAATCAGCTTAAATCAATATGAAGCAAAATAATTCATAATATAACCACAAGGTACTCAATGACAATAAAATAAAGAAATAATTTACATACAGACATAGTTTCTAGATAATCAGACTCGAGAAAGTGCATCAGCCAACACGTTCTCTTTTCCGCGGATATGGGAAATGTTCAAGTTATAGGGCTGAAGTGATAGAACCCACCTCCAAAGTCTTTGGTTGGTATGTTTCATCCTGTCAACAAAAGTAAGTGGGCTATGATCAGTGAACACTTGAACGGGTTAAGCAGTGCTGCCAACATGTACTTTGAAGTTTTCTAGTGCCATGATCAGTGATAAAGCCTCCTTTTCAATGGTGGCATATTTTTTTTTATATTTGTTAAATTTTCTAGAAAAATAACACAGTGGATGAAGCACTTGATCACTCTCACCCTCTTGCAGAAGCACAGCACCGGCGCCAGTTTCCCTGGCGTCGACATGGAGAGTGAACTGTTTCTGGAGGTCAGGAGCAAGTAGTACAGGAGCATTTGCCAGCAGGGATTTTAGATTTTCAAGAGATTCCTGGCAAGCCGTAGTCCACTTGAAGGTTTTCTTGCCAGTCAGCAGGTCAGTCATGGGAGAGACAACGGAAGAGAAGTGTGGGCAAAAACGGCGGTAGTACCCCGCCATACCCAGCAACCTCATCACACTCTTCTTATCGCCTGGCACTGGATACTGTTGAATTGCCTCAATTTTGGCTGCTATAGGCTGGACTTCCCCTTGTCCGACCACATGCCCCAAGAAAGTGACGTGGGCTTGGCCGAACTCAGTTTTGACGAGGTTCACCGTCAGCTTGCTTGCAGCCAGTACGGAGAAGAGGGCTTGTAGACGACTCATGTGATCTTCCCAGGAACTGCTGAAGACGATGAGGTCGTCTAGGTAACAGCGGACACCTTCCAGACCAGACGTGACGTAATTCATGAGGCGTTGAAAGGTTGCAGGGGCGTTCCGCATACCAAACAGAAGGACTGTGAATTGGTACAATCTCTCAGGAATGACAAAAGCAGAGATGGCCCTGGAGCGTTCAGTCAGCCTTATCTGGTAGTAGCCCTGGAGGAGATCCAACTTGGTCACGTACCTTGCCTGTCCAAGATCGTATATCATGTCGTCGATGCGTGGCAAGGGATAACCGTCTGGTTCAATGACAGCATTCACCTTGCGATAATCCACACACAGCCGCATCGACCCATTCGGCTTTGGAACTAGAACAACAAGGGGATGCCCATGGACTGATGCTGGGCTCCACGAGGCCCAGCTCTTGAAGACGCTGCACCTCGGCTCGCTCACACTCCCGCTTGAAGGCATTAAGACGGTAGGAACGCTGTCGGATTGGCTTGGCTCCCCTGGTCTCAACGTCATGCTCCAGCACCGAACAGGAGTATGGGTGATCACCAACTATAATAAGATACTCCTGTAATAGAGACTTTATATTATTGGCTTGGTCACTAGAGAGATGGCACAACTTAGCACTGGGGTCCTCCAAGATAGTCGAGTTTTCCACTTTTACACTAGACCCATTCATTATTTCAGAAAAACACTGATCTTTATCATCTTTACACTCTGGCACAATGATACAAGTTGGCAAGGATTGATGAACACAAGCAACTGCTTTTCCCAGGGTTTCGTCACGAACATGATACGACTTTAAAAGATTGACATGGATAAGCCGTTTTTCCTTACGCCGTTCAGGGGTGCTAATTACATAATTCACGGCCCCCTGTTTTTCTAGTACTTCATATGGACCACTGTATTTAGATTTAAAAGGGTGATCATGTAAGGGCAGGAAGGCCAACACCTGAGCACACCTTAAGTTGGACTGGGCAAGTTCTACAGCCAGAAGCAACTTCTCCTTGAATTGGACCATATATGAAGCTAAGGGCGTCGCCCCCTGGTCACTCAACCAACAATCTTTTAACACCTTAAGAGGCCCTCTCGCCTCATGTCCATAGACGAGCTGGAAGGGCGAGAATCCTAGCGACTCTTGTTTACTGTCCCGAACAGCAAACAAAAGCAGGTCAACTCCCTCGTCCCAATCCTTCCCAGTCTCCAGACAGAAGGTGCGCAACATGAGTTTTAGTGTTTGGTGAAACCTCTCTACCACCCCCTGTGACTGAGGGTGATAGGCCGAAGACCTCGACTGCCGGACTCCCAGGGTTTGCATTACCTGATTAAACAACCGGGAAGTAAAATTGGAACCCTGATCTGACTGCACCACTGTAGGAAGGCGTACTTGAGTGAAGAAGTGGGTTAAGTCTTTGATAACATTCTTCGCTGTGATGCGGCGCAAGGGAATGGCTTCAGGATAACGGGTTGCACAATCAATAATAGTTAGCAAGAACTGATGACCACGAAGGGTCTTAGGTAAGGGACCGACACAATCTATGACCACCTTACTAAAGGGCTCTTCAATGACTGGGATAGGCTGCAGAGGGAATGGTTTGACACTGGAGTTCGGTTTCCCCGCTACCTGACAAACATGGCAAGTGCGACAGTAAGAGCTGACGTCTTTCTTCATCTTAGGCCAAAAGAACTGGGATAAAATTTTTCCATAAGTCTTTCTAACTCCTAAATGACCACCCACCCCACCATGAGCTATACTAGGTATGTCCTGCCGCAAAGGTTTGGGAATAACAACTTGATGATGAACTAACTAAGGGTGATTGGCAGAAGAATTGGAGGGACGGAACATCCGCATTAATACACCAGACCTAGTGTAGTAGCAATTTGATTCTTGCTCAGCTTCTGACTCAGTAACAGACCTATTGAGAAAACCTACTAGCTCAGGATTCCCAGCTTGTAGCTCAATAAATTTACTCCTAGTGATGGGAGAGGAACCAAAACTAGTGATATCTGGGTTCCTATCGCCATCAGAACTAATCTGGAGGTTATCTGGTTGTGGGAAGTCCTCAAAAAATTCACTGAGACCAAGATCAGTATGGTCCGGCTGGATAAGATTATCCTCGGGCTTTTCACAGTCCTGGAGGGAAACTCCATCAACTTCACTAGTCTCTTCTACCTCTGTACTGCGGCTCATGCTACGGGTCACAGCACACGCAGGGAACAACCCTGGAAAGTCTTGGCAGTGGGACAAGATGACACCATAACATTAGGGAACATCATATCCCCAACGAGGTCATTTCCTATCAATAGAGAGACCCCTTCTACAGGTAAGCTATCTACTACTCCTAACGTGACATGACCTGACTTTATGGATGACCGCAGGTACACTTGGCAAAGGGGAATACGCGACCCACCGGTCAAACCGTTCATAAGCACCCAGCTACCAGTATAGCATGAATCCAGGAATGGAGCAGCTTCTTTTGTAACAAGAGATAAGGCTGAGCCTGTGTCTCTCAAGAGTTTAACAGAAATGGGTTGACTGAATTGATCCAAAGCTAAGGAACCAGGAGAACAAAATGGTTCAAAGGTTGATATCATAGAAGAGGGGGAAGCATCCAGGGCAACAGTCTGACTGAGGGCAGTGACACAGGGCTCCAATAATTTCTCCAATTGCTCGGCCACCCTGACCAAAAGAGCGGGGGATCCTTGATGAGAGGAATTTCTTTTCTTTAACTTAAGACAGTCGGTGATGACATGTCCTGGCTTCTTACAGTACCTACATCCAAAGTTTCTCTCACTAGTAAGGGTAGATCCACATATCCCATGGACCATGGGCTCACTTGGGGTAGATTGTGCAGAACCTGAGGGTCGGGTCGGTATGACAAGAGGCAGGGACCCCGGTGTAGATGTTGGTGTAGGCCACTTGAAGGAAGTGAAGAACTGGGACAAGGGAGCATAAGACCTGGAATTTGCATTTCTATTAGTTAAGGAATAATGGTCAGCCACTGGACCAGCATCAGCCAGGGTACAGATACCTCTCTGAGCCAGGTGTACTCGAATGTCGCCTGGGATACATTTTCTAACATCCTCAAGCAGGATTAGTTCAACAAGCTTGCCATGTTCTACATGGGCAGACTCACTTTCAATTCACCTCCGACAAAGGACCTGTTTCTGCCTGAATAACTCCACAAATATTTGTTTGTCAGTCTTCCGGCAGTTTCGCAACTGTTGCCGGAGGCTTCACGAACAAGTTTATAACTATTCAAAACCGCGGACTTAACAAGGGCATAGTCTCGACATTGATTCTCAGAGAGGGCAGAAAACACATCTAATGCCTTACCAGAGAAACATCTATAAATAAGTTGAGACCAGTGAGAAGCGGGCCACTTGTTAAGTCGGGCAATTTTCTCAAAAAGAGAGAAGAACTTGTCTGGTTCTTCCTCATTAAATTTAGGAACACTGTTGAGACATTTGTCTACACTAAATGGTGAAGTATCACTACCTTGAACCAAACCTCGTTGTTTGAGAGTTTCCAACTCCACCTCGAGCCTCTTGAGTTCAACTTGTAAGGCCAAATTACTTGGTGTAACAATTTCCCCTGAAGTTCCCGACGGTTGGGCTATGATTTCACTGTCAACAAGGTGGTTGAGGACAGCCTCTTCTAACCTAGCCTTATTCATGGAAAAGCGGCCTTCTAAATCATAATAATGAGCAAGGGATTGCCACTCTGCATTAGTAAACCCCTTCAGTCTTTCGGCTGAAGGTGAAGCCAAAAAGCTTTCCAGGTCAAACATGTTGAACTCAAAATCGTAGCAAAAAAAATGTAACAGTGGCAGCTAAGCTAACCAGCTAGCTAATCAATAATATTAAAATGCAATCAACTGTGAAGCACAGCAAGGGATTAACTAAACACGTGGTACACGAAGATAAGGGTTAACTCACCAGTAGCTTAAGCAATAAAACAGGAGCAATATAATTAAATGAACACTGTAAACACAGCAACTTGCATCCAAAAATACTTAGCGATGAAACAACACCTGGCGAGTAACAACACTTGATATGACACAACAATGGTGGTTAGCTCCCGGACAGGCCCCCACTTGTCGTGATCCCTATATCCTTTATACCTGGGGAGTGAAACCTACCCCAAGTTATCATCAAATAAAGGAACAAACAGGGAACACGGCAATAATAATCCCCACAAAAACCGACTCAACTGAATGCACTTGAATAAATAAGAATAAGTTGGAGTGAGTCACAAATGGGAAGATAATTAAATAATTCAAATTATGTCCTTAAAGGAGTACTGTCTAGCAACCATGGAATTTAAGGGAGTAAGTGATTGTATATTAAAATAAGAGTGATGCCGGAAGGGTGAAAATATACCGTTAAGGAGTTAAATTAAATGAATACTACTTAACATTAACTTTATTAAACACAGACATTACAATATATACACAGCAATCACAACCAACTGGTTATTTCCTACCAAATAGGAGATTCCTTAACACCAGGATCCCTTAACTATGCCTAAGTTAACGTGCCACTAATTACCAGATACCACTAGGGTATTGTAGATGACTGAACATGGCACGTCTGTACTGGGCAAGTGTCAAGGCTAGAGTAGGTGTGGACACGTCCTGCCTATCCCAGGGTTTTGCTAGAGAGAGAGCCTCCTGCCGCACAGCATATGAGTGAGGAGAGCCTTCGCTCACGTGACCCAGGACAGTTGCCAAATAGTCTATTACTAATTAATACTACTCTTGGTTTGACTTAAAAGAGTAACACAAATGATGCCTATTAATGACACACATAGATATACAATTAACCTAAGTAACTAAGAACAACAATAAAATAATAGTAAAAATAACAAGTTATTAATAGCTTGTGTGGAGTGGAAGAGTAAACAGATACCACAAGACATGCGTGCTTCTAAGAGTTACAGGCACATGACACAATTCATAAAATAATAGGTATTTTTAGTTATACCCCACACCGAGGAATATATATATATATTTATATATAATCAACGACCTCACCAGCAAGGAATCGAACCCTCGACCTACTGGGTGTGACTAGGGAACGCTTACCGGCTAGGCCACAAGGACACTAAAAGCAGTTCTAGACTCTGTTATATTTCACACAAAGCCTGTTCATCGAGCTGATGGCGCCGTGAACCTCGCGTTTCATACCAGCTGGATTCGGTAAAATGCTACTGACACCACATAAGAGGCACGGGCAGTTTCCCATTGAGGTTCACGGCGCCATCAGCTCGATGAACAGGCTTTGTGTGAAATATAACAGAGTCTAGAACTGCTTTTAGTGTCCTTGTGGCCTAGCCGGTAAGCGTTCCCTAGTCACACCCAGTAGGCCGAGGGTTCGATTCCTTGCTGGTGAGGTCGTTGATTATATGTTCAAAGTCCGCGTGTTAAATGGACTAAAAATGAAGTATATATATGTACCTCGCGTTTCATACCAGCTGGATTCGGTAAAATGCTACTGACACCACATACGAGGCACGGGCAGTTTCCCATTGAGGTTCACGGCGCCATCAGCTCGATGAACAGGCTTTGTGTGAAATATAACAGAGTCTAGAACTGCTTTTAGTGTCCTTGTGGCCTAGCCGGTAAGCGTTCCCTAGTCACACCCAGTAGGTCGAGGGTTCGATTCCTTGCTGGTGAGGTCGTTGATTGTATGTTCAAAGTCCGCGTGTTAAATGGACTAAAAATGAAGTATATATATGTACCTCGCGTTTCATACCAGCTGGATTCGGTAAAATGCTACTGACACCACATACGAGGCACGGGCAGTTTCCCATTGAGGTTCACGGCGCCATCAGCTCGATGAACAGGCTTTGTGTGAAATATAACAGAGTCTAGAACTGCTTTTA